>JAJJWX010002852.1:3000000-3485016 GCA_023529315.1 Papaver bracteatum
CATCCAGACACCGTATAAATGTTGAGAGGATAGGCATAAGGGATAGATATCAGAGTCCCGACATCAACTTTTATGGAGTCCCGACACTGCATATTTGGATCTCATTATACGTTTACTAAACGTGATTATCAAAAAATTATACAATCATTAGTGAAATAGTTATCATTAATCGGCCTCGATGTCCAGATGATGTTACTCAATTTTTTTATTTCTCGACTTACTCTTCACTTCTATTTCTTAAACTCCAGCTCTCCAAAGAGCTCATTTTTCTTCTTCCACGGAACACACACCACAGCCATATTCTTCTTCTTCCTGTTCTTATTCATGTTCTTCTTATGGTGCTTGTTATTTCCTTTTCTGGCCATGTTCATCTTGTCCTCTTGTCAGTTTCAATCATCATACAGTGTCTTCAATAGAAATACCAGAGTTTTTTTCTAAGGCTGAACAAGAGAGCCAAAACACAAGGAAATCGAAGTCTAAACTCATCTATAAGTTCATTTGATTATAAGTTCCACTGATCTGTAATCTCAGGTATGAAAAATCCGTGACCAGGACCAGGAGCCTGGGGGAAAATCATCAGGACCAGGAGCCCCCAAGCATTCATCATAAAAAGAGCTTCTTTAATTTCATCTTCACTTGGGATTTTACAAAGTCTTTCCAAAATGGAGTAGTGCACAAAAAACGGTTCTAGTCTTGGGCTTGTGTATTCTTAAAGCTAGAACCTAGCTTGCAGGGATGTGTAATGGGCCTGAGCCACAGATTTAAAGAGAATTACAAAGCAAGAGCTGTCAAGTAAAGTACCCCAAAATGATGAATTTTGCATACTTAAAGTTTGTAAATTTTCATTTTTCATCACCCTAGCAATTTAAACTACATTAACTCAAGGACTCGCTACTATATCTGTTAAATTGATGCAACAATAACATCAAATGTGGAACTTTATAAGCCAAACTTAAAACGATAGACTTACCATGATTTTTGATGTGTAAGCATATCCATTTTCGAGCTTCATCATGTTTCATATTCCTGTTTTCGAACTTTGTGGTGCCATTTTTTTTTTTTTTGCTTTATCAAATAGTTCTTCACCCAAGATAGAGAATTCTATGGGAATTCTCGAGGGATCTCAACCAATAGCCCGAAACACCACGACATTTAATCTAGTTCCCAAAAAAATTGCGTGAGAGAAAGAATTCCTTGTGTAGGTGTAGATTCATCCTACTTTTCACTTATAAGCCGAACAAGCTAAAGGCAACCAAAACCTGATAGTCCTAGCAGGTTCGACTAGTTTTGTGATAGTTTTCTTTTGAGCAAAAATAAAAAGTCACCTCGGCTCATGACATTCTGGGCTCAAATTGGTTTGATAATGCTTTACCCACCCTATAGAAATCGTCTTGTAACATGCAATTTTTTCAAAATTTACATTAGACTGGACTGACTGACTAGTTATATGAAAAATATCCAAAACACAAGATAAACTGAAATCCTACAACAATAACGACCACTTCATTCCAACTTACAATTTCCTCCACCCAATTCCCATGATTCCCTATCTTTTTTTCTACTTCAATATCAAACCATAAAACCCACAAAAGAAATCCCATCATTCTTGTTTCTCTCTTCTTACAATATCAAAAGCAATGGCAACTTCACTCACTGCTGCTGTTTCTCTTCCTTCATCTAAGTCATCAACATCATCAACTTCTGCACTTTCATCAAGAACATCTTCTATCTTTTCAGATAGAATCAGCTTTTCCAAGGTAGCTACAAATATAAAATCTTTGTTTTCCTTTTCTTATAAACATTTTGGATTTCCATGAATATTTTGGTGATATAGACTTGTTTGAACCCATTCTGCAGAACTCTGCTTACACTGGTGGTATCTCTATTTCTAACAATGCTGTTACCATAAAATCTCAAGTTACTACTACTGAAGCTGCACCTGTAAAGGTAGAAAAGATCTCCAAGAAGGATGATGAAGGAATTGTTGTCAACAAATTCAAACCAAAGAATCCTTATATTGGTAGATGCCTTCTTAACACTAAGATTACTGGTGATGATGCTCCTGGAGAAACATGGCATATGGTTTTCACCACTGAGGGTATTCCTCAATCCATGGTTAATTATATTTTGAATTTGTTAATTGTTGAGATTGTTGTTCAATTTATGTTTTATTTCTGGATGATTTTTAGGTGAAGTTCCATACAGAGAAGGACAATCCATTGGGATTATTCCTGAGGGAGTTGACAAGAATGGGAAGCCACATAAACTCAGGTTGTACTCAATTGCTAGCAGTGCTATTGGTGATTTTGGAGACTCCAAAACTGTAAGATTTACTTCATTTACTGCACCATTAGTATTTTCAAGCTTCTCGTCTGCATTTGTGTTTCCGAACTATGCATGAATCCTTTGAAAGAATTATATCGCGCTATATAGATCGTCTAGGATAGTTTAGCCTAATGCATTTGAAGCTTAATACCAATTTCTTGTTTCTTTTGCATAATTCTAGGCCTAATGGCTTATAGTGTTGGTTGATCTTTTACAGGTTTCATTATGTGTGAAGCGACTAGTTTACACCAATGATCAAGGTGAAGAAGTTAAGGGAGTTTGTTCAAATTTCCTATGTAAGTGATCTACAGATACCTAAAATTTCTTGCAACATTATTCTTCATTTTCTCCAGGACGAGGCGAGCATTGTTAATTCCACGCATTGCAACTATGGACTGCTAATGTTTTATAGTGGTTATAATTTAGACGGTTTTGGTCCACTTATTCGAAAACAATTTTTTTTCCTCTAAACTTTAGGTGACTTGAAACCTGGATCTGAAGTGACGATCACAGGACCAATTGGAAAAGAAATGCTTATGCCTAAAGATCCAAATGCCACAATCATAATGGTAGTTTTTCTTATTTAAAAATCAGGATTTATGATTTCGTTTAGTGCGTCTTATGTCAATATTAGAGTTCATTTCGCATGCGGGTTTATTAAACTGTTGGTGCCTTTGTTGTTGCAGCTTGGAACTGGAACTGGAATTGCTCCTTTCCGTTCCTTCCTGTGGAAAATGTTCTTTGAGAAACATGAAAACTATAAGGTATATTATGTGTGCGCAGATTTCAGGGTTTAATGCATAATTCTTAGTTCTAGCTTCCACTATTAAGACGAATTGGGAGACCCAAAATACAAAATACATTTAATTTTTGTCTATGTTGCGGCATTTCCTGTCATGTTAAACAGTTCAACGGGTTGGCATGGCTCTTTTTGGGTGTTCCCACAAGTAGCTCATTACTGTACAAGGAGGTAAGCTTTTGGTTTCAGTTGCAATTTTCTCTATTTGAAAACTACAACCGCAAGTGCAGTTGCTTTAAAATTTGTTTTTCTTCTGTTCTTTCAAATGGCAGGAATTTGAGCTGATGAAGGAGAAGGCACCTGAAAATTTCAGGCTAGACTTCGCAGTGAGCAGAGAACAAACAAATGAAAAGGGGGAAAAGATGTACATACAAACTAGAATGGCTCAATACGCAGAGGAGCTATGGGAATTACTCAAGAAAGACAACACTTTCGTATACATGTGCGGGTTGAAAGGAATGGAGAAAGGAATTGATGAAATTATGGTTTCTTTAGCGGCTAAAGACGGTAAGAATTAAGAAACATACATACTCAACCCAACCTGATTTCTTGCGTTCCATACTTGAAGGTAAACAGTTTCTAATAAAGTTCTTTTACTTACTTTGAATACACAGGTATTGATTGGCTTGAATACAAAAGACAGTTGAAGAAAGCAGAACAATGGAATGTTGAAGTTTATTAGTTAACGACGATATATATTTTGCTTCTTATTGTATAATTGGTCTCATCTTGTCTAGTCAAGAATGTGTAAGATGATTGTAAGTTTCTCATAAGGTGCCCTTCCAGTGCACCATGAAATCAAACTCGAGAAGAGCGGTGTACTACTGAAGTAGCAAGTATTAGTAGAGTTGTAATTGTTGTGAATTAGTGTCATTTATATCAAATTCAGTTTTTTCAAACTTAGCAAGTAATAGCTTCATTCATGAAAAATTGCATGATACAAATCTCATCACTCAGCTGGAAATAAAATGCTTTGATACAAATTGAATATTGTTGAACTTAATCAAGACTTGCAACCCCTGCAATGCTTTCAGTTATATTGCATACTGGTACAATCCGGTTAAGAGGACACAAATTTCATGCAAATGGGAGGCTTTACCTTAGCCAGACCAAGGATTGCTGGAGGGAGCATCCACAATCCTTCTCCACACATTAAACCAGAAGCAATAACATGGATCATTAGAGCGGCTTTCTTTTTCTCAAGTTTTTCATATACATACACAATCAAGCTCCCAATACACATATCAATTGCAAAACTTGCACCGACAAGAAATGGAACCGTCATAGCCATAGGTATGGGAACCCACTTCCCGATCTTCGATGGAGAAAGATCTCTTACCAAGTTAGCCAGAAATGCAAACGCAAAGAACCCGTAAAATAGCTGCAAACAATGGTTAGGCAATGCAGAGAAACCTTGCACTCCCAGAATTCCCATATTGCGGAAAACTAAAGCAAATGGAGCTTTATATTCTCCAGCAGGGTTTCCTATGTCAAAGGCTTTCCAGTAAAGAAAGAAGCATAGAGGAGTTACAATGCAACCTATTACTGTTCCGGCAGCCTGGCTTATAACCATTGAACGAGTGGAGGTATGTGTGAGGTGACCGGTTTTCAAATCTTGCATAAGATCAGAAGAGATAGAAACAATTGCTTTTATGAGGCCAGCACCTACAAGCCCTGCAACTACTCCATTTTCTCTCCCTGATATTGCTGCTAGCACAAACAAAGCTACTTTTGCATAGTTATATGCCATGTTTATGTCAGTTAAACCTGCACCATATGCGTTACAAAATCCTAGAAACGGAGCAAGGACGTAGCATACTATTACGTAATACCATTTCAGTTGGGGGAACATGAATGGGATCGCAATGACGGAAACAATGGAGAGAAGAATATATCCAACACATGCAACCCATATGGGAATACTGTCCCTCATGAAGATCTCATCTCGCTGAAGATCTTCAAGTGATTGAGCTGACGGATCATTAACTGGAGAGTAAAAATACAAAATATAAGTTGTGGATTTGGAACAGGAAATGCATGCACTGTCAGGTTTCCTTAAGCAAATTTGTCGAACCAAAGCAAAAATTTTAAAACCTACTCCACCAAAAACACACTAGATATATTATTTTCATTTTTACCTTCGCTGCTGACTTTAACTGTGCCTTTAATACTCTTGCTGGTAATATATGCAACTTTGAGAAAATTGTAAAGCCCGTCTCCAAGAATGAGCGCAACAGCAATAAAAGACTGCAAAGGTGTGAGCGGAGTTGGAAAGTTTTGAATGCCATCTTATGCAAAATAATTATGATGTAAAGAATGTTCTTATTGAAGGGAAATTTTAATGTTGAGACCTTATAACCACTTAAGCTCTTCATGCTGCTTTCTGATATAGTTGCTGGATACCATTCTCCTTTTAGGCCGCGTATCAGTGGCCACATCACTCCCCATGAAAGAATGGCTCCAAAAAGAGTAGACAAGTTTACTAGATGTGAACAAATCATTCCTGCTCCAACATAAGTCATGCTGAAATCAAAGAAAAAACTGCAAAACAGAAGAAACCCAAAATTCACAAAAAGTTTAACCAACACCAAAGGGAAAACATATGTGCAGCTAATAAGAAATAACACGCACGAATTCTTCCACGCTTGTAACCCGAAAGTTGGAAATTGCACGAATCCGCATGCGTCTCCACCAGTGTAGAACCATTGGAAGAAACCCCACACAAAACTAAACGAAAAGAACTTTGCAAATCCTCGAATTTGCTCCCTGAATAGAAGATATTGTAAATAAAAAATTATGATCCAAATTCAAACTCGAGATGGGTAACCGTTGAACTAAAGAGAGGCAAAGGGATCAGTAAATCGTACTTAGAAGTCTTATCTGCTTTAGGTGTGTGGAATCCATTTATGAGAACCGCCGTTGCAATGCCAGTTGGATAAGCTAACTTGTAGTCGATTATCATGATCTTCACAAAACCATACAAAAAACTTTACCAATCAGAAAGACATGTCATGCAGTTTTTGTCAATAGTGATCAGAGATTCGAATAGCAACAAATAATTTTTTACCTTTCGAAGAGGAACCAAAGATAAAAGGCCAACAAAGCTTGTAGTAAAAACAAAACCAGTCATCCATCCAATTCCTGGATCCTTACAACTCCCTGGACTGTTTCCTGGGGTATCAACCCCTGCTAGCTCGTACATTTTCTTACTCAACCCCAATATAAAAGATCCAAATCCACCTGCAGTTTCACCAAAATATATCGAAATGGATATGATTTCTTAAGTATGGGAGGAACCTTACAGAGAGAGGGAGACTTTACCTGAACTAACAAGACCATAACAAGAAACAACACAAGTTTGAATTAATGTATTTTCTTGCTTTGTAAATGGAGTAGAATTGAGACCAACTTTATCAAGTAGCTTAGTCCACCCTTTAATGAAAACATATTATACAAGAGCAGCAGAAACATTAAGGTTGGGTGTAATTCCTACTGTGAGACTGAGCTTTAGTGCTATTACTGTGTAAATTGTCCCGATAATGGTACTTGCAACCAATCCTCTCACTGTTAGTTGGCTCCTCCAGTGTGGAATTTTCCTCGAAAACTCGTCATCTTGTGGTTTGCAGTCTGACTCTTCGAATTCTTCTGTTTCGGTTGTGTTATTCCTGTCTCTCAGCTCCTGATCCATACTTCTGGCTTCAAATCAAACACTATTCTGCTCGATCGTTTTGGTTTGTTTTTCGCTCAATTTTTTTTAATCAGAGTACACGTGACAAAACGAGTTGAAAATCTTCTATGTTCTTCAATCCCCTATAAACACAAAGTCTTTCATCAAATTATGATATTTTAAATTGCAAACATTTTCTTATACACATCAAATTATAAATGAGAACAGCATGGTTATTAAACAAAGGATATTTTGACTTAGGTGCCTATAAAATGGTACGTCTTTGCGTTTGGTGCCCAGTAAGTCTCAGTCAACGTATGACTTAACAGATGACCCGTTGACCGTCAAGAATTTAATTTTAATTTTAATTAATAAAAGAAATACTTAACGTCGTTAATGGCCGTCAAACATGTGGTGAGCTGAGTAGACAAAAAATAACAACTTTCTCTCTCTACGTGTGAGCTGAGTGGACTACTTCTTCTTTTCTTCTTCTTTTCTTAATCTCTGATCGCAAATGTTTCAGTTACTGTTGCAATCATTCACAGCTACAAACCCATCCTTTCTATTAACTTCTCAAACCATTCTAGCACCCCCATTCAGCTGATTCAAGACCTGAATCATACGACCACATAACTTTAATCGATGACGGCCATGAATCACAAAATCAACAGCAACAACAATTCTTCTTTATAATTTCCGGCTACGAACACCACTGCAGCAACATCTGCATCTTCTTCAAATCATGGCATCACTAAACCCAAATTCCCATTGAAATAGCACCATCAATCCGTGACAAACATCAACCACCACACCAGATCCATTCCCTCTCTGATCTCCTTGAGCACCATTGATTCAGTTATTAATCAAAAATTAAAAACTCTTTACTACTTCTGAGAATCTCACGGGTCACTTCCATTACCACCATTCTTTTTTACATCAACTCCACCACAATCAAAAATCAGATTATTAATCAAATTACATATCACCCATTTGCTTCAAAGTAATATCATTATGAACTAACGAACCAAATTGTTATCTTGAACCCATTCCGGATCTTGATTTTAATTTTTCAACATCTTGATTTTGTATCAAACTTGATTTTAGATGTTTAGATCTACTTTTTCTTTTTGATGAGATGAAGTAGAACTTTGAAGGCTCTTGTTTCCCCGTATCGGATGATTTCGAGTCTTCGATCTACAACAAGATCATGATTCCAATCTGTTTAGAATTTTTTTTCTGTTCAGATTTTTTTTTAGGTTATGCCCAATAGAGAACGAAGGAGATGAACCCACTTGTCTAACTGGTAAAGTTAGTAAATAAAACGAAAGTCTGATTTTCGTTGGTCATTTCACAATTTTTACTGTGAATTCGATGGTCAAACACAATCAATACGTTGATTGGGACCCATTGGGCACCTAACTCAAAGTTGGACAAAATTAAACACCAAACGCAAAGGCATACCATTTCATGGACATCTAAGTCAAAATATCCCTTAAAACAAATACAAAATCCTTTTGTATATGTTAAATCTTGGCATCATTAATGGTGCCAACTGAAAGCTTACGTCCAAAGAATAGACTTGGGATCCTTAAACAAATACAAATTCTGGCATCTTTTGTTTTCTATATTCCGACTCCAGCAATGTAGAATGAACTAAACGGTTAGGAAACTTAACGGAAAATTATGCATGGCATTGGCTGCTAACGGGATATTGTTTTTGCTCGAGTGTATACAAAAACCCATTTAAGACGCTGGGCTGGTTTAAACCCCTAGCAAGGGGTAGTTAAGACCCTAGCAAATATGTAACCCTTTTCGCAATGTTGAAATTATGATTGTTTATGTTTATGGTTCGAGCATTCTTTTTTCCGAAACGGTGTAGAACTAAAAAATGTTAGATGCATGTGATAGTATATATAGGGAATCGGCAATAATGAATGTTGGACTCTCCCATTAAAGTGGTGCCCTGTTAGCAATGTTGGACAGTAATAAATTGACATATCCTATTTACCCACGTATAAGTGGTGAACACATGTGTTGCACGTCGGCAATTTTTTTTTTCTTCTACTTTGCAAATAATTTAATGGTACTTTGACATCATATGTTATATTTTTTTATCCGAAATTGATGTTGTTTGTGTACTTTTGAATCAATTTTCTTTACATATTTTTCATTTTTAAGTTATGTCTATCTTTTAAAGGAAAAACATACAAAAATTTAGAGAAATATAAGCAAAATTGAAAACAAAAATTTGGTATTGTTATTTATGCTCGTTGCGTAGATAATTCAAGCGGCTTTTCAAATATATAAAGTTCACAAAAATACGACATACGGTTTGGAAATATGAAAATTTTAAATTTTTATAAAAATAATATTTTCGTAAATATATAATTTTGTGATGGGATTTTTTTTTGGAATATTCCTAAATTTAATGGCTAAGAATTAATCTAAGAGTAGTCTAACAGTTACGAATGCTAATGCTTTGACATACCCACAAATTCCCACCAACTTCGATACGAATGTATTAGGAAATAGTCTATATTTGAGTCGTATATTTTAGGAATTCTAAGTATGTGTAGTTCACGTATTGTGTCTTGATGACCAAGACATATGAATATATAAATATCCAAACAATGAATGAGAATCTTAAGACTTGTCGAGAACTTGACATGGTCTCAAGAGCCTGGTTAAAACCCTAACCCTATTGTCAAGTTCTCTTTTAAGCGATGGGAGAAGGAGAAGGAGATGGAAAAAACTCACCAGGTGGATCAAAGGGAAAAGACATAGATTATGGTTCACCGAAGAAAAATATGGTGTATCATCTTGGATCAAGTGATGGTCATGGGATTTTAATCACGCCGATTGCTTTGAAAGGTAGCAATTATGATGAATGGGCTAGAGCCATTAGAAGATCTTTGATAGCTAAACGGAAGTTTGGTTTCGTTGATGGTACCATTAAACAACCCGAAGACCCTGATCAGTTGGAGGAATGGATTGCTTTCCATTCAATGGTGGTTTCCTGGATTAATAACACGCTGGATTCTTCAATTAGATTCACGTTAGGAGATTATGACGATGCGAGTCTTCTATGGACACACTTAAATAAGAGATTTTGTGTTGTCAGCGGCACAAGAATTTGTCAACTAAAATCTTCTTTGAGTGATTGTAAACAAGGGAAGTCTGAAAGTGTTGTTGTCTATTATGCAAGATTAAACAAAATCTGGGATGAGCTGGTAACATATATGAAAATACCACAATGTAAGTGTGGTCTTTGTACTTGTAATATTGCAACTCAGGTAACTAGCTTGCGAGAAGAAGATTATCTCCACTATTTTTTGATTGGCTTGGATGGTATGTATAGCTCATTGCGTGAACAATTATTAGCGCGAGACCCGTTACCAACTATAGATGATGCGTACAAAACTGTAGTGAACTCTGAGATATTAAGAATGGGAGATGGACTTCTATCTAAAGAAGTACAGGAGAATATGATGGTGTTCAAAGTGCAACCTGATCGGACAGCAACTACGAGCACATATGATGCTGCGAAGTTTTGCAAGCACTGCAACAAAGTTGGACATTCTGAAGAAGGGTGTTTTCAAATTATTGGATACCCGGAATGGTGGATAGAAAGATCTCATGGCGGTAGAGGAACTGCTAGAGGTGGTAGAGCTGGTGGAAGAGGACGAGGCAATTATATGCCTGGCAGAGGTGGACGAGGATATGGCAACACCAATACAGTGCGTGCAAATAATCTAAATGTACCAGCAGCGCAACAATATAATGGTACTACACATGCAGATGGAGCTGGCTTAGTTGGAGTAACGGCGAATCAGCTTCAGCAAGTACTGGACTATTTGAGTCAAAGCAAAACAAAACTTCAATTACAAGGTAAACAGAATCGTACTTCCTGGATTGTGGATACAGGAGCTACGAATCATGTCACATGTAACATTGATGACATGATAGAAGTTAAAGAAATTACGGCATGATCAGTGGGCTTGCCTGATGGAAAGTCTGCGAACTCTGATAAAATAGGGACTGTGATTCTTCCTGGTGGTTTGAAGCTTAGCAATGTTCTTTATGTGCCTCAAATAACATGTAACTTAATCTCGGTCACACAGATGATCGATGAGTTAACTTGTATCGTGCAATGTATTAATAGTTTATGTCTTGTACAAGACCGGTTGACGAGGAAGGTGATTGGATTGGGTGATAGACAAGGTGGACTGTATCTGTTTCGTGGTGTACCTTCAGTTAAAGTTCTTGCGATTCGTGAAGATTCGTATGAGCTATGGCATCAAAGAATGGGACATCCAACAGAGAAAATATTACAAAAGATACCAGCTGTGAGTAGGTTAGTTAAGAAAAATAATAATGCTTGTTATATTTGTCCACGAGAAAAACATCGTCGAAGTAGTTTTCCAAATAGTCAGAGTAAAGCTAGTTGCATATTTGAATTAGTTCATTTGGATTTATGGGGGCCTTACAAGACATCTTCGTCTTGTGGAGCTCATTATTTTTTAACAATAGTTGATGATTTTTCAAGAGGTGTGTGGATTTATTTGATAAAGAATAAAACTGAAGTTGAATTGGTATTTCTTAACTTTGTTGCTCTTATTAAATGTCAGTTTGACAAAGAAGTCAAAACTGTTAGGAGTGACGATGGAACATAATTTCATGCTTTACGTTGTTATTTTAAGACCAATGAAATCATATTTGAGTCATCTTGTGTTGGTACACCCCAACAAAATGGGAGAGTTGAGAGAAAATATCAACATATAATGAATGTTGCAAGAGCTTTGAGATTTCAAGCTAATTTACCAATAAAATTTTGGGGGGAGTGTGCATTGACTGCAGCATACTTAATTAATCGAACCCCAACACCTTTGCTTAATAATAAGACTCCATATGAGATTATGTTTGGGAAGTTACCTCCATATGATCAGTTGAGAATGTTTGGATGTTTGTGTTATGTGCACAATCAGAACAGTAGAGGAGATAAGTTTGCAAGTCGAGGAAGACAGTGTGTATTTCTGGGTTATCCATTTGGTAAAAAGGCATGGCAGGTTTATGACTTAGATACAAAACAGTTTGTTGTGTCAAGAGATGTATATTTTTATGAACAAAAGTTTCCATATATGACAGCCAGTATTGAGCAGTCAAATAATATTACTCCATCAGGCGTTGAAACATGTTGGAGTGATGATGAGGATAGAGAAGAAGTACAGTTGCCTGAAGAAGTTATTGAAACTCGGTAACCTGAGATACAACAACAACAAAGAAATGATGATACACAACTTGGTATTGAATATGCAACAGAAGAATTGCAAGGAAGTGTTCAAAAACAACCTGAGGAGACTGAACAAGATGATTCATCAGGTGATGTCGTGGTGGAAGTTGCAGTAGATAATAACATCCGTGAGATGGGTAAAGGAAAACGTCAGAAAATTCCTTCTAGCAGACTGAAGGGTTTTGTGACACATACAGTACGCAAAAATAGTCCACCTTCTCCTCAACCTACACAATCGTCATCCTCAGGTACACCTTATCCTTTGACATATTATGTTAGTTGTGATCGTTTTTCTGCTATGCATATAAAATATCTTGCAGCTATAACGGCCGTAAATGAGCCGAAAATCTTCAAAGAAGATATGAAGCATCCAGGATGGCATAAAGCCATGGCTGAAGAAATAAGAGCTCTAGAGGAACAAGGCACATGGGAATTGGTGGAATTGCCACCTGGAAAAAAGGCATTAGGAAGCAAATGGATTTATACAGAGAAGCGTGATGAAAATGGGAATTTGATACGTCTAAAGGAAAGATTGGTGATCTTTGGGAATCATCAAGTTGAAGGATTGGATTATAATGAAACATTTGCACCTGTGGAAAAGATGACAACAGTGCGTACTTTTCTAGCAGTTACAGCAATTAAGAATTGGGAAGTACATCAAATGGATGTTCATAATGCATTTTTGCATGGAGACTTGGAGGAAGAAGTGTATATGAAGATACCTCCAGGATTTTCCAAAGGCATTGCGATTTAGTATGTCGAATGAAAAAAATCGTTATATGGTCTTAAACAGGCGACTAGGTGCTGGTTTGCAAAGTTATCAATAGCCTTGAAGAAGTATGGCTTTAAGCAATCATATTCAGATTATTCTCTTTTTACTATGACAAAGGGACGGATGCAGCTTAATGTCTTAGTATATGTTGATGATCTGATTGTGGCAGGTAATGATCTTGTTGAGCTCCACAATTTTAAAACTTACTTGGGAAAATGTTTCAAGATGAAGGATTTGGGGAAGTTGAAATATTTCTTAGGATTGGAGGTGGCTCGTAGTAAACAAGGTTTCTATATATGCCAGAGAAAATATACATTGGACATTATAATGGAGACAGGATTATTGGGTGCAAAACCTGCAGAATTTCCTATGGAGACGAATCACCAACTGGCATTGGAAAAAGGGAATATACTTGCGGATGTGGAAAAATATAGAAGATTAGTTGGCCGTTTGATTTATCTGTCAGTTACAAGACCAGATTTGGCTTACTCAGTCCACATTTTATCACAATTTATGCAACAACCTCGAATCGAGCATTGGGAAGCAGCACTTCGTGTGGTTCGATACTTGAAGAAGAATCCAGGACAAGGTATTTTGTTGCTCTATGATAGTGGTCTTAGTTTAAAAGGTTGGTGTGATTCAGATTGGGAAAGCTGTCCATTGACTAGACGATCATTAACAGGGTGGTTTGTGCTTCTGGCTTTTTCTCCTATTTCTTGGAAGACTAAGAAGCAGCATACAGTTTCTCATTCCTCATCAGAAGCATAATATAGATCAATGGCAGCTGTGACGTGTGAATTAAAGTGGCTGACACAGTTGCTTGGTGATCTAGGTGTTCATCATACTCATAGGATGAATCTTTATTGTGATAGTCAGTCAGCATTATATATTGCTCAGAATCCAGTATTCCATGAACGCACCAAGCATATAGAATTGGATTGTCATCTTGTGAGAGATACCATCATAGGGAAGATTATATCGCCCTCCTACACGCCTACCACGGTGCAATTGGCTGATATCTTTACAAAATCCTTAGGGAAATCTCAATTTAAACTTCTTTTGTCCAAGATGGGCATTTGTGATCTGCATGCTCCATCTTGAGGGAGGGTATTAGGAAATAGTCTATATTTGAGTCATATATTTTAGGAATTCTAAGTATGTACAGTTCACGTATTGTGTCTTGATGACCAAGACATATGAATGTATAAATATCCAAACAATGAATGAGAATCTTAAGACTTGTCGAGAACTTGACAGAATGACAACGTGCCAGGAGAAAATCACGTTACTAATGTCTTTTTCATATAAATTGAAAACTTGTTTGTATAAAAATACCGTATGAATGCACTGTTAGTCTGTTACAGTCAAGCTAACATTAGTTGAGCTGAATAATGATGAAGCGGCACGACCTAGACAAAGACAGGGTTATGACACAGTATTAGCTGCCTGGATTAATCGTCAAGGCTATGCCACGAATTTTAAATGTGGAAAAGTTCCGGCTAAGTATATATATATATATATATATATTTTTTTTTAAGCATGCATTATAATATAAAAACGACTAAACTATTATTGCGGAAAGTGACTCCCCTAGAGTCGCTTAAGAAAAGCCGCGTTTGCGGAAACGACTAAACTGTTATTGCGGAAACGACTAAACTGTTAAGAAAATCCGAGTTTGCCCGGTCAATATTGAGGTGGAGTAGTTTTCCGCTTGGTTACCGTCTCCCGCATAGTTTGACCATTTGCTGCTTGGTTTCCTTCTCTATAATTGTGTTGAATAGCACAAAATGGAATTTGACGTATTCGGTGTTTAATTTCTGCGATCATTTTTGAGATATACCAAGGGGATTCCTTTGGAGATTTAATGAAGTGTATGAGATTTTCAGAATTTGTCTTAGTTCTGGCTAAGAAGAAAGCTAAAAGCTAAGGGGCATTTATTGACTTTTAAGTATATGTTGGCAGGATATTGAGTATCCGACCAAAACTTAAAGGTAAGGCCGAACATAACAATACCTAAAATCAAAGATACAGTATCTAGACCCAAGAAACATATTTTCGGGATTTCAAGGTAGAAGATGGCCAAAAGAAGTGAGGGAGACACATATGTAGAAATCGAAATATTTTCCCAAACGAAGGGAATTAAACATGAACATGTAGGATCCATCGAAGAAGACCCATCTCTTTTCCCTTTCATTTCCCTTTCCCTTTGTTAATTGAAAGGCAATTAATGAAGATGCGTCGGAATGTCATGTTCAAAAGGATGAACCTGATAAGAAATCCCTAAATTACTTGGAATTTTTAGTTAAAACTAGGGTTAGGGTAAGGAATCCCTAGGTTTCTCTTGTTTTAGGAATTAGTTTGTGTTTGGAAATTGTTTAGTTTTAAGATATTGTTTTAGAATCCTAGTTATAGGAGTAGTTTTCTTTTAGGATTTTTTTCCTTAATTTAATGAGTTCAATGACATATATAAGGGGGAATAGTATTATTAGTTATCTTATCAATGAGAATTATAACTTTGTTCTGAATTTTTTGTGTATTTTTAAGTTTACTCTGCTGGTCTTAGGTTCTTATCAATTGGTAGCAGAGTCGGCTTTGCCTGTTTATGACAATAGCTCGAAAAAATAATAATTATGAAATAAAAATTGCTTGAGAAAACGAAGAAGGTGGATGAGAAGACATCAAATCAAGCTTTGTTAATTAAGAGGATCGTCCAGCTTGTGGAAAGTAAAATAGTCGGGAATAATGAGAAAGACAACCAATCAAAGAGACGAGGAGAGCGATTACACTTTTACAAGTTAGAAGGATCTATAAGGTTATTGGCTATTTAATGTTGTATAATATCTGCAAATTAGAATACCAAGGTGGAAACATGCATTTTGGATGGTGAAACTCATGTAATTGGGATAAGTGGTTAAAGAGAACTAAACTTGTAGATACTTGGGAAGGATTTCTATTAATCGTTTTGGTGTTACTTCGTATGAGTATGGGGGGCCAAACTGACCAAGATTAAGCACTCAGGTTCATACATTGAATATTGTAAATATTTTATACGATTATCAAAGTTGGTAAATAATTCGTCTGGAAAAAAAATTGGTGGGTTGTTATCTAAGTGGATTAAAGTACGAGGTGAGACTAGAAACTCAGTTCCACACTCATATTAATTTACATGATGTAATGTAAATTGGAAGGTTACTATATGAGAAGTTACATTGTGCAGACGACCATACAGAATAGCAACAAGGACACCCAATATTGTTAATACTTGTAGACCCTTCTAAACCACATGTTTCATCTTCAAAACCCATGACATAAACTCCAGTTGTTAAAAGGTTAACTTAGGCCGAGGCTGAAGAAAGAAAAATCATCAACTATGTTATAATTGTGATGAAAAGTGGCACCACGGTCATCGTTGTAAAACTCATACATTCCTCTTAATCGATAGATACGACGATTATGGCGAAGATAAAGATAAAGTTATTGAAAAAAAACATCGAGATTTATATGCATGTGTTGGATGGATCACTGGCTCCACAAACCATGCGAGTACAAGGAGAAATTAAGAAGGAACAAGTTAGAATACTTATCAATTTTGGAGGTACTCATAATTTTGTTGAAGGTGTGATACCTAAAATAATGGGAATTGAGGTAATTGATGATGACACTTTTGAGGCACATGGTAGCTAATGGGGCTAAAACGGCTTGTAAAGGAATATACTTCTGGATTATAAATTGCGTAAGTATGGGTTCAAAGGAATTTTTCATGTAGTGCAACTTGGGGGATACGATGGGACTTCAATGGTTGGAAATATTAGGTCTAATAACTTGGGTTTTAAAATATTTAACCATGAATTTTAAGATGGCTAGTGCACATATATTCGACTAGAAGAAGGCAATAAAAATAAAAGTATGGTTAAGGTTAATAAACAATAATCTTGAACTGCCTTTTATTCTTATTCTTTTTTCTGCTCGTGAAGAAATTTTTTCTGCAACTCTTTTTCTCGCTATATGCTCTCCCAAACTCTTTGTAAACCCTCTCTGACTTCACCTCTCACCATTTATACATCACAAGTGTTAGAGCATAGCTCGGTTGAACTCATCAAGCGTTGGTGTGTCAAGTTTGGTTGTCAAATTTTAGTGACTCAAAACTCATCTAAAGTCGCTTGATTGTATACTAGAGTCAAATTCATTTAGGTTAGACTAGCAAGTCTAGGAATGTTAAGACATACAAGTATTACTTCGAAGACATAAATAAAGTGAAGAAGAAGCTAACTACAATGAAAACATCATCCTTTCTCTTGAGGTTAGTAATATTGACTTGGACTGCTTTCATTCCTAATGTATCTTTCAAGTCGTGATATATTTAAAACATAACTGCGAAGATGCATATACTGTACATATTGTATGATACTATAGTAATGTGTCATGGTCATATTTGTATGATCATAGTATTGGGGGATTAGACTACGAAGTATAACGCTTATCTTTTGAACTTCGTAGATATGACATCGACATAATCTTGTATATATATTGTTATGATTATGTGAATGGGTTATGGTGAAGATTTCATCCTAGGAAACAATGTTTCACATTTGTTTAAAGGAAGTACATTCATGAACTTGTTTTATGAATCGAAAGGGAAATCTCTAGGCTTATTGGTACGGCTATTCATTGTAAATATTTGGATTACCAATATGTGTGAGATGGTAGAACCGATCGTAACTTTGTTATGTATCTTGGTATAACTAATCACAATGCCTGACTTATGATTTGGTATGACTAGTTTTTATTAATTAGTGTAACCGATCCTAAGTAATCACCATGAGATGGTATGATCGATATTTGTAATTGGTGTGACCGATCCTAGTAATTGGTATGACCAATCACAGAGTATGTGTAATCGATCCTTGTAATTGGTGTAACTGGTCCTTGTAATTGGTGTAACTGATCCTGGTAACTGGTGTGACCGATCACAAGCAATACCATGAGTATATGGTAACCGATCCTGGTAATTGATGTAACTGATCCTGGTAACTGATGTAACCGGTCCTGGTAACTTGTGTGACCTATCACAAGTGTTTCCATAATAAGGTAAAAACGATCCTAGTGATTGGTAAAACCGATTGAACCCATGTATGTGATTTGATATTTGATCAATCACATAGTGATCTTGGAATAAAGGTGAACCAATTCTAAACTTTTTTGGAAGTATGGTATAACCGATTCCAAGAATGTAAATCCATGTAAATATGAATAAGGATTTACAGTGAAAAGATGTCAACATACTTTGAACACGTTAAGTAACTATTATCATTTATATTTCAAAGATATTCCTTAGTACTCAAGGAGATCCTGTGCTGAAATAAATTGAGAATCTTTTAATTAAGGTTTTTGGTTTCATATGCTTTAATTACCAGCAATTAAATGCATATCTCTAGAGAATAAAAATTAGTAATGTGCATTTACTAATTGAGAGTTTTTCTATTGAGAGATTTCAGAAATTTTGGACAAGAATTTATTGGAATTAGGAAAACAGGATTTTTCTAATCATTGCATATCTTGAGAATATTTTCGGTTATGGAAATTCCTTTCTGTTTAAACATCCTTGGTCTATAAATATCTAAGTTTACATTTCTAGCAAACTATCCTAAGAGCCATGCAAACTTCATATTTTTGTTTTTTCTGGTGGAGTCATCTAATCGGATTGGAAAGTATCCTAATTAGGTGAAATATCTTACGACCGCTCATTTAAAGTCTTCTGTGGGATTAAGAAGCTTTACGAGTACCGTTGGTGGGAAACTAGATAATTTTAGTATTATTAGATTTCGATTAATTTGATTAACTAACGGTTGTTGAAACTTTGATTCCACCTAGTTTGTTTATTCTTGAGAATATTCTCTCCTGCTATAAGATTCACTCAAACTAGATCGAAGTATCGACGAGATTTTTAGAACTGTTGGTAGATCTAAAGACATCTTGTGATAATCCATTGTTAACAGACTCCGTTTCGTATGTGATTGATCACAAGATATTCAAATGGTGTTGTGCAGGTGTTTATTAAAAATTAAATAAGATTTGAAGACAAAGAAGATTTCTTATTTGGTTCTGTTATCTATGAGTGTGCACAAACCTTGATCGGATGGGATCCAACTAGAATCAGATTTATTCGATTGGTTAGTTGAGTGAGATCGACATTACTTTATAGTTTCTTGTTGGAATCTATATCGGTTGATTGCGAATATAAACTTGACTACTTTTGTAGTTATTGGATAGATTGATCTAACCAGGAAAAGGAGTTTATTAGATTAAACGGAAGAGCCTTTGTGTATAACTTGAGATATCTTTATCTTGAAAGAATCAAAAGAGTTGTTACTAAACAGATTTATTGTTCCTTTACTATTTGGAATACGATCCAAAGGAATTGTTCCAGTGCATGCACTCATCGAAGTCGAAAGCGCAGGGATACAGAGGAAACTAAGTGAACTAGGGGCAGTTGCTTAGTCTCAACTATATGAAGTTGGTTTAGATTTTGTTTGTCGGCTTAATTCTCAAAGTATTCAATTCTGGACTTGGTCCCGGGTTTTTCTGCATTTGAAGTTTTCCTCGTTAACAAAATCTTGTTGTGTGATTTACTTTTATTTTCCGCAATTGTTGGGTTTTGAATCCTAACTTCTTTCTCAGAGGAATTTTTATCGAATATAGTTTCTAAGATATCCCGGAATTTTTTAGACTTAGTGCACATAGTCACATGGTGCTGAAGATCTGATCTAATGGCATGGATGATAGCATTTAATCCATCAGAATATTGCTTTGTAGGAAGAATCTCGGCAGAATTATAAGCACCAATATCTTTCGGAACACTTATATCGCCTTGTGCAACAATAGAAGAATTATAGCCATTAACTACACGAACCCATGATTGAAAATCACGCGCTTGAAGAAAGGCACACATATTAATTTTCCACCATAGTTAATTCAATCCATCGAAGACTGGTGGTACATTTATAGAGATATCTTTTCTGTCCATAGAGTTAGATTGCTACAAACCCAGACTTATAAGGTCTTAAACGTGTTTGCCTGCTCTGATACCAATTGAAAAAGCGGGGGTCTAATAACCACACCCAATATTTCTTTTAGGAAATCTGTATGTACAGACTCCAATATAATTCCAAGAAAATCCACTAGACAGTCAGACTCAATCAAGGAAAATACATCCAAGAGTTATATCTTTGTTTCTCAATGTAATCAACAAATCAAACAGATAGAAATCCGCGAGCCTAATTATTATGAGAAACCACTTGAACGGTACCAAATACCAATGTTCAAGTTCCAAACAATTTATATCAACAACTAAAGGTTAGATTATCTAATTGATTGAACTACGCACAGCCTCTGATATTTCAATTATATTAAAATAAAATGTGGAAAATAATGAGACAGACACCAGAAATTTTGTTAACGAGAAAACCGCAAATGTAGAAAACCCCTGGGACCTTGTCCGGATTTGAACACCATATTGTATTAAGCCACTACAGACACTTTCCTACTACAAGTTAACTTCGGACTGGAATGTAGTTAAGCCCTAATCAATCTCACACTGATAAAGGTACAGTCGCGTTCCTTACGCCTCTGATCCCAGTAGGACTCTACACACTTGATTCGCTTAACTGATCTCACCCACAACTAAGAGTTGCTACGACCAAAATTCGAAGACTTGATAAACAAATTTGTCTCACACAGAAAAGTCTATTGAATATGTAAATCTGTCTCCCACAGAAATACCTATGAGTTTTTTTTTCTGTATTTTGATATATCAAGGTGAACATGAACCAATTGATACATTAGACTTATATTCCCGAAGAACATCCTATTAATATCAATCACCTCACAATAATATTAATCGTATGGTAGCGAAACAAGATATTGTGGTATCACAAACGATGAGTCGAAGATGTTTGTGACTACTTTTTATCTTGCCTATAAGAGATTAAATCTCAAGCAAATTTTAGAGAATATGGTACTTAATACGATAGAATAAATCAAGATCAGGACATGCAACTAAAGAGAAAATAGTTGGGTCTGGTTTCACAATCCCAATGAAGTCTTTAAGTCGTTAACCTATAATGGTTTTAGGAAATACCTAGGTTAAAGGAAAATCGACTCTAGTCACAACTAGTATCACACATGAGGTGTGGGGATTAGGTTTCCCAGTTGCTAGAGTTCTCCCTTATATAGTCTTCAAATCAGGGCTTGCAATCTGTTAGAGCATTACTTTGTTGAACCCACCAAGCGTTGGTATGTCAAGTTTGGTTGTCATATTTTAGTGAATCAAAGCTCATTTAAAGAGTCGCTTGATTATGTACTAGAGTCAACTTCGTATAGGTTAGCTTGAAAGTATTAGAATATGAGACATTATAAGTATTTCGAAGACTTGAAGAAGTAAAGAAGTAAGAAGCTAAAACGACAACATCATCCTTCCACTTGAGGTTAGTGATATTTGACTTGAACTGTTTCATTCCCTAACGTATCTTTCAAGTCGTGCATATTGAAAACAAAACTGTGAAGCATGATTACACACTAGATAAACATAGTATTAAGGAATACAATGCGAGGTTTATTGCTTAACCATTAAACTTTAAACTTTGTATATAAGACATTGTCATAATCGTTTGAATGTTATTGTGATTATGTATGGGTATAAGGTGAAGATTTCATACTAGGAAACAATGTTTTACATGCGTTTTAAGGAAGTAAATTCATGAACTTGTTTTGTGAATCGAAAAGGAAATTACCATGCATTATTGGTATTGTTATTCATTTCATATCTTTTAAACTACCAATATGTGTGATTAGTATGACCACTCATGACTTATTTATGTTCTTGGTAAAACTATTCACAAAGGCCTGACTTTTGTATTGGTATGACTATTATTAGTGAAATCAATCTTAAGTAATCACCTGGGGTATGATCGGGTTTGTGAGTGTCTGACAAATATTGGGAAATGGGAACCGATCCTATAAAGAGGTGCAATCTATCACAAAGGGGAATCGATCCTTGTATGAGGTTCAACAAGTTTATAGCAGAAAGGGAAACCGATCCTATGGACATGTGCAACACGTACAAGTTAGATACCATATATATGTAGGGAACCGATCCTAGTACCTAGTCAACCGAATTATGGTAACTAGCGTGACTATGCATAGTACTTACATGGAGGTAGAACCGAAACTTGTTTTGGTAGAACCATGAAACCCATGTTTGGTGATTGAGTGTTCTTGATCAATCACATAGTTCTTGAAAGTCAGATGAACCAATTCTAAACTTGTTTGGAAGTGTGGCAAATTGATTTCAAGATGGTAAGTATGAAAGAGGACCTACAAAGTAAAGATGTCGATATACTTTGAACATGTGAAGTAACGCTTATCTTTAATTGTTCAAAGTTATTCCTCAATAGCTGAAGGAAGAAAATCTCGGATCGAAAAATAAGTTGAGAATCTTTTATTTAAGGTTTTTAATTTTATATATGGAAAATGAAAATTAGTAATATGCATTTACTAGTTGGAGATTTTCGATCAATATTTGGACTAAGCATTTCCAGGAATTATGGAAATCGAATTTGGAATATATCTTGAGAATATTTTCGGTTTTGGAATATATTGCATATCTTGAGAATACAAGACACAATTGAAGCAAAATCGATTTTGATTCACTCGAATCAATTCATGAACCTTATAAACACGGTTTGCAAAATATTTCATTCCTTATTTTATAAATGTATTAGTTCATGAATAAATCGATTTTAGAACATAACCCACTCAAGTATGCAAATGAGTATGCATACCAAAGTAGCCGGATTTGGTATGGGTTTGCTAGTATCCGAACGAGTACGCATACTTCCGTACACCACCAAACTCAGTTGAATTCCCGGACTTGAACTTTACGCCGATACGCATACGAGTATGCATACTAAGTTCTCGGACTTTAACTAACAAACCAATACGCATACGGGTATGCATACTATGGTTCCCGGACTTGGAATAACTTGTAAAAGTTAGCATACAAGTACACATACTGTGTTATATCCAATCAAGGTTAATTGTTCTAAACTCCCATTTCAATCATTAAAACATTCTTAGAAGACGAGAATAGCTGTCTCACACAAACTATTAGCTTCAAAGCAATTTTAAATTGATCAAATGATCAATACGAAACATTCCGAGTCTACACCAAATGACTGTCTCACACAAATCATATAAGATGTTACCATGCAATTTTCACATGATCTTCTTTTGAATTTCGTCAAGAATATAAGATGAACTTGGTTAAAGCGAAAGCTTATCAACACATATTTAAGCGAGTTAAACTCAGCTCGAAATATCAAATGTGTATAATCGAAGTCTATATAGCTATATGACTTTTGTCTCAAATAAGAGATAAAGTAAAAATGGACTTTTGAGTGATAGATGAGTTCAAGTTTCCACATACCTTTTGTTGATGAAGTTCACAAGCTCCCCTTCGTAGTTTTTCGTCTTCAATCGATAAACGCCGTGAAGTCCAAAGCTCAACTACACATTCTATCCTAATCCGAGACTTAGCTATAAGTTGACTATAATCAATACTTATAGTTTTGACAACTAAACTTGACCAACAAGCTTGAGATAGCAGCGCTTACGTGTTCGACCGAGCAGTGCTTTAACAATCCACATCATTCCAACAGAAATGGTTAATTAAGTTGATGGGGTTTGATGTCAAGTAAAAAAAAGGGTTAGATAACAAGTTTGTTGATGATTTATCCAGACTCCCATCTACTTTAGCAGAGTTTTGTGCATTATCTCTTACTCAACCTCAATGGACACAAGACCTTATCTCCAGTTATGACTCGGATAGCTTAGCCCAGAAATAAATTGCTCAACTGTTAATTTCTCCATCCAATCAATATTTTACTAACTAGCATGGGATTCTGAGGTACAATGGTAGAATTTATATGTCTCAAGTAATGGAATTAAATATCAATTCTACATATTTTCTATATTCTTCTGCAGTACGTAAGAAGCCATTCTCGCATTGCTGTTACTTAGAACAGAGTTAAGGCATAATTTTCAGGCCTCACATGAAGCAAGGCATTATTGCTTTCATATCTGTCAGTGCAATAAAGGTGAGCATTCCTTTCCTGGAGGTTTATTACAACCTTTACCTATACCTGATACTGCTTGGCATCATATTTCTCTAGATTTTATAGAAAGTTTACCTTTGTCCAATAGAAAGAATGTCATTTTAGTTGTGGTTGATAGGCTAACTAAGCATAGCCATTTTATCTCCTTAAGTTATCCATATACTTCCATTAATGTGGCTAGGGAGTTTCTTTATCATATACTGTAATTATTGGTTGGCTTTGGCAGAGTATTGGTTCAACGCCAACTATCATACAAGACTTAAAATATCTCCATTTCAAGCATTCTATGGTTATCACCCACCCCACCTGGTTTTTCCTCTCCCCCTTCTACTTTAGTTGCCACTATGGAGGAATATTTACAAAACAGAGATGTTATGCTTCAACTACTCAAAGAGGAATTTTCTAAGGCTTAGAGTAGGACGAAACATTTGCAGATAAGAAGAGAACTGACATGACTTTTGAGGTGGGTGATTTATTTTTTCTTAAGTTGCAGCCATATATGGAATTCTATGTTCCCCTAAGAAATAAATTTAATCTCTCCCCCGAATATTTTGGTCCATTTGAGGTGAAAACGCGGGGGATACCAAATACACCCAACTTTTTTGTTCGGCAACCTGTATAGACAAAACTTAATACAAAAGCAAGTAGGCCAACTGAATGATCCTTGGCAATATGTATATAGAGTTTATATCTCAACCTCTACTCAATCAGTATGAATATAGACACAAGGTCCGGGAACCTGATTGTTAAGCAGAGTACTTGTATGATCACAAAAATTAATATCCAAGATCAATCTAATCGTATCCAAATAATTCAATCGAAATTCTGCCAAGTGATTAACCTTGTTATCTATCTTTCAAGATACAAATTCTACAAGAAACTAGTCGCATAATTGATTACAATTAAGCAAACATATCTACTTAGATTGAATTCGTATAAACCTATGTAAATCCAATTATAAAGATAAATAATATAATGTGGAAAAGGGAAAAACACAAGACACCACCCCGGAACCTCGTCCAGATTTGAACACCAACTTGAAATCCTATGACAAAGCTTTCGTTAACAATCCAACTTGAACGAGTATGAAGTGTGATGAGCATTTAAATTAGAGGGAGGATATGTGGATACTCTTAGATGGACATTATCATACATGATTTGCACCATTTTCACCACAAAATCCAAACGACATTGAATATTAATCTAATATTTTGATGATACGTTCCTCTTATAAGACTTTACATTCTTACCAAATATGAGCATTGTTCGACATGTATACAACCGCCATCTACCCATTTGAATATCATCCGTTAAAAGTTAACGGTTGAAATTGAGATCGGTAGATGGTGAAGTTTGGCATCTTGGATCATGCTCATGTTTGGTAGGAATATGGAGTCTTATAAGAGGAACGTCTCATCAATATATTAGAGTTTTTTGGAAAAAAATGACACAAATCATGTATGAGAGTGTCCATGGATCCTCTCTCTTTAAATTACACATTTTAGTTGCCATACTTATGTTTATTAGTACCTGAGTATATATTTATTTTTAGTTTTGTATCTAGATGAAATGCTTATACATTTAAATTACCAATAAAATTAATAAGCTCTTACATAGCAGGTAAGCGAGCAACAAGCTGCGCCGCAAGCGCTTTTTGAATTGCAAAGCCTATCCTTTTAAAAACAAACTCTCTCGAACCAGGGGTCATGACATTACTGTGCATGACTTTCTGGACTCTAGTCCAACCGCTTCTGGAGACAAGAACCCCAAAAGTATCAAAAGCAAAGGGGATAAAAGCGTGTCTATTATCGATATATGCTTTCTCATGCTTCACAATCTTAGGCAGCCCTCAGCGCTACTTGGCCAACTGTAAAAGTGTCATACCCAATGCCTACTAATGGAGAAACCTTAGTGAGGTCAACAAATGTGTGTTTTCCGTTAGCCCATCCAATAAATAAGAACGTCTGCTGGCCTGAGTGTGGATCTTCCCTCCAGTGGGTTTGTCAAAAAGTTCACAACCGCTTCTTTCTTTGCGGAAATACATCATATAAAGTATCTCTCACATGATCATGTATATATTTAAAACCAGGATCTACCTTACAATGGACTGCATGTTCCCGATATGTGTCTAAGAATACTGTGAAACAAGTAGGGTAGCGTGAATCTGAAGGGTATAAAGGGATCATTAACCTGTACTTAAGGATAGAACGGTACTTAAGGATATAACAAGAAGAAATTCTTGGGAATGCGCTGCTCGCAAGCAACCACGGACAGCTTTTTGCCTGTCTGATAACTCGTAAACTCGATCCATATCTTTAACCACTTTACCAAATAGAGCACTCACCAGGTTGCTTTGTGCTTTAAGGGGGCGGTGTCCTTACTGGTGAAGATGCTAAAGTCATAATCAAGAAGAGTTGCTTGTAATGCCTTCAAAGCCTTATCAAAATTGTCATCCATGCCTTCCACTTCACCATACCTTAATATGTGATCCTGTAACCCCCATGATTGCACACGTGATGCTAGAAAGGCATCATATGACGCCTCCTTTGTAGTGTATAAGACAAGGCATCCATATCTAATAGGTAGGGTGAATAACCTCCATTGTAACTCCTCAAAAAAAGGACCCCCACAAACCACAATTCCCTCTATCACCTCTCTCAATCCTATATAAAAAATATCTACTGCTTCTGTAGTGTATCTTGGCAACAAATACGAAGCCCAAATAGCAGCTTGGAGATGCCCATACATGCATGAAGGAGTAACAATTCACTCTAAGGATCACGGAGCTTGGATAAAACTTGCATTAAATCTACTGCCTTCTCTGCTCTCCTAATGTCAAGTCCCTTCACAAACCCATCATCAAGGCTGACCACACCACCCAACATTTTGACCCCATTACCTGGCCTTGAGATTCCAGCAGGAAACATCCCATCCCATACCTTCCGTCCATCATAAGAGGGCCAATTTTTTTATGTTTTATTAATATTCAATATATAATCCCCAACTCAGGTCCTTCTGTCTGGAAAATCATGAGTTCCTTGGACACTTCTGCAGTGTCACCAATAACAATACCATCATCAAGGTACCAAGCTTGTAGGGAAAATGTGCACTGTTCATTTATCTTTGCTATAAGATGATGAAGAACCAACAAAAATGGCCCCAAAGGGTCCCCTTGTTGTACTCCTGTTTGAGAATAAATATAATAGTCTCCCATATACAATCTTAAAGGTTGTCCATACAAGTATTCGACCAACGACGATATAGATAGATATAGCTTACGCACCTCAAGAAGCATGGTTGTTCGGTCGACTAAATTAAAAGCATTGGTGAAGTCCACAATTAACATGGTAAGGCTAGCATTTGTATGATGTTTACTGACATACATGTTCACAGCGTGTAGGATTGCCTCGGCACCTCCTGAGACACCCACCCCAAAATGAAAGTCCTATAAGTAATCCTCCATGTATTTTCCAACCCCCTTCATTTCTACCTTGGACACAAGACAACCCCAAATCGTCCCAACGGCAATAGGACGGATGCCTTTATCCGGTTTAAGGAGAGGTGTTAACGGTGATGATGCAATGAACTCCGCAATGTTTAGTGGGCATCTACCACTCAACCTTATATTGACCACCCTTGTTATTGTCGACTAAGTCAGCAGAAATAGGGGAACCTTCGCCACAAAACACATCCAACAAATGTTGTGCCCGAAGGACATCCTTTCCGCACGAAGTTCCTTTGGGAAATGACTTAATACAACTTAAAATAGTCCCTTCTTCAGCTAGCAAAGGTGTCTCATGCAATGGAATTATTGGTTTGCGTGGAGGGGGCATGGTCGGATGTTTATCTTCAAGCACTTGTCGTGTCTCCGCATTGTTTGGCGTTACCCCCGATGAACTGATGGCCTTGACTGCAGCAGTGAAGTGTCCATCTGCTACTTTTCGTAGACAGGTTAAAACATTGGTTAGCATGTTATTTGCCTCCTTAGCGTCAGCATCAACGTTCTTAAAACCTCCAGTTCTTGGTATCTATAAAAATCTCCCTAACAAGCTGTTGGGTTCCACCGGATTCACCCCAAGTTTCCAATGCACGAAGTATTTATGTATGTTGCATTGCTTTACGATTCCCTGACTTGCACTCTACTCTACCTGAGGTCTGAAAACTTGCAGCGTACATCGAGGGAGTAACAACAATCTAACCCAATTTCTAATCAGATTAGGTCTGTTGCAACCTTCAGAAATGCATCCTTTAAAGCATGGGAAAAATCTAGCCTACACCCTCTTGGAATGCTCTTCACAGTGCGAATAGGAGATCGGAAGACCGCGTCCACTGTCTCACCATTAAGATCAATATCATTGTCCAGCTGAAGTGTAACTGAGTCAGACCGTGGCACCCATAATATTGTGTCGACTACATCACCAGCAAATATTACATGCCCAAACTCAGTGTCCCCATGCTTGCATGCCCTACTCTAGGCATGTATACTCATGCAGTCAAAGCACAACCATTGCTTCAATGTCCTCAGAGTATTCTCTAAACCAACAAACACATTCAAGTCACAACTGATGGCCTGCTGAACTGCATTCTTCCTCTCCATGTTGCAGAGGTGTAATCTCTTAAATTGGGGATTAAACATGAAAATCCCTTACTCCCCACCCCCCGCCACCACCACCACCCACACACACACATATCGGCACTCATGGAAATCCCTAAAAGGGAAAAGCATAAACTCCCTGCATGTATGCATCATTCAAGGGAGAAACCAAACAGTTGCAGTACATGCACAAAAACATAGCAGGACCGAAGAACAAGCATTTTTTGTAGTGTATTAGGTCTTGCTCAAACACATACAATTGAAAAGAAGACTATACAATCAGTAAACTAAAAGAAAAGAAATCCTGATTTCTCAAGATGGGAAAACAACGTGGGAAAAAAACCCAAATAAAAATAAACATCAAACAAAGGAAATCCCCCACACCACCCTAATCCACCGAGATGCTGGTGGTGGTGTTGGAAAGTGGAAGGAGGTGGTTTACCGGCGAGTTTCCTTGGTGATTTAAGGTTGCAGAAGGCTGTAGCACTTTTTTATTTATTTTTTTAATTTTGGAAGTGGAAGGAGGTGGTTTAACGGCGAGTATATATTAATACTCCCTCCGTTTCTAGAAAAGTGTTACTTTCAATTTTTCATTTTAGCCTAAAAATAGGCCAAATAGAAAAAGTAAAAGTGACACTTTGAGGTAATTTTTTTTTTGTGCTATTGTAAACTGTATTGCACACCTCAAATCCAAAATTACAAGCAAAACATGAATATTTGGGCCGTAATTGAAACTGCGAAGGACACCTTACAGGATTGCTACGAGACTGGCAAAAAAAATAATCACCGGCAGTCATTTGGTCAAAGTTCTAAAATGTTAAAGCTGGCTAAGCATGGAATTTAGGATCGTTCTCCTCAAGTCCAGTTGATGTCTATAAGTGTCGAATATTTTGAGCAAAATGGGTGGAGAACTCAATATGCCAACATGTTATGGCCTTATGGGAGTAAACACTAAATAGTACACATAAATGGGCGTGAATAAATTGGAGTTAGGGGTGAGCATGGGCAGGTATGGACCGGTTTTCGTCTCATCCGCATCCAATCCATTGCACTACGGATTTCAAATTTAGCATCCGCATCCGCATCCGCATCCGCATCCGCATCCAATCCATATCCAACGGATTTGCATCTAATGGATGCATGGATGGACGGATTGGATGCGGATAACCCAATGGATTTGCTTTAGTTAAAATTTATAGTAAAGAAAATAAAGCTAGCACAAATGACTTCTTATAAAACCTACATATCCTATATATGTGTACAAATATAAAAATGCCATGTACAATGTGAACACGTAAATTACGATGGCCTCTACGTATTCACAAACAATGATCGCTCACATTGAAATTCATGGATTAGATGTAATATGCGCAAAGCGAAGTAAATATACCAATTCATCGACTCTGAGTCTTCGGACTCGTCCTTGTCTAATCGTATGTTTATCACTAACAATGTTCATATAATAATGTAAATAAAGACCGAAAAGTAATGTAAAGCTTGTCATACAAAATACTGAATATAGAGTGTGGAATGTAAGTGTTGAATATAAATGAGACGAGTATTTACGTGGTTCAGCACTAAGGCTTACATCCACGGAGTTGGGAGGGTTTCATTATATATAGATTGATTACAAAAATAGTCGAAATTACTTTGGAGTTTTAACTGAGGCTGCGGGATTAGGGAAACTACTTACTCTTCCTAATTCTCTCTCTTCTCTTTTTCTCCTTTTTCTCGACCTCCCCTCTCTCTTAGTGGGGAGGGATATTTATAGGGGTTGCGACGTGGGGTCCTCTGATGAGGGCCGTTGTAATCTTATTCTCTTGTGCTTTGTACCATTACACGAACCTCTTCGTCTTTCACGATGCTCTCGTCGTTTCCTCCTTATCTGTCGAAGAGTTATGGCCGCGTCTTCCTTTGGTTAGCTGACACGTATGCTTCCCAAGGCGTTTAATGCGGGTGGTTGACTCGTCTGCACGCGCCAAACCATGGTCTTCTGCTCCTGTCATATCCGTGTCAGTTAGCTCGGTCCTAGTCGTCGATCTGGGACCTCTCTCGAGATGGGATAAAGAAAGTTCGAGGGTGTATTCAATACTTCACAGCAACGCTCTGTTTCAGTACTCCTTCACTCGGATCTATTGGATCTGCTAGATGAGGGCCCCTTCCTGATGATACGCATTCCTTGGCTGTATACACGTGACATCATCTCTTGATGCTCCGCGTCACATGTCTTCCACGTGCTTAACCGAGGACACGTGGCGAGTGGTGAAAATATGCGCATACAATTTGCCCCTTTTCTTCTGACTTAAGGCGTCAGTTGAAGTTAGAGGAAAACCGTCGCATATTCCCCACTCCTCCAATAGCTTCCCCTAAATTTCAGGGAATGCTTTCCATTATGCAATAACTCCTTGCAATAACTTCTCCTTGGGTGAAGGGACGGTTTCAATATTCTTTTATGTTTATAAGGGGGAGATAGAATGTGAAATAAATTTCATTCTCTGTCGGTCCTTCATTCTTTTTCCCCTGAAGTTTTCATTCTTCATTTTTGTTTGTACTTCATTAACTGCTGCTGCTACCATTAACTGCTGCTGCCTTTTTCTTGAATATGACCTGCACTTCTGGGTTTGGCTGTTGCCATTCTTCGTTGTTTTCTGGCCGCGTTCTCCCGTCGTTTTAAGCCCTTGGCATAGGTAAGAGGTTGATCTTTGGTTTTGGTCCTGATTATTAGTTCAATTTTTGCTGCTGTGTTTTCGGCTTTGATGAAGAACATAAAAAAGTGTATATACTTGCACATGTTCTTTATCACCAAGGTTACGAATTCATAGTTGAAGAATCTTTCCCAGCGATGCAAGTCAGCTAGGGTTTTTATTCTTTTTTTTTTTTATATCGGATACCCATGATGAATTTTATAAAATTTAGCTTTTTGATCTTCATTGTCATTATGCGGAACTTAAAGCTTGTTTGTATGTCCCGCAGACATGGTTGGTCATCAGCGGGTTCCTTATCAGACCCCGTCGTCTAGTCCTCACAAATATCCTCCGCGTAGAGACCCGGATATATCTCCGCTAGGAGGCTCTAGGACCTCGCAGGCTGATCTTTGTTCCCAAAGGGTCTCATCCTCTTCAGGTCAGAGACATTCGTCTTTTAAGAAAGGAGATCCCCCGAGGGATCCCCCTGGCTCTAGGTATGCTACTACCCGCGTTTCTTCTCGGCCGCGTGATGAGTCTAAAAATACGCAGGCTATTCCTCGTAATGAATTTTTGAACGTTCCGCATCTTCGTTCCATGGATCCTCCGATGCCTCAGCAGAGTCCTCTACCTCCTCCTCCAGCGATCCCTTCCAAAAGAAAATCTATTAAGGGTACTGCCTCGAAGATTGAACCATCTAAGAACGTTCCTTTAAAAAGGAAAGCCCTGGATACGAGCCCTTCGAAAGACTCCACGCTAGACCCTTCTGATGAGGAAGACGCTACACCGATTATACGAAGTGTCTCGGTTGGTAAGAAAAAGGTCATTTTCAAGCATATTGACCTGGAGGTGTTCAAGGAGAAGCATTATGTAGTTGCAGGAAATCTTACAACTACACCCTCAGTAGAATTCATAAAACTTTAAGAAGTTCTTAATGAAAAATGACCATTTACTGATTAATATTCTCAACCGATTACAAAGAAATATGTTAATGGAACTTAGAACGGTTACAACTTTCTCTGTTCTCTCTCCTAAGACTTGTTCTAACACTCACTAAAAGAACCTCTCAAATTTAACATTTGATCTACTATTTATAGTGAAATCTGTACTACTGTATATAGCTTGCGAAGTATCGCGACTTCTATTTGTAAATTTATTCTATATTCGCAATCTCTTCACATTTTTCCCGTGTTTCTTATATCATCTCATTTTATTGCGACACTTTCCTCCTGTCTTTGTTACTACATTCATAACCCAACCTCTTACGATATTCAGTACCTACATCATGCCTCTTCTCATGTCATTTCTGCGAAGAAGTAATGATCGTGAGAATATAACCGTTACAGAATTCGAACACGTCTTTTATAACCGTCTTTTCCTAACTATTCCCTTATATATATTCCTTTTATTCCCTTCCTTATCTTTTCTACTTTTTCTTTTTACTTCTTCAACTTCATCTTCTTCTCTCATCACTTCTTCGATTATCACCTTCTCTTCCTGTTAATCCCATCATGAGTTCTCCGGGGTAATTTTCTTTTATCTCTCGCATCTTTCACTTGTTTATCTCTTTTATTTATGTTTTATTCATTGTTTGATTTTGATTTCTTTCAGTAAAACTTCTCCTCAGGTGAAACCTTCAACTAAAATCTCAAGCCCTAGCTCTCGAAGAAGAAAATCCGAGAATCAAAAGGTAGTTAAAATACTCTGTCTTCCTTCTGAAACAATATATTGTTGCCTCAGTTTTTAATCTACATTTTGATTCGTAGGTCGGTGAGAAATCCAACCTTACCAAGAGATCTCGTATTATCAAATCCAAGCCATCAATTTCAATCAGTGATTTCCTTCCTGTAATTGATAAAGAATTTTCCTCTCCTCCTCGTGAAAGCACTTCTTCGCAAACTCCTGCCTCTACTCCATTACCCAGTTTTCAGTCTCCCATCCCTGTCAATTTATCAACACTTCTTTAAGATCAACCTTCGCAAGCTACCTTCTCAACCCCTTCTCTTGAAAAACCCATTTTAACTCCTAATCCTTTGAGTGCTGTTGTTCCAAACAATTTACAACTTGCTCTTATTCCTTCGAATTCTTCTCCCCTTCCTCAAGAAGTTCGAGATGGAATTTATTCAGTTTTCCAGATGTTATCTGATGTTTTGAGTAATACTGCGAAGTCTTCAAATGTTCACTCGCAGTCTGAATTCTGAGAAATTCTCAACAACTTCATCAATCCTGATGTTTCTATTTCATGTCAAACCCTGGAAAAAGAAGTTGAGCTGCTTCGCCAAACTCAGGAGTCTTTGAAAGCGGAATGTGAGAATCTTCGTAAAGAGAATCATCAACTTCAAAATGATTCTCTAGATTGTGCAATCCTTTGTAAGAGGAATGATGCATTAAAAGGTATTGCTACTATCTTTATATTTTCTCCTTTTGTTTGTTTCTATTTCTCGCATGTTTGAAACACCCATTACAACCCATTCCCCTTTATAGAATCAATCCAGAAATGTAGAATGTTGGTACTTCATCATGAATCAGACGCAAAAGAATCTCAAGCCAAGCATGAAAGTCTTGTGACCAATTTTCCCACTTATCTAGTCTTCATTCATGTGCTCTTGATAATTTAGATGCCCTTTTCCAAGAGAATACCCAACTAATTTACGATAAAAAAATTTTGAACGATGAGATATCTCAGCTCACTTCTTCTTTGACTAAAGACGATTTAAGAATAGGAACCTTATTAGAAGAGAATGAAACCTTATCAGAAGAAAGATGTTCGTATTTGAATACAATGGACGTTTCTTCGCAACAATTGAATATCCTTCAGAGTAAATGTTGCGATCAAGAAAATCTCCTTTATTTGTTAAAAGGTGAACTTGAGGAATTAAAGAAGTCTTCAGATGCAAAGAGAAGTTCTTTTGCTGCCGAGAAGAAATCCCTTCTTAATAAGAATATAATCTTGAACACTAAGAGGAATAAACTTAAAGAAGATTATTCCCAACTAGAAAACCTTAATGCAAAACTTGCGAAGGATAAAAAATTTCTTCTTTCCAAAGATCAAAAGCTTCAATCCAGACTTGAAGGATTAGTTGGTGATGGTTTTGATAAAGTTATGGATAAAATGAAGAATTGTTGTCTATCTTTAGCTCAATTTCTTACTTCACAAAGAAAAGGTAGTCATTAAAATTTGACTGCCTTTGATATACCTTTAAATTTTGCTATATTCGCATAATTGATTCTTTGAATTTTGTTTCACTCGCAGAATATGAGAACAATTTTCGCAATGCTAAAGCTGGATTGGAGACCACCTGTTCTGAGCTTCGCAAGAAGAACACTTTGCTTTCTACTCATTTGATAAATTCTCGTGATCCTGCCAATTGGAGATTCAACCATCTTGCTTATGCCAAAGATATTGAAGATACTAACCACCAGAAAGCTCTACTTCGTGAAAGTTATCTGAAAGCTCAAGTCTTCGTAAACAACGTTCTCTTATCAAGATCCTTGTCTCCAGTGAAAATTGAACCTCTGGAAATATCTGATGATGAAGTTGCTCGTGATCCTGATAGTGACTTTGATTACGAGAGTGATGATGAAGGACTTGATGGTGAAAAAGAATCTATCCCTCAAGGAAAAACTCCTATTGTAGGCTCTACAGAGGGTAATGTTTCGAAAGAATCGAACGCTGCTGATGATCCTACTCATCTTAAAGATCCAGCACAAAGTGTTGATAAAGAGCATTAAGCATGATATACTTCTTTCCCAAGTTATCGTTAATCCTCTTATTTTTCTTTCTTTTGAACTCTTTCTCTTGGTTATTGTTGGTCTGCTTTCTTACAAATAATTCTGCTTACTGTTTACGTTCCTTAAGAAGTGTATTTTATATTTTGCGATAATGATTTGACCTTTCTCTAATTGAATACTTTCTTGATTTGCATAAATTGAATAAATTGATCATATGAAGAGAAATAACATATCTTGAAGACTTAGCTTAGTATTCCCTTTCCCCTTATTATTGCTCTTCAGGTGATCAATTGTTGTTGTAAGTATTAAAATATCTGCCTCAGTTTAAGTTGCGAAGTTTCTGGTTGTTGCGAAGTAAATAAGAAATCTCCTCCTTGAAGTATAAGAAGTATGAAACCTCCTTGAAGAATTATGAAACATCCTTGAAGAAGTATAAGAATTATGAAACATCCTTGAAGAAGTATAAGAAGTAATCAATCCTTGAAGAAATATAAGAAGTATTTAATCCTTTAAGAAGTATTCAATCCTTGAAGAAGTATAAGAAGTATTCAATCCTTGAAGAAGTATAAGAAGTATTCAATCCTCGTAAAATTTAATGAGTATGAAATATACGCCTTTGATTGCAAATAAAGTTGCCATTTTTGGTATGAGTATAAGAATTATTCTTATTGAAAATATAAAGAATTTCCAATGATATTGAATTCATTAGTTTCTGTGGTCTTATCATGCCTTCCTAAGTAAAGGTCTTACTTTGCCACCTCTTTTGCGATAAATTCGCAGGACGTTGGTGCATTCGCATGCCTCAACCCCTTGACTTTATCTTAACAATATTTTTGTGTTTGCGATAATATGACAAGTCTGAATATACTTGCGAATATACATCCTTGTGACATTATCGTCTTGCGATGAAATCGCAGGACGTTATCACACTTTCATGTAATAACCCATTGATCTCATCTTAACTTCTTTGTATTTAATTCTGCGAGTATATATATATTATATATATTTTATTTTTTATTTTACTCGCAGAAATATGATTGTTGCACAAATATGACAAGCCTTTATGTTCTTGCGAACAAAAAGCCTCGTGACATTTGCGTCTTATAGCACGTATCAGCTCCCTAATGGAGGGTGCCGCCCTTTATCTTCCCGTTGGTTGCCCCTTCAAGGAAGCGTACATCGACCATACAAGGTTAGCTCTTCCCATCCGGTTCTACAAACAACCAGCTTTTGTTCGCAACCTCTTATCCTTTTTGCCTATAGGCCTTATAGTTACGAGGTTGCACCCTATGGGGTATATTTGGGCCAAGTGCATCATTTGCCAAGACTTGTCAAGAATAGAAGATGTGCTTCAAACCCATCCGGCACTCTTGACTCAACCGTGTACCTCGGCGCCTTGATCGTTTTCTGCACTTTTTGGGAAAGACAATATGCCTTAGTCGCCCAACCTAAATCATGTTACATCGCAAGATTAGGTTGAGAATCCAAGGTGTCTTACCCGGATAGGTACCCCTCTTTTGGGTTATGTACCCCGTAATGTCCATGTACTCAGGTTCCGTGGTGGTGTTCCATTTCCCCTGAGCCATGCTTATAGGTACCCCCTTAAATGACGTACTTTAGGACTTTGCCTCTTGCGAAATGTTACTTCGCGAACTAGGGTGTACGCCACAAAGGTTTGCCTGTGTAAAATTTCTGCGGCTTTCTTTCTTTTTTAAAAGTTGATCACAGTTTGCGTCTTTCTTTTATGAAAGCTGATCGCAAATAAATTTTTGCGTCTTTCTTTAATGAAAGTTGATCGCAATAAGAATTTTTTAAAATTTGTAATTTTGGTAGTTTTTGTGCGAGCAAACCATATTCGCAAAATTATCATGAGTTTTATGGATAATACCTTTTTAAATACAATCTATTCCAGGCTCGACCAAGTCTTAAACCCATGTCTTTCCCTTCTGGATCCATCAGCCGATAAGCTCCACTTCCCACAACCTCTTTAATGACATATGGTCCATCCCATTTTGGTGCTAGTTTTCCTCCATTTTCTTTCTGGTAGGGAGGTGTTTCTCGCATGACCAAATCACCTGGTTGATACTCACGTTCAATAACTCTCTTGTTATACTCTCGAACTAATCTTTCCTGATAAATTTTCATATGTCGCAACACCTTTTCCCTTTTTTCTTCCAAATCATCCAGCTCACTTAATAACCCCCCTGCACTTAAATTTCTTTCCCAAGATTCTTTCTTTGTTGTCTGAATTACAACCTCTGTTGGAAATACTGCTTCTGTTCCATATGTTAAACAATAAGGAGACATTCCAGTTGCATCCCTTCTAGTTGTATTGTATTCCCAGACTGCACTAGGCACTTGCTCGCACCACCCTATGAGATGTCCTTCTAATTTCTTTTTGATTGTATTTGCGATTGTTTTATTTGTTGCCTCTGCCTGTCCATTAGCTTGTGGATATAATGGAGTTGATTTCCCACATTTTATCCTAAAAGCACTGAGTAACATCTCTATATTCTGCCCTTCAAACTGTTTCCCATTGTCGGATACTAATTGTGCTGGAACTCCATACCTACAAATGATATTCTCAAATATGAATGTAAAAACATCCTTATCGCGAATATGTTGTACTGGTTTTACTTCTGCAAGCTTCGTGAAATAATCTGTTGCGACTATTAAGTATCTTCTCTGCCCAGATCCAGGTAAAAATGGACCAACAATGTCTAATCCCCATTTCCCGAAAGGCCAACAGCTTGTTGAAGAGGTTAATGGTTCCCCTGGTGCATGAGTTCTTTTCCCATGTCGTTGACATTCTTTGCATCGTGTTACCAACAATTTTGCGTCTGTGTGCATATAAGGCCAGTAATATCCTTGTATTTTTTATTTATATGCTAGAGATCTTCCCCCACTATGATTACCAACTTCTCCTCCATGTAACATCTTCAGTATTTTTTCTCCTTTTTCACGAGTTAAACATCTGAGAGATGGTCCACTGAAAGATTTTCTATATAAAATTCCTTCTCGTAACTCATAATTTGTTGCACGACTCTTTAATTTATGTGCTTATAGTCTGTTCCTGGGTATTTCTCCTTTTGCGAGATATGCATGAATGTCCTTTCTCCAATCTGCGAGATCTTCTGCGATGTCGTCTGGTAGTTCCCTTTCTACTTCCATCGCAATTGCTTCCTCAATTTCTTCTTCTTTATTCACTGATGGATGTTGAATTGTCTAGATTTTGATATTTCTTGCATTAGGTTTTGTCATCATACTTGGAATGAATGCAAAAGCATCTGCGAGTCGATTGTATTTCCTTGTTATATGCCTCCATTTTAACTTTGGTATCCTCGCAGATAATTCATCAACGAGTTTCTTGTATTTCTTCAAATAAGACTCATTTGTGGTATATTCCCCTTTAATTTGAAAAATTACCAGCTGAGAATCACTTGTTATTCTTATACTTTCGAGCTTCTTTTCTATTGTGATCTTCAATGCATGCACTACAGCTTCGTACTCTATTTCATTGTTCGTGGATGCAAATTCTAGTCTGAATGAGAATGCTATTCTTTCTCCTTCTGGTGAAATCAACACAACTCCTACTCTATTCCCCTTACTGTTGGATGATCCATCTACTAAAATTTCCCATCTATTTGGTTCTGTTAATAGGTCTTTTGGATTCCCAAATTCTTCTTCAACATCCATCATTTCTTCTACTGCCTCGTCTTCTTCCAAAGGAAATTCTGCTAAGAAATCTGCGACAACTTGTGACTTTTGCGATGATAACACTTCGTACTTTATCTTGTAATGGTTTATTTGTGCATTCCACCTCTCTATTCTTCCTGATATTTTTGTGTTCTTCATGACTGACTCAATTGGGACTTTGGTAATCCCTTTTATCACATGCACTTGAAAGTATATTCGCAACTTAAATGATGCATAAACCAGGGCTAAGATTAACTTCTCTATTTTAGAATAATTTCTCTCTGCTGTGTTAAAAGTTTTATTGATGTAGTAAATGGGACTTTCTATTCCTGCATCTGTTCACAATAGAACTGCACTTAAAGCATACTGAGTTGTTGCGAGATATACCAATAATTCTTCATATTTCTCTGGTTTCTGTAATATGGATGTATTTGTGAGATATTCTTTGATTCCTTGAAAAGATTTTTCACATTCATCAGTCCACTTGAATTTCGCTCCCTTCTTAAGTATATTGAAGAAATGTTTGCACTTATCTGACATTCGCGAAATAAATCTTCTAAGTGAAGCTAAGAGTCCATTTAGATTTTGCACTTCTTTTACCGTTGCAGGTGTTGGCATGTCACGAATTGCCTGTACTTTTTCTGGATCGACTTGTATTCCCTCCTTTGATACTATGTATCCCAAAAATTTTCCCGACGCAACTCCAATTACACATTTTTCAGGATTCAATTTGATGTTGAATTTTCACATTTGTTCAAATATTTCCTTCAAATCTTGCACATAATATTTGGCTTCTTTACTTTTTATCAACATATCATCTACATACACCTCTAAGGTTTTATGTATCCACTTTGGGAACACCTTTTCAACCATTCGTTGATATGTAGCACCCGCATTTTGCAGACCAAATGGCATCTTCACATAACAATATAAACCTTTTGGAGCAAAAAAGGAAGTATGTTCTTGGTCTTCTTCTGCGAGTGATATTTGATTGTACCCTTTATATCCATCAAGTGAAGTGACTCTATCATGTCCTGCAGCTGACTCCACCATTTGTGGTATGTCTGGCAATGGAAAACTGTCTTTAGGACAGGCTTTGTTTAGATCAGTGAAATCTATACAAATTCTTATCCCTTTATTCTTCTTTGGAACAATGACCATATTCGCAATCCATTCTGGGTATTTTGCTTCTCTTATGATTCCTGCATCCAGCATCTTTTGTAATTCTTCTTCTATTTGCGCATGATAATTTTGCGAGATCTTTCTTATTCTTTGTTTGAATGGTCTTACGCTTTTATCTATGTTCAATCTGTGACACGCCACTGATGGATCAATTCATGGTATTTCATCTACACTTCCTGTGAATATATCTTTGTATTCTCGTAAGAGATCAATAATTCTTTTCTCTTCTTGTTCGTCCATCTTAGTTACAATTCGCAAGATTAAAGGCTCTTCTTCAGTTCCAATATTTATTTCTTTAGTTGGTTCTGCTGCAACGTAACTAGGACTTTGCTCTCCCATAGGTGTTGGTTCTTTGATTACTTTCATTGGTTCTCCTTCTTTTTCTGGGATCTCACTTGGTATTCCTTTTCCCTCTCTTGCTCTTATTGTATACACCCTGAACTATTCTTCCTTTTTTGCTTCTTTCGCAAGTTTTCTACGAAATTGTTTCTTTATTGCTCTTCCTCCACACTGTTTTACTTCAATTTGATAACAAAATTTTTCACTATCAAGATCCCCTTTTATTTCTTGTATTCCACTTGGTGTGGGAAACTTAATTGATTGATGTAATGTCGAAGAAACAACTTTAATCGCATGAATCCATGGTCTTCCCATCAGCATATTATATGGAGATTCCATATCTACCACACATAAAACTATGTGTGTTTCGATTTCTCCCAGTGGTACTCGTAACATTATTTGCCCTTTGTATTTTGTTGTAGATTTTCCCAATCCATGGATAAGACATTCTGAATTTGTGATCTCTTCATCTTTAATACCCATCCCCTTAAGTGCATGATAGAATATAATATCAACAGAACTTCATGTATCAATCAAAACTCGATTTAATTTCCATTTTTCTATAGATTTTGTAGATTTCGTTTCTTCTCGCATAATCGGAATTGTGACTACTAATGGTGAAGTGTGGTTCAAGTCTTCATTTGGAATTTCTGCTACTGAAAATGTGATTTTCTGCTTTTCCCATTCTTTCAAAGTTGTTATTTTCTCCACTTCCATGATCTTTCTTCCTCTACAATCTCATTTGTGTATCCTTCCCTTCATTTTGTTATGAAATTCATCAATCATTGTCTTTGTGATCATATTACATTCTTATCTTTTGCAATCTTCATCTACTGACTCCATTTGATCTTCAAATTTCCACAACTCCTTCAAATTTCTGCTATAACAATCTTCAATCTCTCCTCCCTGTTTCTAGCGCCAATTATGTAGTTGCAGGAAATCTTACAACTACACCCTCAGTAGAATTCATAAAATTTTAAGAAGTTCTTGATGAAAAATGACCATTTACTGATTAATATTCTCAACCGATTACAAAGAAATATGTTAATGGAACTTAGAACAGTTACAACTTTCCATGTTCTCTCTCCTAAGACTTGTGCTAACACTCACTAAAAGAACCTCTCAAATTTAACATTTGATCTACTATTTATAGTGAAATCTGTACTACTGTATATAGCTTGCGAAGTATCGCGACTTCTATTCGTAAATTTATTCTATATTCGCAATCTCTTCACATTTTTCCCGTGTTTCTTATATCATCGCATTTTCTTGTGACACTTTCCTCATGTCTTTGTTACTACATTCGTAACCCAACCTCTTAAGATATTCGGTACCTACACATTAACTTCAAGCTTTTGAGGTCTGTTTCTATGCTCCCGATGATGATATCACTTACGATCTCATCTCGAGATATCAATTCGATGAGTTTCATATGCTGACTACCATGGGGGCCTTCGAGGCGGTTCTTATGTTGCCTTTGTATAAGTCCGGTGAAAATTTTTACTATGATGTATTGGTTGGTCATGAGGGCTCTTCTACCAATACCCATAGTCGTTCTGTGTCACAGTTGACTGGGAATTATCTCCGTGCTCTGAAGGAGTGATACCTTCGGAGCAAGAGAGAAACGATGATGACTTGTTATGTCCCCGATCCTGCTGAGAAGGAATGGTATACTCCCAAGAATTTTAATAATTCCTTCGGGGATTATATCAATAGTAGGAACTGTAAGCGGTGGAGTGTGGGTCTTCGTAATATTGCTGCTTCCCATGGCGAGATTCGTCTTTTAAGTGAGGTGAGCGATGCCAAGTTGAAGTATGTTCCTGGTACTGAAGGGTCTGCTAACAATAAGATTTTCCCTCCTCGTGAGAGGATTAAGCGTGATCATGACTATGAGTGACATGCCACCGTTATTGAGATTATTGGTCCGTGGGCTTGGGGTTGGATTCCTGGTCTCCACAGATGGTGTCCTACTGTCGATAGCCTTCCTCGTGAGGTTTCCCCTGCTCGTTATGGAAATTTCTGTCCTTGGCGTCTGAACTTCGAGGGTATGAATTTTCCTTATGCCCTTGATGTTGTTTATGGAGATGAGGAAGAAATTTCAGATGATATTCTTCCTTCGAAGAGTACTGCGACTGTGAAGGCGCGAATCCTTCTTATATTTGCCTATTTTTTCCTTGTGGTTAAAAAAAAAATTTGAGCAAAGAATTTTTTTTGATTTGTTTCCCTTATTGTTATGTAGGTGACAAAGAAAAGAAGGATTGGTTCCAAGCGCTCTTCCACCGTTGTTGTTGATGAGGCAGAGGTCCAAGAGGAGGTTACTAGTCCTGCTAACGAAGATTCTGAGGGGGATGAGGACATTTCTTATGGAGAGGAACGTACTGATAATTTTCCCCCTACCCACGAAGATGCTGGTGGTGTTGGTGGTACGAAGGATACCTCCGGTGGTATTGATGCTGAAAATATTACCGCTGTCGGTGATAGTGGTGGGGACAAGACTGTCCAAGAATTCTGTTTTGGCAGAGTCTATTCCGCAGGGGAGACCTTCGATGTGAATGCTGCCATGGGTCTCGCATATGAGTTTTCCTTGCTTTACCCAAACAATTATTGGGACGTGCTGGACACCTCTGGCAAGGGGAAAGCTTCGGGTCGCGCGGTTGTGGATGATGATGCTGGGACCTTTGTTAACGAAGGGGAGGGAGAAGGTGAGAAGGAAGCGGCTGGAAAGGTTCATGTTGTTGGGGAGTCTTCTACTGGGTCCCCTTCGGATGATTTCCCGCAATCCTTGATGATGGAGGGTGACGACACTGTTCTTTCTTGGCTGAAGAAGAAAAATTTGATGTTCGTCCCGAACCCTGCTCCCGTACTTGCTGGGGAGAAGAATTCTGATGCCTACACTCATCGAAAGATGCAAATCCTCCAAAGATCAGGTTGCGGAGGTGTGGGACAAGAACCTGAGGTCGCTGGAGGCTACCCTAGTGGTTGATCCTCCTGCCGCCGTTGTTGATATGATGTCCATAGCTGATGGGTATCAGTATGGTTATCCTCAGCAGCGGATGCTAGAGGTACATTTCCTTTTTCATGTTTACTTTTCTGTGGGTATCCCATGGTCCTCTGACGTGGATAATGAACGAAGTGTTTGACCAATTTTATGGAACGTAGATAATAAGGAGCGAATACTGCAATCACAACTTGTACCAATTTTTTAATGCCAAGTCTCTTAAGTTAGAGGGTAAGCTTCGTCATAGAGAGGAGGAGCTAGCTAGGGCTAAGGCGGTTATCTCTGCCAGGGATAAGGAGATAAGTTAGTTGAAGAACCGTCTTAAAAGGAAGGAACAGCTCGGCAACGAAGAAGAAAAGCTCCGTCTGGAGCTTTCTATGGTGCGCAGCGAGTTGGAGGACGTTCGGAAAAATGCTTCATCTTTCACAGGTTTGCTTCCTTTATTCTTACTTAACGCTATCATCTTCTAGCAATTAGTGTTCTGTCTGAGTATCCCCACCCTATCTTCAGTAGGTGGAGTCCCCGAGTTGATATGGCTTCGAAGTGAGAGAGAACGGCAGAAGACTCGTATTGCCGAGCTAGTAGAGAAAATCAAGAGTGAGGCCGAAAGATGGGACGCCAAGGCCGAGGTATGGCATATGAGGCATACTCAGATAGTTGATATGCAAAATAAGTATAACGCGGACCGTCGTCTCTTTAATGGTACTTTTCTGTGGACACGTGACAATCTCCGTGAAGCACCCAAACTTGCTTCGTCTTTAACGGTCAAGCTGAATCCTCTAAAGGAAGAGCTACAGTAGGCTCGTTCCTCTCATGATTCAGAAGTAAGAGAATATATGCAGCGTCTTGCCAAAAAAAGAGACGATGCTAGGTCCGAGGCTTGTGCCCTAGGCAAGGCTTTAGCCGCGTCTCGGGCTGACGTAGCTCGCCAGGCCGAGTCTGAGAGAAATCTTGAAGTTAATATGTACAAACTTAACAAAGTAATGGAGGAGCTGAATAATGAGGTCAACCATCTTCGTCATTTGGATTCCATGAATCATGTAGAGTTAGACGCTAGTCAATTTGCTCTTTCCACTCTTCGAATGGATTATAAGAAAATTAACAACGAGTATGACTTTCTTGACAAGGCTCGGGATGCGGTTGTTAATGAATATGAAATAGCTTCGGCTAGAGTCGAAGGTATATGTTTGCTTTGCCGAGTGTGATTTTGTACTTCGTAGTACTAATTATTCGTTTTCTTTCTCAGAACTCCGGGGACAGCTTCTCGCTGCAAATGAAAAACTTGACAAAGCTCAATCTGATCTATGTAAGGCTCAAACTACCTTGGTGCACCAGGAGGGTCAGACCTCGTATTTCTAGGGCTTGGATATGTATCACGAACAGGTAGCTCACTTGGCCTCATCGGAAGTGAGCCGTCTGTCCACTCTGTTATCCCAGGCCTAAATGCAAAACACCTCCATCATGTACAAGGCTTGTTGTCATCTATCCGGGGAGACGAACAAGGTTCTGGAAAAGATAGAGCATGAACTAAAGACCGATCATGGTCTTGTCAAGGAATATCCTCTTCGTCCTAAGCCTCCAGCCCTTTCCAGTTCTTCGGGGCCTTCTTCAGGTGGGATCATACCTTCTTCGCAGATTTAAGACCCTGCTAGTGGAGCTGAATTATCCAAGTAGATTCTTCTTCTAGTTATAGAAATTTGATCTTTGTTGATCATAGAGTTTTCGTGGTATATGTTGATTTTTTTTTTCTTTGCTTATTTTGTCGAACTTGTAATCAACTTTCATGGAATGGATCATCGTTTATTTGGCTACATTTGCCTGCATCATTATTTTAGCTGCGTTATTTAGTTAACCAAATGAGAAAGTAAAAATAATGAATGAATTGTTTGAGTGCGATATCGAATGTATGTACCTTCGTGATCGTCTTGAGACCTGTCACCCCGCTGGATAATCCTTGGCCAGAGGATTCCCAGACGGTGGGGGTCGATGCAGCATTCTAGGATATGGGGTGTTAATATTTACATGTCCCCATTCCATCGACCCGCCGACTTAGGATGGTTTGGAGATCTCTTTACGTTGGATGTCTTCCCCATGGTCTTACACTTATAGACGCTGATAGGGGAGTCCTGAGAGATCTTTCCAATATAGGTGCGTTGTTTTCGTAGCATATTTGTAGGTGTATTTACAAGTATTCATTCTGCTAATATGTTGCCCCCTATATTGTTTTTGGCTAGTTTCTATCCAGGAATTTTCGCAAGAAAGCTTGTTTGATTGATTTAGCGAGGTCTGCTACTCCTCGTCCAGAGATAGAAACATATCGATAAGGCGCATCGTTTTCTTCTTCTGGTACTTCTTCACGCAGTTGCAAAATTGCGCTGCTATCTATGGATGGTATGGCTTGAGATATTTAGTGTTCCATGGATGTCGGAGGACTTCCCCTTTTAGGTTTCGCAGGTAATAGGATCCATTTCCGGAGATATCTTGTATGACAAACGGTCCTCCCCATGTTGGTTCCAACTTACCCCACTTCTTTTCTCGTTGGTATTGAGGTATGGTTCTCAGCACATATTGTCCTTCTACGAAATTTCTAAGTTTAACCTTCTTATTGTATTCCCTTGCTAATTTTCTTTGATAATTCTCCATTTTTTTCAACGCTGCTTATCTTCTTTCCTCGAGATCGTCGAGTCTTTCCAGCATCATGTCCATTGTGAGGTTCTTTTCCCATGCTTCCGTCTTTGTGGTTGGCATGATGATATCCATGGGGATGACGGATTCGGCTCCGTAGGTGAGCAGAAAGGGAAATTCCCCTGTGGCTGACCTTCGGGTTGTTCGGTACGCTCATAATACGTTATGTAGTTGTTCACACCATCATCCCTTATGCTCATCTAATTATTTTTTGAGAATGAGAGCGAGGGTCTTGTTTGTGGCCTCTGCTTGACCATTGCTTTGGGGGTATATTGGTGTCGATTTATTCTTCCTGATTTTGAAAGTATCAAATAGTAAATCGATGTTCTTGCCCTGTAGCTGCTTACCATTGTCAGAGACAATCTCTGCTGGGATTCCGAACCTGCAGATTATGTTCTGAAATATGAATGTGAAGACATCCGAGTCGCGGATTCTAGCCAGATCTTTCGCTTCTACCCATTTACTGAAATAGTCCGCGGCCACTATCAAAAATCGCCTTTTCCCTGATCCTTCGATCAGGGGTCCCAAAATGTCTATGCCCCATTTTGAGAATGGCCAAGGACTATCTACTGAGTTTAGCATCGTTGCTGGCGCATGGATTCTTTTAGCGAACCGCTGGCATTCTTCCCATCTTTTCGACATCCTTGCATCGTCTCATATCATCGTTGGACAGTAATACCCTTGGATCTTTTCCTTGTCGGCCAGGGATCTCATTCCGCTGTGATTTCCCGCGTCCCCTTGATGAATATCTTTTAATACCAGGTGGCCTTTGACTCTGGATAGGCAGCATAACAAGGGTCCTAGGAACGATTTTTTGTATATGATTCCTTCCCTTAAGTCATACCTTCATGCTTTTGATTGTACCTTCCTGGCCTGCTTTAGGTCTATAGGCAGTGTTCCATCTTTGAGATAGTGGTGGATATCAAATCTCCAGTCTTCTTATTTGATGAAATCTTCGTCTTCATCTTCTCTTGTCATAATGTCATCCTATTGAAAGTCATCCGTGGTGTATTCTCATATATCATCGTCTACTACGTCTTCCTCCACGCTATTCCTTTGGCTTGCAGTGCAGAATTCTCGGGAGGAGACTGAGGGTTCGTAAACTCAGGTGATTTTGATTGCTCCAACATCTTCGTTTTTCAACATGGATAAGATATATATGCCAAGGCATCTGCATGCCTGAGCTCTTTTCTGCTTAAGTGCCGTAATTTAATATTTGGTATTTGATGTGCCAGTGTTTGGACTAAAGTCATGTATGCTGACAAGGTTTCGTCAAACACATTATATTCCAGCTCTATTTACCGGATGACCAGCTGCGAGTCACTGGTCAAGCGTATATTTGTTATACCCATTTCTATTATTAGACGTAGAGCATGTATCACATCTTCGTATTTGACGATGTTGTTGGTGTGCCCTTTGAACTCTAGTATGAAGGCATGTATGATTTTGTCCCCAGTGGGAGTAGTGATGCCAATGCCATCTCCCTCTTTGTTCTTCGAGCCATCAACGAAGACTTCCCATTGTCTTTGGTTTGCTGGTTCGAGGATATCGATGGGATCCTTGCTTCCATTTCCCTCTGGCAATCCTGCTGTGTTGAGCCCATTAATGAAGATTTCTTCATCGTTGTCTAGTGGTAGATCTGCCAGGAAGTCTGCTAGGACTTGAGACTTCTGGGAATGTTGGAGCTCATGTATGATGTTGTATTGGTCGAGATGAGTGTTCTATTTTTCATTTCTCCCCACCTTTCCTGCGCTTTTAAGGACAACCTCTAGCGGGGCTTTGCATGGAACGCGGATATAGTGGGTCAGGAAGTAGGTCCTTAGCTTTTGGGTGGCCCACACTAACGCCAAGATAAGCTGTTCGATCTTTGTGAAATTTTTTTCTGCTATGTTGAGAGTTTTGCTGACGTAGTAGATGGGATATTTTATCTTCGTGTTGGTTTTAACCAACACCGCGCTGACTGTATCTTCCGTTGCTGCTATGTACAGGGCCAAAACCTCATCGAGATCGGGTTTTTGCAAGATGGGGATTCCAGCAAGGTATTCCTTGATTTCTTTGAAGGCTTCCTCGTACTCTGTTGTCCTTTCACACTTGATCCCTTTTTTAAGGATGTTAAAAAAGGGTTTGCATCTGTCTGAGGATCTGGATATAAACCTCCATAGCGCTTCTAGGGAGCCATTGAGTCTTTGGACTTCTTTCAGTCTCCTTGGAGATGGCATTCCTGCAATGGCCTGAATTTTGGCAGGGTCCATTTGGATGCCCCTTTTTGTTGCCAGGTATCCGATGAATTTTCCTGAAGTGACGCCGAAAGTGCATTTCTCCGGGTTTACTTTCATGTTATGTTTCCTCATTGCCTGAAAGATATCTTTCAGATCTTGGTGGTGATCTTTTCGTAGCTTGCTTTTGAATAGCATATCATCCACATAGACTTCCAAGGTATTCCCAATCCATGGTTTGAAAATAGCGTCAACCATCCTTTAGCACGTTGCCCCTGCGTTACGGAGCCCGAATGGCATTCTTACGTAGTAGTAGAACCCATGCGGGGTGTATAATGCTGTGTTCTGTTGATCTTCTTCTAACAAGAATACTTGGTTGTACCCAGAGTATCCATCCATGAATGACATATCTTCGTACCCTTCAACTGCTTCGACCATTTGGTCGATGCTTGGTAAAGGGTAACTGTCCTTAGGGCACGCTTTATTGAGGTTGGTGAAATCGATGCATATTCTTACCCCGCCGTTCTTTTTAGGTACACTGACCATGTTTGAAATCCATGTTGGATATTTGACTTCTTTGATGTATCCAGCTTCCAATAGCTTACAAAGCTCTATTTCGGCTGCTTTGTGGTATTCTGGGGATACTTTTCGCACCTTTTGCCTGAAAGGTGGTGTACCTGGATTTATGCGAAGCTCGTGATGGATAGTTTTAGGGTCGATTCCTAAAATGTCTCCTAGTTTCCATGCGAAGACATCTGCGTAATCCGTGAGCAATTTTATTAAGGATGCTTCACGTTCCTTATCCATTAGCATTCCGATCTTGACCATCCTAAGTTCTCTTTCAGTTTCTATATTTATTTCTTTCACTGCTTCTACAGGTGTAAAGGTGGGTTTTGATTCCCCTAGGAGAGGAATATTCTTTGATTGCTATTTGGAAGGCTCCTCGCCTTCTTTCGTGGCCGAGGTACTTGCCTCCGTATTCCCAATCATATTTCCCTTTGAAAGGCTTCTTCCAAAGATTTCTTCTAGGTAAGCGTCGATGTAGTAGCAGGATTTCCCACACTACACCCCTATTAAGATCCTATAAAAATCTAAGAGAAATTAGTTGGAGATTGAAGAATTAAATGACACTTTTATTATTTAGATCTCAGAAATATTTACAGAAAATATTCAAACTCAGAATTACAACTTTCTTTCTGGAGTTTCTCTCTCCTAAAAATTTCTCTCTCCTCAAGACTCTCTCAACTCTAAAAAATACATCCTCCTTTTCTAAATCTATTAGATCTCTATTTATAGGAAATTACATAATGGGTGACAACTAAGTTGTCCTATAATTTCGGATCTATCTTGCGATCCTCTCGCGAACTTTGTAACCATCGTGAAACACACATGTTCTTCTCATGTTTCTTCAGTCATCAACTTCGTCATTCTTTGAATTATTTTGTGACGCTCGTGAAATGTTGTTGAAGAGTTTTCAGTGACGCTCGCAGAAGTGTCATTAATCTCTCGTAAATATAATTGTGGCGATATTCTGATCCTACATCTTGCCTCTTTTTTATTGAATATTGCTTGAAAAGTAATCTTTAAGAAAAAAATTGTTGTTGTAGTAGTCTTTGATTTTTGTTGATGAAGGAACGAGCGAAAGAATACTAGTCTTGAAAAGTATATACTTGTCTCTATTCTTTTGCGAAGTTCCATATCTTTGTTAAGTAAATAAGAAGTATTAACTCTTGAAGTGCTCGTGAAGTATGAAGTATCCCTGAAGAAATATAAGAAGTACTCAATCTTCAAAAAATAAGAAGTATCCGTCCTTTAATGAAAATCATAAGTATTGCCTCCGTTCTCGTGAAATTATTACTTCATTTTTGGTGAAAATCCTGGTCCATTTTGGAAATGATTCTTGCGAGAAGATAAAGAACATAAAATGTTTTCTTGGTAATCCATAGTTGCCTCTGTTCTTTATCTATGAAGGAAGAATCCCTGAGAAAATGTTGAATGAACGAATTGCCTCTGCCTCATTTGATAAAATGATCATATTCTGCGAAATAATCATTTCTCTGCGAAATTCTGGAATAGCCTGCAATATGCTGAATTAGTCTGAAAATTTATGAATGTTTCTGCGAATTTCTGAACGTTTCTGCGAGTTGCTGATTTTTTCTGCGAAATTATCAATGTTTCTGCGAATTTCTGAATGTTTCTGCGAGATTCCGAAATAACACATTAAATAGTGCTGTTATGAATAGTGGCGATGAATAGTGCGAGATTGTGAATAATGCTACGAGATTGTAGACATTCCTTTTGATAGACTCTAAATAATACTTCTGAGAAACTCTAAATAGTATTTCTGAGAGATTCTGAATAGTACTTGCTTTCTCTCTTGCGATGAGCAAATCTTTCCTGCATTCTTACAAGAAAATAATTAATGTTTGAGATTATTCTATTGGTCTTATTTTGCCTTCCTAGTTAAAGGTCTTATTTTTCCAATTTTTTTTTCTGCGACAAAATCGCAGGACGTCTTTACATTTGCATATATTGACCCATTGATCTTGTATTATCCATTTTTCTTTAAATTTTCTGCGACAATATGACAAGTCTAAGTTCTCTCACGAGATCAAAGTCTCATGACATTGCCGTCTTGCGATGAAATCGCAGGACGTCTTTACACTTTCATGTAAAAAACCCATTGATCTCATCTTAACCTTTTCTCATTTGGATTTTTGCCTCTGTATAATTTACGTCACGCGACAATATGACAGGCCTAAATGATCTTGCGATCCTAAAGCCCCATGACATTGCCGTCTTAAGACACTTATCAGCTCCCTAATGGAGGGTGCCGCCTTTATCTTCCCCCTGGTTGCCCCTTCAAGGAGGGCACATTGTCCATACAAGACTAGCTCCTCCCATCCATATTTAACAACAACCAGTTGTTTTCGCAACCTCTTTTCCTTTATGCCTATATGGCTTATAGTTACAAGACTACACCCTAAGTGGGGTTTTCTTCAGGCCAAGTGCATTGTATCCAAGACTTACCAAAGATGGCCAGGGTAGGTTCGTCCGTCCCGGGCACCCTTGGCTAAACCGTGTACCTCGGCGCCTTGGTCATACTATGCACTTCTTGGAAGAGATTCTCAGTCGTCCAACCAGGGTATAACCTTATAAAGCTGGAAATCCAAGATCTCTCTCCCGGATAGGTTTTCTTTAACCCCAACATCTGTATGATTCAGGTTCCAGTAGGGGTATAACCTTATCTTTGAATAGTATAAAGAGATACCCCCCTTATAACGTGCTTGCAGGTCTTACATTTGCCTCTTACGAAATTATATTCGCGAACTAAGGTGCACGCCATAAAGGTTTGTCCCATTCTCTTAATCTCTGCGAAATTTTATTCGCGTTTCTCGCGATATTTTCGCGTTTCTTCATTCTTTCATTTCTGTCAATTCTTTATATAATCTTGAATAATCTCGCGATTACACTCGCAGCTCTGATAAAAATTTATTTTGCTCATTTTTGTGAGTTGAAATATTCTTTAAAATCTCTTGAAATCTTAGAAATATTCTTTGAAATCTTGCGATTTTACCGCATTTGTTAAACCAAAAATCTCTTTCTGTAAAAGAAATATTCTAGAGAAATCTTTGAAATCTTGCGATTGTATCGCGTATTTTGGAAATTTGAAATCTTTGAAATTTTGGCGATAATTTCGTTTTCTGTAATCTTAGAAATCTTTGAAATTTTTTGCGATAATTCCATTTTCTATAATCTTTTGAAATCTTTGAAAATTTTGCGAGGGTATCGCTGTTTGTCAATCAAATCTTAAAATCTTTGACATAATTTGATACTTTTAAATTTTAGGAATCTTGCGATTAAATCGCTTTTGGCAAATTGAATCAAAAGTTTTTTTTTTTTTTTTTTTTTTTGAAATACTAAAAATCTTAGAAAATTTCTTTGAAATCCGGCGATAATATAAATAAAAAAATTTCATTTTCTGTAATTAAAATATTCAAGGAAGTGGTACTTATCTTTTTGGCGATTTGCTGTTTTTCCCATTCTCGCGAAGTATTTGATTTGCTCGTGAAATTAGAAGAAATAAGAAATGAACTCTTGACCTGCTTCTTGTATATTCTCGCCACATACCAACAATGCTAACTTCTCTTGGGAAATTATTAATGGACTACTATTCTTTTTGCGAGGTGCTCAATAAATTAATTGTTTGGCGCAGAACGTTCTTCTTCTTTACTCCGACGATAACAAAATCTTTCACCTGATGTAAACTTTCCACTCACTCGCCAGACTTGTTTTACCTTTTAATTTACCACTTCTTTGTCTTTTTAGTATCAGTAGATTCTTCTTCTCGTGAACTTATATACCTCTCATTTTTGCGAGTAGAGTGAGAATAAGTAAAGTTGACAAACTGGGCATATCTACTAATAAGAAATCTTGTGAACATGTACACTTCTTTTTTATTAATTTCCTATTAATTTCTGTTGGCTTGGACGAATTGGGCTCTCGTAGAACGTTCTTCTTCTTCTTTTTTGTCTACTTCATAATCATAAGTATATTCCCGTATAGTGCCTTATCCTTGCTTTTGGATATTTACATATATGAGATTTATTTTTGTCTTCGCCTGGCTTACCTTCCTTTCACGATTCCCTAATAGAAATGATGCGAATAAAGTAATAATCAACTAAGATAAGCTGTCTTCCACTTAAATGTTTAATGATAAGGATGGGAACGTTTAAGTCGTTGTCATAAGCATTGCAATATTTGTTGACGAACTGCTATCTTCCATTTGTGAAGTAATAAAGTAAACTTGCGAAGAAGTAAACTTTCTCCATGACAAGATCTTGTCCGCTCATGCTGTGTATGTCTGCTGGAACGATCGCTGATAATCCTGCTGGAACGATCGCTGATAATCTTCCCAACAGCAATGTCCACCCATTCCTATTATTTGATTTTAAACTTTTGTAAATTTGATTGCTAGAACCCTCTCGTGAGAAAGCTACCAAGGAATCTAACTGGATCCTCTCGTGAAAAAGCCACCCTTGTGAATTAGGTTGCTACGACCCTCTCGTCACCTAACTAGTATATTTCTAGGACCCACAATAATATCACTAACCATTGTTAGGACCTTCTCGTAAGAAAGGACATCTTCATACTAGCATAAACATATGGTCCCTACTGATGTGCTATGAACCACAATAATTGAGATGGTCCCCACTAACGTGTTCTGTCTCAAATAATGGAAATTATCAATTAATTTTTCATGTCCACATCAATCATCAGCATAATTTTAGTAGTCTTTTATAATTTTTGTCATTGCCAGATGTGTTCTGTTATTCTTTCTTCCCATCACTCCCTCTGTTCTCGTGAAATATCCCTTTCAGTCTTCATTATACAAAATCTACTGATATCATCTCCATTCTTTGTGGTAATTAATCCTATTTCTCTCTTATAAAATTATTGTTCCGAATTGGCATGCTGAGAATTGTCCAGCTTTGTGAGTTTCTTCTAATTCTTCCTACACTTATTTACTGACGATCCCTTATCAAAATATTGGGAAGATGACGAACTTTATAATTCCTTGTGAACTAATGTCTCTTTAATTCGTGAAAATAAACGTTAACAGTTAAGCTATCTATTTACGTTCGTCCTTTATACTCAACAGCTGGGTGTTCGCAAAGGAAGAATGTCCAATCATGCATCGCTGCAAGCAATAAGCCAACTCAGTGAACATTTTAGAAAAGTTTATGCTAAATTATTGTTACGAAGAATAAGAGAATTTGTTTTGGTTTCTCCCATGGGAAAATTCCCAAATCAATATCAAAATTTGGTGCTCGGTATTTTTGAAATTCATAGGATGAGTTTGTAAAATAAGATCTGGTTGTTAAAAATATTTATAAAAATCTTGTTTTGACTCAAAATTTCGGAACGAAGGTCAAATTTTATGAATAATCAGTTTTGGTTTTTAAAATCCGCAAATCTGAAAAAAGAAAAAATATAGAAATTTAAAAGTAGATTTGTCCTTTTAGATGAGTCGTTGACGCAGCCTGTGTAAATTTCATTTTTCTTGACGATTTCTTCATATCCACATCTCTCTTCCTGAACTACTAAGATGCGTTTATTGTTTGAAGGTGCAGAAAACCCCAGGAACTTCTATTTTTGTCTTCAAAACTCATAGATCCAGTACAATTCATCACCAACTGTAACCAATTTTTCTAAACTTTCTTGAACCAACAAGATTAGTCCCCTTAGTCGGCGCCAAAATGTAGTAGCAGGATTTCCCACACTACACCCCTATTAAGATCCTATAAAAATATAAGAGAAATTAGTTGGAGATTGAAGAATTAAATGACACTTTTATTATTTAGATCTCAGAAATGTTTATAGAAAATATTCAAACTCAGAATTACAACTTTCTTTCTGGAGTTTCTCTCTCCTGAAAATTTCTCTCTCCTCAAGACTCTCTCAACTCTAAAAAATACATCCTCCTTTTCTAAATCTATTAGATCTCTATTTATAGGAAATTACATAATGGGTGACAACTAAGTTGTCCTCTAATTTCGGATCTATCTTGCGATCCTCTCGCGAACTTTGTAACCATCGTGAAACACACACGTTCTTCTCATGTTTCTTCAGTCGTCAACTTCGTCATTCTTTGAATTATTTTGTGACGCTCGTGAAATGTTGTTGAAGAGTTTTCAGTGACGCTCCCAGAAGTGTCATTAATCTCTCGTAAATATAATTGTGGCGATATTCTGATCCTACAGTCGATGGCTTTTTATTTTGCGGCTTCCTTATTTCGGGATCTTCGGTTCTTTCGTTGCTCATCTTGTTCGCTGTTGAGCTTGGTTTGTAGAGTTTGACACTCTCGCGCCGTGACTTGGTCTCCCTTTATCTCCATCACCCCCTGAGAAGTTGGAAACCTAAGGTATTGGTGGTATGTAGCAGCCACTCCTTGAGTTTATGCACCCATATTCGGCGAGGGTGAGGGTGCGTCCACCACGTTGAACCGGGTGTCGACCTTCATTGGTCATGCGTCTACTTGTAAGACAATATCACCTAAGGTATTCGTGGCTGCTCCGTTGAATCCGTAGTAGTGTAGTATGAAGATAATAGTTTCTCATCGTTGAGTTCCATTCGTTTGAATGTATCATATAATTCAACATTAAAGGATCTTCCCCCATCGATAAGGATTTTCTTGATGTTGCATCCTGCAATTGGCATTGTGAGAACCATAAGATCGTTGTGATCCTCCATATCTTCTTCTACATCATCCGTGTCGAAGATCATGGGCGCGTCCATCCATTATTCGTGCTCGTCCACTTCTACCCCATCGATTTTGTATAGCTCACAATAGTCTTCAAACTGTTTCCTCAGTCTCTTACCTATTTGAGCCGTTAGGTATGGTCATGTGGACTCAGAGCATGAGATGGTGTTAAGGGTGTGGTTGCCTTCAGGCAGCTGGACCTGCTTGCTTCGTTTGGCCTTATCTTTATTGCCCGTCCTTTGCACATATTGCTTGAGGTCTCTCGCATCTACCAACTTTTGAATCATCATCTTTAGATTCTTGCATTTTTCTGTTAGGTGACAATTAAAGCAATGATATTCATAGTATTCCTTGGATTTTTCAGATCTTAGGGGTTGTTTCCCCTTAGACCATGGCCAATCGAGGTTCTCGCGACCCTTGATTTCTTTCAAGATGTGCGAGTAACTAGCATTCATCTTTGTGTAGACTTGGTCTTCGAATTTTCGAACATCCCCGCATCGATCATCCCTGCGCTCTATTCTATCTTCGATAGGTCGTTCACCTGAGTTGCCCATCTTCGGTCCGCTGGATTGTTCCGCGGAGTTTGTGCGTGGTGGACGCTGGGTCTGAGCTCTGGGATTTTCTCGTTGGATTTCTTCTATCCTGGAATGATTTTCAATGATCACTCGAAGGTCTCCTTCGGTTGCATGGATGGTGCCGTGGATCTCGACGAATAGGGGAATCATCCTGTCGAGCCCCCACTTGTAGTAGTTGATGCTGACCACGGGGTCTACGTTTCCGATGGCCTGACAGATTTTGTTCCACTTGTATGTGTACTCCCTGATTGTTTCCTTGTACTTGACTTCTAGTGAGAAGAGTTTATCCATTCCGGTGTTTACAACTTTGTTATACATATAAGTTGTCAAGAACTTCTCCGTAAGTTGGTCGTACGAATTAATGGAATTTGGTGGCAAGTTATCGAACCATAAAAGTGTGAATCCTTTCAAACTTGAAGGGAAGTATCTGCACAATATGGCCTCGTCATAATTCCATCGTGCCATCATTCGATTATAATAACGAAGATGGGCAGCGGGATCACTTGATCCATCGTAGCATTCGAAGGCCGGAACCGAGCATTTCTGAGGGATGAGAGCTTTGGCCAAGTGTTGTGTTAGGGGGATAGTGCTCTCTTCCTTCATTAATTGCTCCAATCTCCCCCCTCCTTGCCTAGATTTTAGTTGTTTGATCTCCGCCATCATCTCGGCGCGAAGATCTTCCATTGCGCCCTGGTGTTCTTCCTGAACAGAGGGTCGTTCCAGCCGTGGGGTATCGTTGTCGAAGTAGTACGAGTTATGAGGGTTGTAATCTGGGTCGGATCTTCGGATTCCTCTCGTGTATCTTTGGTTCAATGGCTCTGGGTTGTTGGCCACCACCATTCTTCGGTCCTGGTTCGGTCTTGGTGCCATTGAGCTAGCCTCGTCGCGCTGGACTCCCATTTCCATGTTGTGGGCAGCTCTTTCTCTGAGTTGCTGATTTTCCTGAGCCAATAGAGCTACCGCATCCGCATATGTCTTTTGATTCCTTCTTAATTCTTCTAGCTTTACCCTCATCTGGGCAGAGTGATTTGATTCTTGGTTAGGAGTTCCTTCATGTACTTTCCCTCTAGTTGCTATCGTCTGATCTTCGTCGATGATTTGAATCAAGGGTTCAGGTGGACCGGTCTGCGGGTTTTGTTGCTCCGCTGGTTACTGAACGTGTTGGTTCGTTATTAAGAGCAGTTGATTGACTTAGAGGGGCACGTTCATCTCATTGGTGAGAGGCATCCCGTAGAGAGGTTGTCGTATCCCTGACTCTGCCATCCCTTCACGCTGTTCGTGCGGTCGGGTGGAAGAGGTCACTTTGGAGGCTCCTCCCTTGGATGCCCTGACCTTCGATATTACGGCTTTGGCAGCCGCGGCCTTTAGAGCTTCCGCTGCAATAGCGCTGGCATCTAAAAGCCTCGAGCTTTTTGCTCTATTCTGTGTCTTTTCTATCGCTTTGAGATTTTCTCCCTTTTGCTTGCTCCTAGTCATTACTGGTTTCGTCCTCGGTGTTTCTTTTGACGAGACCTTTGTTTTTCCTGTATCTTTGTTCTTCTCCATTTCTGATATTTTCTGAAAAGGTTATCAAGTACAAAAAAAGAGCGGTTCAAGGGGAACCTGTTAGTAGAGTCCTGGAAATCAGATCCCGGAGGTGTAAAGAGATTATCCGGCTATTATTCCCCTTTTTAGGGGTATCGGATCTCTTGATTACCCCAGGTTTATCTCACAAGTTTGACTACTAGCATGTGTAGTTTTTAAAAGAAATGTAGATATGATAAAAGGTATGTCAACGCAGATATATTTCAATCAATATCTTTTAAAACTGCTTGTAAGGTGTGGAACCTCTAATAAATGTATGAAATGAACATAGGTTTATCCATGAAATTTATTTTATTAAAACGTTTTCGAAGATGTAGATCTACAAAAATAGACGTGGATCTATCCATACGTTTTGTTTTCCAAGGACAAGAGCTTAAAAACGCTTTCGAAGATGTAGATCTACTAAAATAGACGTGGATCTATCCATACGTTTTGTTTTCCAAGGACAAGAGCTTAAAAATGCTTTTGAAGATACAGACCTACTAGATAACGCGTGGGAAGACCCATAAAGACGTTTTTAAAAAATAAAAAACGTTCTAAGCACCGCTATTTTCAGAGAGCGGTGCTCGGAACGACCGGAGTGTTCAAATCACAGGATAAGATAAATATTTTACCGGGATAAGGTCCCTGTTTCTAGCGCCAGATTGTGAACACGTAAATTATGATGACCTCTACTTATTCACAAACAATGATCGGACACATTGAAATTCATGGATTAGATGTAATATGAGCAAAGCGAAGTAAATATACCCATTCATCGACTCTGAGTCTTCGGACTCGTCCTTGTCTAATCGTATGTTTATCACTAACAATGTTCGTATAATAATGTAAATAAAGACCTAAATGTAATGTAAAGCTTGTCATACAAAATACTGAATATGGAGTGCGGAATATAAGTGCTGAATATAAATGAGATGAGTATTTACGTGGTTCGGCACTAAGTCTTACATCCACGGAGTTGGGAGGGTTTCATTATATATAGATTGATTACAAAAATAGTCGAAATGACTTTGGAGTTTTAACTGAGGCTGCGAGATTAGAGAAACTACTTACTCTTCCTAATTCTCTCTCCTCTCATTTTCTCCTTTTTCTCAACCTCCCCTCTCTCTTAGTGGGGAGGGATATTTATAGGGGTTGCGACGTGGGTTCCTCTGATGAGGGCCGTTGTAATCTTATCCTCTTGTGCTTTGTGCCATTACGCGGACCTCTTCTTCTTTCACGATTCTCTCGTCGTTTCCTCCTTATCTGCCGAAGAGTTATGGCTGCGTCTTCCTTAGTTTGGCTGACACGTATGCTGCACAAGGCGTTTAATGCGGGTGGTTGGGTCGTCTGCACGCGCCAGACCACAGTCTTCTGCTCCTGTCATATCCGTGTCAGTTAGCTCGGTCCTAGCCGTCGATCTGGGACCTCTCTCGAGATGGGATAAAGCAAGTCCGAGGGTGTATTTAGTACTTCGCAGCAGCACTCTGTTTCTGTACTCCTTCACTCGGAGCCATTGGATCTGCTAGATGAGGGGCCCTTCCTAATGATACGCGTTCCTTAGCTGTATGCACGTGGCGACACATGTCTTCCACGTGCTTAACCGAGGACACATGGCGAGTGGTGAAAATATGTGCATACATACAACACCCCAAGCAAACATCTTAAAAATCACTAAATGATCCATAGTATTTTCTAGAACTACATAAATGCCCTTAATTTAACGGATATGGATGTCCAACGGATTTTCAATGTTGCATCCGGGCCCGATCCGTTATCCGTTGGATTTCAAAAATTTCATCTGCATCCAACCCATTGACGAACGGTCCGGACATCCATCCGCAAATGAACGGTTGGTCCCGGTTAAATCCGCGGACTACGGGCCAAATGCTCACCCCTAATTTGGAGTAAAGTTTGGTGTTGTTAGTGGGCTTGTGGTGTCTGGGCTTTAAGTTTTTGCTAACGGGAACTAATGGCTGGTGACAGTGGTGAGAATAAATAGGTTAGTTGTTTTTGTTTTTGGAAGTCAAAATTGTATAAAAAGAAACCCATAATTACAAGATTATACACAATAATCAAAAGCCAAAAAAGAGATCACAACATCCCAAGAACTTGCAAACTATTTAAATTTGAAATAGGGTAAAGCATACATTTCAATATTAGTGATAAAGTTTGGCCTGCCATTGTAGCTAATTATCTCACCCTGTTACATAGCACAAGCAGCTTACTATCAATGTCTGATGCACCAAAGTAGGCTATTGTTACGACAAGTCTGGATTGCACAACAAGAATCAGAGTGCACCGTGACATGTTTGGACCCAAACTTAACATCTCAATGAAGACCATAAGGTATTGCTCAAATCTCGGCCATTAAATTAGTTGTTTCCCTAGGCCAAAGCTAACGGATACCAATCAATCACATAAGAATTTCTCATAACCGCACTAGCACCATAAGCGCCTGGGTTATTGGTCAGTTAAATCGACTTAAAGGTGCAAGCTTCCCAGTCAGTTGTTGGACATCCTTCTTGTTTGTTGGAGCTGGCATTTCTTGTATAACTCGATTTTCATTGGATCGACCTCAATCTCATTACTGGTCACCATGAAACCAAGAAACTTGCGATTTGGACTCCAAAAGTACATATGGATTGATTAACTTTCATCATGTATTGTCTTAAGACATCAAAAGTTTTCAATAGACCGTGGTGGTGGTCAGCTTCTTTCAAGCTCTTGACTACCATGTAATCCACATATCATTTCATCATTTCACCAATCAGTTCTTTGAATATTTTGTTGACTAACCTTTGATAGGTTGAGCCTGCATTATTTAGACTAAATGGTATTGCCTTAAAGCAGTACAAGCCTTAGTCAATGATAAAAGTTGTGTGCCCTTCGTCAGCTGGGTTCATAGGTATCTAATTGTACTCCATGAAAGATAATTGACCATACCCTTGAATTGACTCCACGAATCTATCCATATCAGGAAGCGGGAAGCCACCCTCCGGGAAAACCTTATTCAAGTTGGTAGAATCGATACATACTCGAACCTTTCTTTTTCATGGCACACACGATGTTCGAGATACAACATGGTATTTGTAATCCCTTATGATGTCCGCCTCTAGAATTCTTTCAACATCTCAATTTATTGCATTGTATAACTTATCTGTTATTTTTCTCTTTTTCTGTTTGACTGGCTTGAAACTCGGATCGATGATTCAGAGAATGACATGCGACATTAGGATTTATGCTAGGCATGTCTGATATTTTCTAAATGAATATATTGATGTTCTCTTTTAGCAACTTGAGAACGCTTTGCTTCTCATCCTGTGGTAAATTTTTACTAATGAAAGTTATATTTGGATTCTCAGACGTGCCGAGATTTATTTCTTGTAGGAGTTTCACGACCCCGGCTTTGAATTTGCAGTCTGGAACTCCATGTAGTTCTCTTTATGTATCAAGCTCATTGGGCTTCTTAGTTGAAGCTTGCTTTGGATTACTGCCAAGTAGCTTATCTCAGTTAGTTGTCTTCCCAGCTTAGTCATTTTATCTGGTAGATTTAATTATTTTCCTCTTTGTCCATTATGGGGATCTTCCTACTGAGCCAAGGATAATATTGCTAGTTCTTTTACGACCGCTTGGTTCCCACGGATCACGTATTCTCCAAAGCTTGCTATAAACTTCGGCTTCTGGTGATACGTGGAAGGAACTGCATACATTCTATGTAGCCAATTCCTTCCCAGAATCACGTTGTAAGGTGATCGGGTGTTGAGGACTAGAAAATCCACGTTAGTTTTGATCGGCTCAGCCTCTACAGTTAAGGTTACCTCACTATTGGTAAGTTTTGGATCCACTAAATCCAACTATAGCTGAGTTTTTTTTCTCTTAGAGCTCCTTCCTTTGTGAGTTTCATCTTCTCAGCAGCTTGCTTGGTCGATTAATATCTTCCTGCAATCTCATCCATCTATTATATGTTCTTCTACTAGATCATCAGAATATGGAAATGCTACTCCCTCCAAGTCTATGACAGTGAATCTAATGTCGTCTGTGTTAGAAAAAACAATGTTTTGTTTTAATCAAAAAAATGCATGGACCATGTTTTGATCCCAAGACCTATTGCTCCCTAGATGTTTTTTCATGTGAATGAATAAAACATTAGTCCCATATAGACTAAAACACTAAGAGTTTTAGACTTAAATAGCATTGGTTTAGCCTTAAGGATATGGCCCTTTGGGTCTTTAGACCTTTGTGTATGGGGAAAGCCCTAGACTATGGCAAGGTTGCCTAAACCTTATTGCATTTCTTATTGCCTTTCCCGTTCGCGCGGTGCTTCGCACAGAAGCACGCACGCTCGGCTCGGCGTGGGCGTATCCGACCCATCCTTTATTTTTACTGAAATTTACCACACGCTTCTCCCACACATGTAAAGAATTTTATTCTTTGCCTTCTCGGTTTTGGATAACCGACAGCCTCGAGAAGCATCTTCTTTCACGCGTGTCACACGGTTTTCTTGACACCTGTACACACTGTTTTCCTCGAGAAAAATCTCGAAAATTTTGAATGCGTGTGCCTTTGTTCTTTTAACGCGATTTTTTACCTTACTTTTGCAACGTTCGAGATGCGTGAATCACGGGACGATCGTCGTGCTTTGAATTCTCTTCCAACGTTCGAACATTTTCTTGCTATAAATACGAGTTGTAAACTTCATTTGTAAACCATACCTTTGAGAACTCTTCTCTTCTCGAAATTCTTATTCTTTACTTATGCTTTGAAACAATTTCTTTTTAAGTTTACGAAACAAAAAATCGAGTTCTTATCTTAAACAAGTTGTAGTTTACGAAACATAATTTTGTATAACTACTTCTTTGTTTACAGAAACTTTGTTTAACAGAAATTAGTTTACAGAAACATCATAGTTTACAGAAACATAAATTAGTTTTTATATTTATCTGAAACTGGTTGTAGTTTCGATTTGTGCTTTTGTTTTTTCATTTTTTGGCCAAGTTCTAAGGGTTTCTCTGTGTATGCTACACATAGAGGAGAACTAACAGTAGTTGTATCCTGGAGGTAATTTGTAAATTGCTATAGCATCTCAGAGGAGTAGCAGGAAATATTACCTTTAACTCAGCGTATCTCATACGTGCCTCTACTAAGTTTATTGAGTTATTTGTTACTACTTTCAGTGTAATCTAAGTATTATTTCCCATTTGCATTCGATTATTGTAATTAATTCCAACAATCTAAAGGTAATATCGTGCCTTATTGTAATATTGTAATACTGTAATATTCTTTGTTGTAAAAACATGGGAAAGAATACTGTAGAAAAACCACCAAAGTTCAGTGGTAAGGACTTTAAGAGATGGCAGTCTAAAATGCTATTCTTCTTAAACGATCAAAGGTTAGATGGATATGCTTTAGAAAAACCCTCGAGAAAACTTCATCGCCGTGGTAATGAAGATAAATTGGACAGATGGAATAGGAAGAATTATTTGTGCAAGAATCATATTCTTAACTGTCTTGATGACTCCTTGTATGACTTCTATAATGCAAAAGAAGATTTTAATGCTTTTGATTTATGGGAAGCTCTAGAAGAAAAATATCATCTTGAAGCTTGGAAGTAAGAAGTTCTTGATGGCTAAGTTCTTAGAATACAACATGACTGACGAAAAGCCTGTGGTAGAACAGTTCGTCGAACTTCAACTCCTCATCAGCGAGATTCTTGCTGAAGGCTTGACTTTTGATGAAGCTCTACAAGTATCGGCTGTGATTGAAAAGCTTCCACCCTCATGGAGCGAATACAAGAGGAGGCTGCGACACAAGACTCGTGAAATCACCATGGTGGAGCTTGGAAAAAAGATCCAGGTTGAGGAGCTGATGTGCAGCAAGGACAAGAGCATGATTCTGAGCAAAAACATGTCCAACAAAGCTCATGTTTTGGACGATAAAGCTGCTTCAAAGAAAACTCCTGGAGAATCCAGCAAAATGGGTAATAGACGTAACAGACGTCGAAAACCCAGAGGTAACAATTTTAAGCCTAGAGGTGGTGTCACTAAGCACACCATCAAAGGCGACTGTTTTAATTGTGGTAAACCTGGACATATGGCTAAAGACTGTAAGGCCCCTAAAAGGATCAAATATGATCCAAAACAGAAAAATAAGGCAAACATAGTAGAGGACTCTGGATATTTCACTGACATGGTGTCTGAAGTCGACCTTGTCTCTAGTATGACTAATGTGAGAGACGGTGGCTTGATTCTGGAGCCACCAAGCATGTCTGTAAATTCAGAAATGCTTTCTCCTCCTATGCCATAGTAGGAGATGATGAGAAATTGTTCATGGGAAATTCTTCCACCGCGAAAGTGGTGGGGAAAGGCAAGGTCGAACTGAAGCTAACTTCAGGAAAAACTCGCATTGAATGACGTATTCTACGTCCCAGACATATGCAAAAATCTCATCTCGTAAACCATCCTGCTAGGAAAAGGTTTTAAAATTGTTGCTTGAGTCCAATACTGTTGTGATTTCTAAGCATGGTGAATTCGTAGGAAAAGGTTATGTTACCGATAACATGATTAAGCTTAGTGTATCTGATTTGAAATTGAATGTTAATGCATCTTCTTCTGTTTATGTTTGTGACTCCTCACATGTTTGGCATGATAGACTTGGGCATGTTAATTTCAAATCGCTAGAAAGACTTGCTAATTTAGGTTGCATACCAAAAATAAACTTTGATAAAAAACAAAGATGTGAAATCTGTGTTGAATCTAAATATGCAAGAAAACCATTTAATAAAAGTGTTGAACGAAGAACAGTTCCTTTGGAATTAATACACTCGGATTTAGGAGACTTGAAATCAACACCAACAAGAGGTGGTAGAAAATGGTATATCACTTTCATAGATGATTACTCACGATACTGTCAGGTTCATCTTCTTAGAAGTAAAGATGAGGCCTTAGAGGCTTTCAAGTTTTATAAACTTGAAGTAGAAAACCAAAAAGGAGTTAAGATTAAAACCCTTAGGTCTGACCGTGGCGGTGAGTATGTGATACCCATAGGAGAGTTTTGTAAAAATAATGGAATCATTCATGAAACCACTGCACCATATTCACCTGAATCGAATGGTGTAGCCGAAAGAAAAAATAGAACACTCATAGATATGGTAAATGCTATGTTAACAAGTTCAGGGTTATATTCGAACTTGTGGGGGGAAGCTATCCTCTCGGCATGCTATATTTTGAACCGAGTTCCATTTAAAAAATCAGATAAAACTCCCTACGAATTGTGGAATGGTAAACAACCTTCCTATGCATACTTTAAAGTGTGGGGGTGTTTGGCCAAGGTGGCCATTCCTCATCCCAAGAAAACTAAAATAGGTCCTAAAACAATTGACTGTGTTTTCATAGGATATCCTGAGCATACAAATGCTCACAGGTTTATGGTCATCAGTTCTGACCACAATAACATTGGTCTGAACACCATAATGGAATCAAGAGATGCTGTGTTTTATGAACACATATTTCCTTTAAGTTCTGGACCTCGTAAAAAGGTCCATGATGATCTCCCGGATGTTCCATCGACTAGTCAAACTCCAACTTTGGAGTATGAGACTGAACCAAGAAGAAGTAAGAGGGTTAGAACTGAAACAAGTTTTGGCCCTGATTTTTTGACTCTTACGGTAGAGTCTGAACCCCAAACCTATAAGGAAGCTATGACTTCTCCAGAAGCTTCATTAAATGAATGGGAGTCCATTCAGCAAAATGAAACTTGGGAGCTTGTAGACTTGCCTCCTGGAAGTAAATCCATAGGTTGCAAATGGGTGTTCAAAAGGAAACTTAGAACAGATGGAACTATAGATAAATATAAAGATAGGTTGGTAGCTAAAGGCTATAGACAACAGGAAGGAGTAGATTTCTTTGATACCTATTCACCAGTCTCTAGAATCACCTCGATTAGAATGTTGATTGCTATTGCTTCAATTTATGATTTGCATATACATCAGATGGATGTTAAAACTGCTTTTCTATATGGTGAATTGAATGAAGAAATTTATATGGATCAACCTGAAGGCTTTATAGTAAAAGGTTATGAAAACAAAGTATGCAAGTTAAACAAATCTCTTTACGGTTTAAAACAAGCACCTAAACAGTGGCATGAAAAATTTGATCATGTTATGATAACTAATGGTTTCAAGGTTAATGAATCTGATAAATGTGTTTACATTAAATCTGTGTATGATTCTCATGTTATTGTTTGCCTATATGTTGATGATATGCTCATATTAGGAAGCAACCTTGATATTATTAATACCATTAAAAGCATGCTTAGAGATAATTTTGACATGAAATACTTAGGCCCTACTGATGTAATCTTAGGGATGAAAATCAGAAAGACGTCTGATGGATATAGTCTTAGTCAATCTCATTATGCTGAAACCGTATTAAAGAGATTTAATTATGAAAATGCTAAACATGCGTCTACTCCATTTGATCCCACTTGTAAATTGAAAAAGAACAAGGGTGAGGGTATTGATCAACTTGAGTATTCTCGCATTATTGGTAGTCTTATGTATCTTATGAACTGTACAAGACCTGATATTGCTTACTCTGTGAGTAGATTAAGCAGGTATACTTGCAACCCAGGGCAGGATCACTGGAATGCTCTCTTCAGAGTTTTACGTTACTTGAGAGGGACCTCAAACTATTGCTTAAGTTTTGGGAAGTATCCTGCTGTACTGGAAGGGTATTGTGATGCCAACTGGATATCAGACTCAGAAGAGTGCAAATCTACTAGTGGGTACATCTTCTTGCTTGAAGGTGCGTCTGTCTCATGGAAGTCTACCAAACAGACATGTATAGCTAAATCCACTATGGAGTCTGAGTTTATAGCCTTGGAAAAAGATGGAGAGGAAGTTGAATGGATGCGATGTTTCCTGGGAGGAATTCCACTCTGGCCCAAGCCTGTGTCTTCAATTGCCATCCACTGTGACAGTGAAGCTGCTCTTGGTTGCGCAAAAAACAATGTATACAACAGGAAGTCTATACATATACGAAGAAGACATAAGACGGTGAAACAACTACTCTCTACTGGTATTATCTCGATAGACTTTGTAAAATCCAAAGATAATCTTGCAGATCCTTTGACAAAAGGCTTAACCAGAGAGAAAGTTAAATTTACATCGAGGGGGATGGGACTTAAGCTCATTGAATAAATCACCATGAAGGATACTCAACCTTGTGATTGGATTTCCAAGATCAAGGTTCAATGAGACAACTAATTTATGGTGATATTGAGAAAGCACTATCTTTGTCCCTCCCTATGGTGTAATCGTGTGATAGTGCTGCCTGCAGAAATTAAGGATGATCTTTTGCGATCTTAATGGGTACCATGGCTTTGATTAAAGCGGGGTGTGGCAGGACACTCTTTATGGACCCACCTTTGTGGATGTTGGAAGTGTGGCCGCTTCCTATGAGAATATGAGCTGATTCTCTAGATACATTCATTAAGTCCGGGATTTTAGCCCACGGCCAAAATGGGCACAACCGCAAGAGCTTGGCAGCTGTTTTTTTTTCGGTTGAGGCATCAAGTGTGGCTGTTATTTCTGAATTGCATTCTTTGTTGGCGGTTCAAGACATTGCGTTCACCGTATCAACAAGCAGTTCAGGTAACCTCTCACTAAGTTAAGGTTCAATCCTTGGGACACCTTAGCCTATTTTGTTGCCTTATGTTTTATCGTGCTTTATCGACATGTTTTATTATTCATGTGGGGGATTGTTAGAAAAAACAATGTTTTGTTTTAATCAAAAAAATGCATGGACCATGTTTTGATCCCAAGACCTATTGCTCCCTAGATGTTTTTTCATGTGAATGAATAAAACATTAGTCCCATATAGACTAAAACACTAAGAGTTTTAGACTTAAATAGCATTGGTTTAGCCTTAAGGGTATGGCCCTTTGGGTCTTTAGACCTTTGTGTATGGGGAAAGCCCTAGACTATGGCAAGGTTGCCTAAACCTTATTGCATTTCTTATTGCCTTTCCCGTTCGCGCGGTGCTTCGCACAGAAGCACGCACGCACGCTCGCTCGGCTCGGCTCGGCGTGGGCGTGGGCGTGGGCGTGGGCGAGGGCGTGGGAGTGGGTGTGGGTGTGGGTGTGGGTGTATCCGACCCATCCTTTATTTTACTGAAATTTACTACACGCTTCTCCCACACATGTAAAGAATTTTATTCTTTGCCTTCTCGGTTTTGGATAACCGACAGCCTCGAGAAGCATCTTCTTTCACGCGTGTCACACGGTTTTCTTGACACCTGTACACACTGTTTTCCTCGAGAAGAATCTCGAAAATTTTGAATGCGTGTGCACTGTTCTTTTAACGCGATTTTTTACCTTACTTTTGCAACGTTCGAGATGCGTGAATCACGGACAGTCTGTCGTGCTTTGGATTCTCTTCCAACGTTCGAACATTTTCTTGCTATAAATACGAGTTGTAAACTTCATTTGTAAACCATACCTTTCAGAACTCTTCTCTTCTGAAATTCTTATTCTTTACTTATGCTTTCAGAAACAATTTCTTTTTAAGTTTACAGAAACAAAAAATCGAGTTCTTATCTTAAACAAGTTGTAGTTTACAGAAACATAATTTTGTATAACTACTTCTTTGTTTACAGAAACTTTGTTTAACAGAAATTAGTTTACAGAAACATCATAGTTTACAGAAACATAAATTAGTTTTTATATTTATCTGAAACTGGTTGTAGTTTCGATTTGTGCTTTTGTTTTTTCATTTTTGCTGCCAAGTTCTAAGGGTTCTCTCTGTGTATGCTACACATAGAGGAGAACTAACAGTAGTTGTATCCTGGAGGTAATTTGTAAATTGATATAGCATCTCAGAGGAGTAGCAGGCAATATTACCTTTAGCTCAGCGTATCTCATACGTGCCTCTACTAAGTTTATTGAGTTATTTGTTACTACTTTCAGTGTAATCTAAGTATTATTTCCCATTTGCATTCGATTATTGTAATTAATTCCAACAGTCTGGAGGTAGCAGGAGACCTTCAGAACTCGGGTGGGATACATGTGATGTTGATCTCGCAGAGTTTCCTTTTCTTGTCAGCGAGATCAAGCTATGAGTTACTTCCAACTCGAGCTATAAAGTGTATCGTATTGACACAACCCTTGACTTATTTAACTTGAATCGGAGTTTAACCCTTGGAGATAAACTCTTTCAGGTGACCTTCCTTGACCAGGTCATTAATGAATATGATCAAATTCCTGTAGTCATTTACGTGGTGACTATGTGCTTCATTTTACAAGCGGTAGTTCTTACTTTTGGACTCATTCCTCATATTTTGAGGCTTGATGAATTGTAAAATTATGCTTTTAGCTTGATGAAATCTTTGAATTCTTCAGCCCACTTTGCTCCTGACTCTGCTTTGAAGTTTGGCATCTTTGAAGCTTTATTGGGTGATTTTTTAAAGAACGTTGTCTCTTGTCTCTAGATGAGGGTCCAGCTGAGTATACTTTATGTTCTGAAGTCATTGTTGTAGGCATGGGAAGATTGTCCTGCTCTTTCATAACCCATTTTCCAACTTTGTTATACACTTCTTCTAGAGAAGTCTACTTTGATCCAGTGAAAGAGTATCTGATCATACCATGTAGCATAGCATTTTTTAAAAGAACACAAAGGAATCTCTCTTGAGTCTTCTCAATTGGTAATGCTGCAGCTTTAAACCTTCTCAAAAAGTCGGTGAAAATCTCATATTCTTGTTGGGTTACTCTAAAGACTCCTTCTAGAACATCAATTTGTTTAATGTTGCACGAGTAGTTTTGTATAAACAACTCTTTTTTGTCCTGAAATGATTTTACTGAGTTTTGTGCTAAACACCGGAACCACGTTAAAGCATCGTCTTCCAAACTGCTTATGAATAATCGTGCTAGTATCAGAGTGTTATCGTGATACAATGTCATTTTTTGTTGGTCAATAACTTGAGCATATTTTCTTGCTCTTTGAACATTCTTTCCATTATTGAGTCTACTGACTCTTACATGTCACTTCTAGAAGTAACTTGGCTTGGCTCAAAGTTATGTGTCCCCGGCATAGACTAAATTTGGTTAGTGTTGATGGTGGTTTTTAGTCCAGGGTTAAAATTATAAACCTTGCACTTAATATGCCATCACTCTGCAAAGAAACAGAGCCATGTAAAGCAGTGAGTGTTCAACCTCTCCATTGGCACGTTTATTGAGCAACTCAATATCTCCTCATGAAATTTACCTAGAATGGTGCATGTAGCAACACTCCCAAATATTCTGTAAATTTTGTTACCTTGCATGTATTATTCAGTTAATATAAGTTTCTTTGAATGCTTTCTATGCTATGTTCCCCGGATGAACCCTTAATTTTTATATGGCATGACAATTTGTGTTCACTCGCAGCAGAGTAGCATGAATTTCCAAGTATCAAGGATAAGGTCCTTGCATAAAGTATTCAATCAGAAAGCATACTGCTCTCTGGAAATGAACTTAAAGAACTCTTTGTCAACACATAGAATTCAATCAATTTTTTGATAATTCACAAGATTCAGATATCACCCTGACTAATTTGCAAAAATTAGGGTTTTGCGTCCTGCGCAATATATTAGACCTTGCATGTCGAAATTAAGCCTAAGAAAACTAGGTAATTAATCTTCCATGGATTAGTAAGTGCAAAATCTTGCCCAGAATCAAAAAACGAGAAATAAAGGAGCCGCAGAATAGGAACAACAGCAAAGGGAGGTGTGGCAATGCCTTAGGCCAACCGGCGCCATTTGCCCTTGGCCACGCCCCATGTTTCCTAACCTGCTCTATTTCCCATCGACCAATCAGGTCGCCTTAAACCCCCACACGTTGGCTGGGCCCATACTTGCCGGCCCTATTCCCCATTGACCAATCAGGTCGCGTTAAATATGCCATGCGCACCAGAAGTGTGGCCACGACCACGCTTGGCCGGCCCTCTCTTTTTATTGACCAATCAGGTTGCTCTAAACCTACCACAACATTAAAAGAGGTAGAATTGCGTCAAGTGACCACCTTGCCAAACTGGATTTACAAAGACCGCGCTAACATTCCAATGGCATGCCAAACATGCCAAACGTGCATGCCAAATGAGCATGCCAAGCGCACATGTCAAACGTGCCACTTTGCCGCAATAACACGACAAACGCGCCAACGCGCCGCGAATAGAACACCTACGTGCCAACCCACTTTTTGTTCGTGGCCAACGCCATAACGGACTTTAACGTGGTTATCCTAGCCAGAAACACGACCTTACTTTGGAGGCGATGGATGAAACCCTAATTTCCATCCGTAACACAAACTATGACACTTCGGGCCCTACAAAATGCCACGAGCCGTGCGGACTTAGGAAACCCTAATAAAGGCGCCATACCTTAGCCACTCATGGCAATACTTGTTCATGTGGCCATTTCCACATGATGGTTTGGATATGGTTCCTTTCGCGTGGTTCTGGCATCGTTTACACAGAACGCCATTGTGCCACGGTCATATGCCACATGCCGCATGACGTATGCGCTAATTAGGGTTTCGGCATGCCAAACCCTAATTTAGGAAAAGTTGCTATGCCAACCAAGCCAAATAATGTTCCAAAGAACATTGGGATTGATGTGGCTACTGGAACTAATGTTGCCACACCACATTTGAGTCCAACACCAATATGCCAAAATCTGGAGGCCATGGCTACGCTAGGCGCCACTTGCACCATCGTACCACTGGCATGCACGGACCATGCTAACCATACCGCCATGCCACTGGCATGTGCTAAAAACGTCACTACGCTATTGGCATGTACCAATGGCGCCACTATGCCATTGTCAGGCACCAACAGGTAGTAGTCATAATCAATGGGCACTCTTTCTCATGAGTTGCAATCTCAGCCGTCCAAAATTTCCATGGAATTGACAGGCATGTGACAATTTTTAGGCGACCAGCCAAGACAAGCCTAATAGCATCACATACTATTTTCCTGTGGAAAGTCTATTTACTTTGACTTGCCACACATAGCAAGCTGCTACACATTTTCCACGAAAACACATGAGACATCAAACATGTCACAAACTGGGGGATACTCATCAGGGTATTGGTCTGGCGGTTTACATCGTGCGGCTTGCAATACTCCCATTATAAGAAAGTGTCAGGAAATAGAGTAGTTAGTGGTAGCAAGAAGTAATGGATGTAACCAAACCTGTTTCCTTCATTATGGAAACGTGGTTTCTGGTGGTTACACATTACTCTACTCTTCCATCACTCAATCACTCCCACTTCCTACGAGACCAGGGTGCGTTCAATTATGACTAGTATAAATAGGTTTCACCTATTTCCACCAAACAACAGGTTTTGGGGTTAGAACAACAACATAGTATCCATAAAAAAAAACTGAGAGCTTTCATTCCGCAAGCCAGTTCCAAATTCTGATACAAGTCATAAAATAGCCACACCTTCAGAATTAACCATTCGGGTCTCGGCACCTTCTTTGCTTCCCTTCCTAAGACCAACCCTTCTCCTTCACTTTGTGACCGAAGCAAGACTGGAACGACCATTTCTTGGTTTAGGCCAAGATTGTACAGATTGATCTCTCGAATCTAAAGTACTCTTGTGCAATGCATTTGTTTTAGGTTTAGACTTGTTTCTCATCCAAACACCCAAATTTACCAAAACCAGCAGAAACAGTTGTAGGAGCGGAATATCACAACAAATGATAACTTACGAAATTGTGGAGAAAAAATACATCTTGCGAGCAAAGAACATTTTGCGAGAAAAGGAAATCATGAGGATAGCAAAAGAAATTCGCAAAGTGAAGTTGCGAAGGTTCGCAGGGTAATTCTCAAGTCCGAAGTTGAGAGACAGTTTAGTTGTCAACATTTTGTAAGATCATATAAATAGCCATTTAGGCATGAGAAGAAGGAGAGGTCTTTTTTAGAGAGTGAGATAATTTTAGGAGGAGAGAGAAAATATTAGGAGAGATTTTATTTTCTTTATCATCTTCTTCCCCAAAAAATTCTAGAGCTCCAAATATTCTTTAATGGAGTCTCAATTGTAAAATCATGTAATTACATACAATCACTAGTGAAGCACCATGGATGTAGATCACATTGATCGAACCACGTAAAAATCTTTGTGTCTCTTTTTATAATTTTAGTACTTTAATTCTTAGTTTCATATCAAATTAATTAGATTTAGGAATCATTTTAATGGATTCTTATGAGGGTGTAGTTGTGAGATAATCCACAACTACATAATTGGCGCTAGAAACAGGGAGATATTAAAAGGATTTATCCTTCCTATAATTTGTTGATTTAAGAAGTCCCCAGGAAGAGTAGCTATTGTTCATGATCTTAAAGTTTCAGGAGCAAAAATGGAAAATTTGTGGAAGAAGTTACACTTTCAGGGAGTAAACATCATCAACAACTTATCTCTTTCATGTTTTAGGGGTGAAAACGGAAATTCCAGTGAAGGATCTTCATCTTCAAATTAACAATTGATAACATCAAATTAGCTTTAGTGGAAATTAGATCTCAGTGGATCATTAAATTTGAAGAATGAAAATGAAAATTCCAGTGAAAGAATTCTATCAGTAGACAACGGGTGATATTGGAAGTTTGGAGAAATCAATTGATAAATAGATTCAAAGTGAAAGTTGGATTCGTAAAATCAAAAGAAGGAAATCATCAACGAAGAAAAATGAAGTTATACGAAGTCTATACTTCGCAAAAATGATTATACGTCCCAGGTTTAAGTCTAAGTCCACGTCCCAGCTTGGAGTATACGAAGTCCACCCAAAAATAATTATACGAAGTCCACTCATCCAGTTAGCTAATTGGAGTATACGAAGTCCCACCAAAAATGCGAAGTTCACCCAAATAAACTAATGAAGAGCATTCTTTACGAATGTTAATAAGTATACGAAGAAGAAAGTTCACAGCGAGAAGAGGAAAGAACTTTCTTCGCAAATATTTAGCTTGCGAACATTCGCCCGAACGTTCGCAAGACCAACACTACTACTCTTTTACACTTCGCAAATGTTTACCTTGCGAACATTCGCAGCTGCACTAAAAATTTGCTATTGTAAATTTCACTATCAGGGAACGGGACGGATTGAAGAAGATTCAAAGAAATTGGCTACTGTTAGAATTAGATTTCACAGGATCTAAAAATTTCAAGAACAAATATGGAAAACTACAGCGAAAGATCATGACCATACAAAAAATAGAGAGAAGGAGTTTGGCGTGACATGATTGATTCTCATCGCACACACATTTTTTAACGTTAAATTTAACATAGTGGAACATTAATTTTCTTCTTCTTTGTTTGCAGGATCGAATAATGGAATTATTCACACAAAAGAAACCAAACTGGTTATGGACCACCTGTTCATGTTCAAATGAAGACGAGTTTCAACATTTTATATTCTTTCTCAAAAAGAAACCAAACTTTCGATGGTCCACCAGTTCATGTTCAAATGAAATGGAGATTAAATAAAAAGGAAGTATTCTTACTCTTAATTTTTTTGACTTTCACTCATTTAATTTGTGATTATGCAGTAAAGGGAAATGGAAAACTAGAGATTTGTTCCAATATGGACTACCAAGAGCAATTTTATAGGGGAAGAAAGACGTACAGACGGAGAAATAATCGGTTCAAGATAACCAACATTTCAAAGGAAATGAAAGAATACGTTAAACCAAGTTCGCACCTATCAATCATCTTCGCAACATTTCAGAAAAATATTTATCACTATATAGTTCATAGTTCATATCCAATCCCCCAAATTCAGTTTCCACCCGACCATGATTAGCTGCTCCATTATTATTATTAGCTTTCAAAGCATAGTTTTCATTTTCATTCACTTTTTTATTACTCGATCTACCCCCATTCAAAGTCAAAAAGGCAACTACATTTTTGGAAACTACTACATTTTTCCAATCATTAGTTGTACTCTTCCCACGCGTATCACTCCCCTCCATATTTTTCAAATCATTTTCTTTCGCCCTACCAATCGTGGAGTCCCCCTCATTTTTTGTTGGAACCTTTGTGATCGAGCAGCCTACTATCTCAACATTATTTAATCCCATACCTCTATCATCAACTTTATCTTTCAAAGCATGGGTATTATTATCCCCCATGCCTTGTCTGCAGCGATAGGTGAAGAAAGTTGGGAGGAATCAAGTAATGATTCTTAATTGGAAAGCTGGGGTAAAGCTCATAGTGGGGCATCCGCAAAAAACAAAATTAATGTTCGAAAATGCAAAAGAATCAAAATGTTCACAGTGGGGAATCAAAATGAATGTTCGCAAATGCAAAAGAAGTTCGCAAAAACCAAAGCAAAATAACCTGCAGGGAAGTTCTTAATGACGATAGCTTCAGGTTATTTAATTAATTATTTTATGTTCGCAGGTTATTTAATGTTCCATCATGCGAAGTAAAGATGAAAATGCAAAAGCCAAAGCAAAATGAATGTTCGCAAATGTTTACCTTACGAACGTTCGCAGAATGAATCCTTCTCAGATGTTAATTTCGCAGACATATTTCGCAAAATATGGTTAGAGCAGTTGATATGACGCAACATTATACAAGAGGAAGATCAAGAGTTAACTTCGCAAGACTTTATTTCTCATTTCTTCTCAATTTTCAAGCAAACCATATACTTCGTAAGAGACAACAACAATAGTAAAAAGGTAAGTACCATTTCCTTGAATATTTTATTTATGGAAGACAAAAGATTTTTGATTTTATTTACTAAAAGCGATATACTCGCAAAATTTCTAAAATTTCTAAGATTTCAAAACATTTAAAAGATTTTTTAGATTGGTGGAAAGCGATACAATCGCAAGATTCAAAAATAAATTCATCGCAAAAATTAAAAAATCTCAAAAATTTACAAAGACTTCAAAGTTACAAAAAAAAAATAGAAAATTAAATTTATATATTTCTATAGAATAATTTTGATTTAAGGACGTGATATGAATAATTCTCATACTTCTTATACTAAAGATTTTATGAAAACATTCAACATTTTATATACATGAAAATTTTATGATCAGTTTTTACGAATAAAGAGAATTATGATTCGATTTATAAAAGGCGAAAAAATACCGCCAAAAATCAATTGCGATTAGCTTTCATTAAAGAAAGACGCAAAAATTTATTTGCGAATAAAAGACCGCAATCTGTGATCAGCCTCCAAAAAAGAAAGAGAGCCGCAGAAAATTTTATACAGGCAAACCTTTGTGGCGTACACCCTAGTCCGCGAAGCTATATTTCGTAAGAGGCAAAGTCCTAAAGTACGTCATTTAAGGGGGTACCTATAAACGTGGCTAAGGGTAACCGGAAAACCACCAAGGGCCCTTAGTACATGGTAAAATTTTAGGGGTACAACCCAATAATGGGGTACCTATCCGGGTTAGACACCTTGGATTCTCACCTAATCTAGCGACATTACGCAATATAAAATGCGGTGTAAGAGGATTTAGGTTGGGCGACTAAGGCATACTGTCTTTCCCAAGAAGTGCAGAAAACGATCAAGGCGCCGAGGTACACGGTTGAGTCAAGAGTGCCGGGTGAGGTTGAACCACATCTGCCATTTTTGACAAGTCTTGGCAAATGATGCACTTGGCCCAAAGATACCCCATAGGGTGCAACCTCGTAACTATAAGCCCTATAGGCAAAAAGGATAAGAGGTTGCAATCAAAAGTCTAGAGCGAACCGGATGGGAAGAGCTAACCTTGTATGGTCGATGTACGCTTCCTTGAAGGGGAAACCAGGGGGAAGATAAAGGGCAGCACCCTCCATTAGGGAGCTGATACGTGCTATAAGACGCAAATGTCACGAGGCCTATTGTTCGCAAGAACATAAAGGCTTGTCATATTTGTGCAACAATTTTACTTCTGCGAGCCTTCTAAAAAAAAAAAAAATAGAAAGAAAGAAAGAAAGAAAAGAAAAGAAAAGAAAAAAGAACTCGCAGAACATAATAAAGAAGTTAAGATGAGATCAATGGGTCACTACATGAAAGTGTAGAGACGTCCTGCGATTTCATCGCAAGACGGCAATGTCATGGGGCTTTATGTTCGCAAGAATATTTAGACATGTCATATTGTCGCAACACTTCCTGAAGAGGCTAAAATACTATACAAAAAAGATAAGGCAAGATCAATGGGTTTTTGCATGAAAGTGTAAGAACGTCCTGCGATTTTGTCGCTACAAAAGAGGTGGAAAAATAAGACCTTTACTTAGGAAGGCATGATAAGACCACAACAATTAATGAAATTAATTCCATTAATATTATTGAAGAATTTTTACAAGAATATATCATGAAGTCCTAACAAAGAAGACAATTCCATCAATATCATTGAAGAATCTTTACAAGAATATATATCACGAAGTCATACCAGAAGAGGCGATTTCATTCGCGATCAAAGACGGATACATATAAGAAAATACACAAATAAACTTACGAAGATGATTATATGAATGGAGGCAACTCAAAGATATATCTATTTTTGTGACAAAATGAGCTAAGTAACAGAAACTTGAAATATACATTGCAAAAGTATTCGCATCATACAAGTATCATACTCGCATCATTCAAGCATCATATTCACATCATAAAAGCATTGCATAAGCATTTCATGGAATAAGCATTGCATACACATTTCATAACATAATCATTACATAAACATTATATGCGCACACGTATTTTACAAAATTTTACAGGATAATACCGCGAAACTTCGCAGAAACATTCATAATTCGCAGGACTATTCATAGTTCGCAACACTATATTCGCAACACTATATTTGCAACACTATTCACAGCACCATGTTCGCAACACTATATTCGCAACACTATTCGCAACACTATTTAGAAGTTCAGAAATTCGCAGAAAACCCCAGAAATTCGCAGAAAAGTTCAGAAATTTGCAAAAAAATTCATAAGTTAGCAGGGTTACCACTTGAGGCAAAGGCAAGATAAGAATAGAGACGCAATTTAATTATTCAACATTTTCTCAAGAATTCTACTTCATAGATAAAGAACAGAGGCAACTATGGATACCCAAGAAAATATTTTATGTTCTTTATCTTCTCAGCAAGAATCCTCACCAAAAATGGAATAATAATTTCATATGAACAGAGGCAATATTTATCACTCTCATCAAGGATATTTCATACTTCTTATATATTTCGAGGATTAAATACTTCTTATACTTCTTAAGGATACTTCATACTTCTTATATATTTCGAGGATTGAGTACTTCTTATACTTCTTCAAGGATTGATATTTTTTACTTCGCAACATTCAAGAACTTTACGAAAGAATAGAGGCAAGTACGTACTTTTCAAGTCAAGTATTCTTTCGCTCGTTCTTTCATCAACAAGATCAAAGACTACACCAACAGCTACAACAACTAGTTTTTTTTTCCTGAAGATCGCTCTTCAAGCAATATTCAAAAAAAAAAAGGCAAAATGTAGGAGCGGAATATCACAACAAATGATAACTTACGAAATTATGGAGAAAAAATACATCTTGCGAGCAAAGAATATTTTGCGAGAAAAGGAAATCACGAGGAAAGCAAAAGAAGTTCGCAAAGTGAAGTTGCGAAGGTTCGCAGGGTAATTCTCAAGTCCGAAGTTGAGAGACAGTTTAGTTGTCAACATTTTGTAAGATCATATAAATAGCCATTTAGGCATGAGAAGAAGGAGAGGTATTTTTTAGAGAGAGAGATAATTTTAGGAGGAGAGAGAAAATATTAGGAGAGATTTTATTTTCTTTATCATCTTCTTCCCCAAAAAATTCTAGATCTCCAAATATTCTTTAATGGAGTCTCAATTGTAAAATCATGTAATTATATACAATCACTAGTGAAGCACCGTGGATGTAGATCACATTGATCGAACCACGTAAAAATCTTTGTGTCTCTTTTTATAATTTTTATACTTTAATTCTTAGTTTCATATCAAATTAATTAGATTTAGGAATCATTTTAATAGATTCTTATGAGGGTGTAGTTGTGAGATAATCCGCAACTACAACAGTTTTTACCCATAAACAGTTAGCCATTGAGTTGTAACTTCTGATTTGTTGTCTCAGTTGCTCCTGTGGCTAATCAGTTGTACTGTGTTAGACGGCTTTTAAATTGATATTAATGCTTATTTATTTTTGATGGGATATGTTGTTTGCTAGATTGATAAATCTTTAAAACTGTCAACTTAGATTCGGAGGAAATTATAATGGTAAAACAATTTTATGGAGAATTTATCTTATAAATTGAATATGAGTTTTGCATGAATAGATTGGTGGAAACCAAATTCCCCATTTACCTTCTTTCTCATTGCATTTAGTTATTCTTTTAATTTATTTTTTTCTTAAAATCCAAAAATATTGTTCTTGCTTAGTTTATTGGAAATATTAGTTATTGGTATTTTCACGGTTCCCTGTGGGTTAAACCTGTACTTGGATCCGTCTACTAGTTATATATCGTGCGATTGCGGTTATTATATATATATATATATATATATATGTTGCAAGCCTATCATCTTCTTCAAGCTAAATGAATCATTTTGATTATTCTGCCTATAACATAAAGCCTATTTGATTTTTTTCAGAAAGATATTCAATCAAAGTAATCGAAATTTATATGCTTATGAGGGATTTTCAAGGAAAATAAGATATCAATCAAACTCAACAATTATGACAACTTACTCTATTTAAACGTTGTAGAGATGCCAATTCAATGCTACCTCACAAGAGCATTCGCAAACAAATTAAAACTAATTATTTTTAGGTATTTATCTTGTGGAATCACAAAGTTTGAGACGAAGAGTACTGTGTAATTTTTATATATCTTGTTCTTGATGTATAGTTTGGAAACTATTATAATCAATAAGAACAAGATCCGGATAGCCAAGATATATCAGGTAAAAGCTAGTATGGTCGGGCTTCATGAATCCCTTAGTGAAGTTTTTTAAAGTCGTAACCTAATATAGTTTCACCAGAGGAAACCTAGGCTTTTAGAGGATGATTCTAGACGCAACTAAGACACACAAATATTGGGATTGAGATTATAGTTTGAGGGAGTCCTCTATTATATTGATGAACATGGATTGGTAGCCTACATACAAAGAAAGGTCGTGAACTTATTTTCTTTGTTACGAATAGCTTTGTAACCAAGCAAGCTTAATTTCTCAAAAAATATTGTTTATGCAAGCATGTGAGATGTTTGTTCTACATCACAAAGAAGAAATGTGCAACCGTATATTAGTCGAACTACACGTTATGCACCAACTAGTTTACCAAGCAATAATGTTTAAGTAGTTTTGGAACCTATAAGCATAAAGTGAAGTATAATATCACAAGACCGAAATCAGTTCATGAACTGTCCAAAACAGTTTGTGAAGAAAGAGTCATATTATAACTTAGAATCATATGTGATTGATAAGTTCATAATTTATCCAAAGCAATTTGTGTACCCCAAATACAAAAAGTATCCATGAAACTTTTAATATTAACTGGTTTGCGAACTGCATAAATCAGTTTGTGTACTATTGAAAGAAAAAAATATCTAGGAACATCTCCAAATCGACTAGTTCGTGAACTGACAAAATTTGTTCATCTACCCAAGTTAATTGAGATTTAATTCATCAAGTCATATAGGTTCAAGTTGGTGAACTGATCAAAATAATTTGTGAACATAAGAACTTACCTAACTACTCATTATTGGTTGAATTCTTTTTTGAAATGTTCATCATAATACTAAAGTCATAGGACATGTCTCAGTATATAGAATGATAAATTATATGCGTAAATAGGATAGTCAGTCTTCGCATACCTTTGTTGATGAAGTTTCTATTGAAACGATTGTTCTTTAGTCTTCAATCTTAAAGGTCGATTGGTGAATTTCGATACACAACTACCATGATTTATTCCAAGTCTGAGACTAATTTTAGTAAAGTATAAATTAAGATATAGTTTTGATCTACTAACATTGGCAACAAACTTTATATACCAAAACTTGTGAGTTTGACCACGCAATGCTCTAACAGTTATGGATTATTAAGAGATGTCATTTAAGTATGATTGTCATTGCATAAATGGGTGGATTTGGTATTGCTACAACTTATATTGCAGAGATCATAGCTAGTCTTAAGTCGATGTAATGGGCAGTCGTAACTCACAAAACCAAGATTATTATCCAATCTAATTCAGAAGCAATTATCCATGCTTTTTTAAAGGGCAGGTTACCTTGGATTTTTTGGTCAGTGTGAAATAAAAGTCATTTTTGCAATCCATATTGTTTCAAGCATAACTACCGAGAAATAATTCATCCATAGTATGTCTTGTGAGAAATAAATCTCTAGTTGGTGGAGGTAATGTCATAAGGTTTAATTATAAATTGCTTCTGTTACCAAGTTTGATTCTGAATATTTTTTTCATTAGATTTATTTGATTTTTTGATTGTAATTTTTGTGCCCTGATACTATTTTAGCTAAGTTTAGTTTATATACTTAACTTGTTGCTCAAGTTAGTATAATCATTTGCTAAAAAAAAACCTTACTGCATGTTTATGTAACTGCGGTGCACATGAAACTGATTTATAATTATTCTGCGGTTATCTCCAATATTGAGCAATTCAGTTCATTCTCTGCAATGAATTTGCTTATCTCCCAATCAACTAGATATGCAATCTTGGCTAATTATCCGTATACTCCACGATAAACTCCCATTAATATACAATGCATTCTAGTCATTTAGAAAACACATTTGTTAAGCTATCTTGCAATGGATGAATCCCATCCCATGTTTACTATTGGACATCATTCACACCCATTCCCACCCGACATTTTAGACATTTCGGCTAACTACTTATAAACTTAACCTAGATTTTAACATACACTTGGATAATTTTTACCACATAAAACACCATGAGTTCCCTTCATGGTCTATTCTTCTACATTTTAGAATTTACGCAATGGGTGATATACATATATATATTGAGAGAAATAAGTGAAGGAAGATAAATGGAGAAAGTTTATTTTTGTTTGGATAAATAAAAAAAAGATTATATACACAAATTTTAGGTTTCTTTTGATGTTTAATTAAAATAAATTAGAATTACCATATTATCCTTATGTTCTTAAAGCTTAACTATAATTTAATATTACACTTATCACGGCACCACGACTCAACCGTCTTGACGTGAACAAAATATTCTTTGCTTATAGGGACAGTTACTCCAGGTAATGTACACTACTATTTTTATTATTATCTGTCAAGATAAGTGAACGATTAGACCGACTTAGTAGAATTTGGTAACTTCTATAAGACTAGATCTTCCCAAATCCAAAAACCGTGATGTTTTCCCTCTCTTCTTGCAGAAATTCTCTACTTGTTGGGAATACCATCGGGAAGAATTATTCGACGAATAATGGTTGTCCGTTTTCAAAAAGTAGAAATTGACGAGTATTGGTTTGACCTTGTACTTGTCTTATTAACGGATTTAGGAAAGATCTTGAGCCGATAAAAGACAAGGAAGAAGTTACTTTATTGACATTGAGCTCGGTTGTGAAAGGTGGCAATTGAAGTGGTATTTTAGAGTTACATGATCAAGATTGTTAGGGTTATATTGAATTCGAATTTTGTTAGGATTTAGAAGATTTGGAAAGTTGGGTTTACGATAGATTCAAAATTTGAAATGCAGGAAATCAGCCAAAGTTAATGTTGTGATTGCTAGAGCACTGCTCGGTCGAACTCACAAGCGTTGCTATCTCAAGCTTGTTTGTCAAGCTTAGTTGTCAAAACTATAAGTCTTGATTTCTAGTATACTTATAACTAAGTCTCGAATTAGGATAGAATGTGTAGTTGAGATGTAGACTTCACGGTGTTCATCGATTGAAGACAAAGAACTACTAAGGGAAGCTTGTGGAACTTCATCAACAAATGGTATGTGGAGACTTGAACTCATCTATAACTCAAAAGTACATTTTTACTCTATCTCCTATTTGAGACAAAAGTTGTATAGCTATATAGACTCTGATTATACACATTTGATATTTCGAACTGAGTTTAAACCGCTTACATATTTCTCGAAATATGTGTTGGTAAGCTTTCACTTCAGCCAAGTTCATCTTATATTCTTGACGAAAGTCAAAATATGATCATGTGAAAATCTTCTGGTAACATCTTATATGACTTGTGTGAGACAGTTATTTAGTGTAGACTAGGAATGTTTCGTATTGATCATTTGATCACTTGAAAATTGCTTTGAAGCTAATAGTTTGTGTGAGACATCTATTGTCTTCTTCTAAGAATGTTTCAATGATTGAAATAGGAGTTTAAAACAATAAACCATGATTGGATATAGCACAATATGCGTACTTGTATGCTAACTTTTGCAAGTTATTCCAAGTCCAGGAACCATAATATGCATACATGTATGCGTACTGGTTTGTTAGTTGAAGTCCGGGAAATTAGTATGCATACCCATATGCGTATCGGCGTAAATTAGAGTCCGGGAATTCAGCGGAGTTTGGTGGTATATGGCAGTATACGTACTCATTCGCATACATGTGAACCCATACCAAATCCGGCTACATAGGTATGCGTACCCGTTTGCATACTTGAGTGGGTTATGTTCTAAAATCGTTTTGTTCATGAACTAATACATTTATAAAATAAGGAATGCAATATTTTACAAACCGTGGCTATAATGTTCATGAATTGATTCGAGTGAATCAAAATCGATTTTTCTTCAATTGTGTCTTGTATACTTCTATGAAAATATAAACAATTGAATAACTCTAGAACTAGTTTTATTTGAGTCATTTGAACTAGTTGTGTTAAGATGAAAAATTTTGGTATAAAAGTGTTCATATGGATAACTTCTGTTAACTATTGTTGAGCCAACAAGGTATACACATTTAGGTATGGTTACATATATCTAAATGATGAAGTCACTTTTCATTTGTGTGTAACAATCTAAGTTCGATCTAACGGTTGAAAGATATTAGCTTGAGTCTAATCATGTTTTCATCTAACGGTGAATATTGAATGCTTTGTTACCAAGGTAACATTGATTGCAAACCCTGATTTGAAGACTATATAAGGGAGAACTCTAGCAATTTGGAAATCTAATCCCCACACCTCATGTGTGATATTAGTTACGACTAGAGTCGATTATCCTTTAACCTAGGTTTTTCCTAAAACCATTATAGGTTAATGATTTAAAGACTTCATTAGGATTGTGAAGCCAGACCCAACTATTTTCTCTATAGTTGCTTGTTCTGATATTGATTTATCCTATCGTATTGAGTACTATCTTCTCTAAGATTTCATTGATATTTAATCTATGATAGCCAATATAAAAAGTAGTCACAAACATCATCGTCTCATCGTTTGTGATTCCACAATATCTTGTTTCGCTACCATACGATTACGATTATCATGAGGTGATTGACATTACTAGGCTGTTCTTCGGAAATATAAGTCTGGTGTATCAATTGGTTCCTGTTCACCTTGATTTATCAAAAGACGGAACAAAACTCGTAGGTATTTCTTTGGAAGACAAATTTATCTATTCAATAGACTTTTCTGTGTGAGACAGATTTGTTTATCAAGTCTTCGACTTTGGGTCGTAGTAACTCTTAGTTGTGGGTGAGATCAGCTAAGGGAATCAAGTGCGTACAGTCCTGTTAGGATTCAGAGGCGTATGGAACGCGACTATACCTTGAGGTTACGGCTCAACTACATTCCAGTCCGAAGTTAACTTGCAGTAGGCTAGTGTCTGTAGCGGCTTAATACAGTGTGGTGTTCAAATCTGGACTAGGTCCCGAGGTTTTTCTGTATTTGCGGTTTCCTCATTAACAAAATTTCTGATGTATGTATTATTTCTTTTCCGCATTGTATTTGTTTATATATTTGAAATATCACAGGTTGTGCATAGTTCAATCAATTATATAATCCAACCTTTGGTTGTTTATATAAATTGATTGACACTTGAACATTGGTCTTTGGTACCATTCAAGTTGTTTCTCATAATAATCAAGCTCACGAATTCTATTTGTTTGATTTGATGATTACATTGAGAAACAAAGATACAACTCTTGGATATATTTCCATTGATTGAGTCTGACTGTCTAGTTGATTCTCTTGGAATTATAATTGAGTTTGTCCATACAGATTGCCTAAACGAAATATTGGGTGTGGTTGTTAGACTCCCACTTTTTCAATTGGTATCAGAGCAGGCAAACACGTTTAAGACCTTATAAGTATGTGTTTGTAGCAATCTGACTCTATGAACAGTAGTGTTATCTCAATAAATGCACTACCAGATTCAAGGATTTCAGAATTCTCTTCCATGACTGATTTAATAAAATTTGTAAAAGAAACTCTATCTAAACCTCCACCAGGTTTAAAATCCCTTGAAGTGTTTTCAGGGCTTGTAAAGAAGCTTGAGAGCTTATCTCTTGATGTTGAGTTATACCTCCGGAAAGAGCAAGAATCTCTTGATAAGCTAAATCAAGTTATGATGAATAATATTCATGTTGAGCATAGTTTTTAAACCCGTACGATTCACGAGTCAAATCGTACGAGTCGCTTCATTTTGGTAAAAATCGCTTTAACTCGCACTCAAGAATCGAATCTGCCCTAAAATCGGTAGATTCCTCAAAAATATGCGATCTTGACCATGTTGACTAGTCCACTCACATTTCTTGTTTGAAAGAGATAATAAAAATAAATCGCTTTAACTCGCATTCAAGAATCGAATCTGCCCTAAAATCGGTAGATTCCTCAAAAATATGCGATCTTGACCATGTTGACTAGTCCACTCACATTTCTTGTTTACGAAGAGATAATAAAAATAAACCCTGTTGTCTGCAGGATTCGAACCAGCCAACTCAGTGTCATACGAGTTAGGCTCAAACCACCCTGCCAAGCCACTTTATGTGTTCTTAAACTATGACTATTGAATTTATTTACATTTTAATCACACTGAGTTATGAGTACACCAACATTACTTGTGTATATGTATTTCAATAGTGCATATGCCACTAGAAAACAATTAAATCATCGTAATCTTGCCAATTATTAACTCTTTTTTTTTTTTTCTAAATCACAAATTTTTATTAATAATAAAGCTAGATGAGTTACAAAAATTTAAGGAAAAATTGTTAGACATAAGACATTACAACATTTGAAGGACAAAAATAAAAACTAAAGCATTTGGACATTACAAAACATTTTTAGCAGAATCTGTAGTACTTCATGTTTGGTAACTCAATCTGCACCAGTGATGGAGGTTCCCTTCATGAATTAAAACTGCACCTTGAGCCAACTTTGCACCTTGTTTTGCAAGATCGATTGCAGAAAAAATAATTTCTTTGTAGCAATATTCATATTGTATTTCAGTCAGCTCTGCCTGTGCTTTCATCCATCTGGACATTAAACACCAAGGTGCTATCCCTCTTATGAAATCCTCTATCACAGAAAATGCATCAGATCTTATAACAATCTTCCTGCAGTGTATTTTTATTGCCCATTCAATATCCCACACACTAGCCAATCATTAACTATATAAGTAGTAGCAATACCAATTCCACCAGAAGCAGTTCCTATAACTTGACTATCTTGGCATCTAACTATAACACCAAAGCCAGCCATACCTGGATTTCCAACTGTTATTCCATGAGAACAAAATAGCATGTAACCTTCCTTTGGGCTGAGCCATGGAAATTCCTTCGGGATTTTGAATTTCATTTTCCTCTGGCCTAGTTTACAGAAATCAAGTACACAAGAATCATAGTTTCCCCCCACCTTGTACCAGTCATTCTTTACCCTCCATAGTGCACCAGATTCATAATTCTTCTTTTAATATTCTCCAAATTTGGCTTAATGTTATCATGAATCAAACTATTTTTTTGAAACCATAATTCTTTCATTGTTGCACATGCTGCTGTTAACCATATTTCTTTAACAATTAAACTTTTTTGTTTTGCAAATTTGAGAATATTAGAGAAATATGTAGGTATTTGAAACTGGAATACAGATACTAACCATTTCATTATGCTCCTGCTGAAATTGCATAGCCACGGAAGATGTTTCATACTGTCTTGAGCTTGCTAAAATATATAGCATTTAGAGGAAAGTGAATATCCCTTACTGATTAACTTTGCATCATCAATTAGCAATCTATATGGACAAACTCCAATATACTTTCTAGAGAATCAACTAGACAGTCAGACTCAATCAATAGAAAAAATAACAAAGAGTTTATATCTCTCTCACTTGATTTGATCTTTACTCAAGCAAATAGAAATCTGCGAGTATTTATCAAATACAAGGAGATAACTTGGATGGTACCAAAGACCAGTATCCAAGTGGAAATCAATTTAAATCAACAACCAAAAGGTCGTATATTCTAATTATTTGAAAAACACACAACTAGTATCACACAGAATGTGTGGGGATTAGGTTTCCCAGTTGCTAAAGTTCTCCCTTATATAGTCTCTCAAATCAGGGTTTGCAATCATTGTTAGCTTACTAACAAAACATTCAATATTCACCGTTAGATGAAAACCTGATTAGATTCAAGCTAATATTTATCAACCGTTAGATCGAAAACATAGCTTGTTACACACACATGTAATGCACGTTTCTAGGCTTGTGTAACCGTACCTAAACTTTTACAATAGTTGGTTCAACAATAGTTAACCAAAAGGTTAGCCACATGATAACTTTCATATCAACCATATTCTTCTTCACCATAACTAGTACAAATGACTCAAATAAACTAGTTAGAGAGTTTTTCAATTGCTTAGATCTTTATGTACTACACAATACACAATCGAATCAAAAATGATGTGATTTACTCGAGTTGATTCATGAACTATAAATCCACGGTTTGCAATAGCATTCCTTAGGTTATTAAGATAAGTTCACAAACATAGTTTTTAGACATAACCTACTCAAGTTCGCGGACTGGTTTCGCGGACTTAAGTCCCCGGATGGAGTTCACAAACTCCAGCAGAAATTCTCAGTCGAGAACTTCCGCCAGTTTGCGGACTGAGTTCGCGGACCGTTTACTTCTCTTTAACAAAAGATCCCTAAACTGTCTTGTGATCATCGAGACTGATTTGTCAAGATCTTCATCTGATAAATCTGTCTCAGAGTGATCATCTTCAGAGATATATACTTTTTTACTTTTATCAAGTAATTTAGTGTCCTTTTGTGCTTTGAACGCAATATCCTTAGATTTGGATGAAAGTTCATGATCAAAGATCTTAAGCTTTCCAACCAGCGTATTTCTGGAGAGAGTATCAAGGTTATTTTCCTCCACGATGGAATGCTTCTTAGCATCGTATCTAGATGGCAGCGATCTGAGAATTTTCATCACAATGTCCTTTTCAGGAATAGTCTTACCCAACGCAAAAGATGCACTTTTGTGATTAAACTCATCAAATGTTTCTTCATCTGCCATACGAAGGTTTTCCCAATCGGAATTAAGGTTTTGAAGCCTAACTTCATTCTCACTGGTATTACCTTCAAATACGGTTGCTAAGATATCCCAAGCTTCTTGCGACTTAATGCAATTAGACACATGGTGCTGAAGATTTGGGGTAATGGCATGTATGATGGCATTCAAACCGTTGGAGTTTTGCTTTGCAGCAAGAATCTCGACAGGGGTGTATTCACCAATATTCTTTAGAACGTTTACACCTCCAACTGCCTCAACAGGAGCATCATAGCCATTAACAACATATACCCATAATTGAGAATCACGTGCTTGAAGAAAAGCTCTCATAGCAATTTTCCACCATAAGTAATTAGATCCATCGAAGATTGGTGGTACGTTAATAGAGATAGCACCTCTGTCCATAGAATCATATCGCTACAAACGCAGACTTGTAAGGTCTTGAACGTGTTTTCCTGCTTTGATACCAATTGAATAAATGGGGGTCTAACAACCACATCCAATATTTCGAATTAGCAATCTCTATGGAAAAACTCCAATATACTTTCTAGAGAATCAACTAGACAGTCAGACTCAATCAATAGAAAATGTATCAAACAGTTTATATCTCTCTCACTTGATTTGATCTTTATTCAAGCAAATAGAAATCTGCGAGTCTTTATCAAATACAAGGAGATAATTTTTATGGTACCAAAGACCAATATCCAAGTGTCAATCAATTTAAATCAACAACCAAAGGGTCAAATATTCTAATTGATTGAACAACGCATAACTAGTATCACACAGAATGTGTGGGGATTAGGTTTCCCAGTTGCTAGAGTTCTCCCTTATATAGTCTCTCAAATCAGGGTTTGCAATCAATGTTAGCTTACTAACAAAGCATTCAATATTCATCGTTAGATGAAAACCTGATTAGATTCAAGCTAATATTTATCAACCATTAGATCGAAAACATAGCTTGTTACACACACATGTAATGCACGTTTCTAGGCTTGTGTAACCGTACCCAAACTTGTACATTAGTTGGTTCAACAATAGTTAACCAACAGGTTATCCACGTGATAACTTTCATATCAACCATATTCTTCTTCACCATAACTAGTCCAAATGACTCAAATGAACTAGTTATAGAGTTGTTCAATTGCTTAGATCTTTATGTACTACACAAGATACAATCGAAGCAAAACCGTTGTGATCCACTCGAATCGATTCATGAACTATAAAGCCACGATTTGCAATAGCATTCCTTAGTTTATTAAGATAAGTTCACAAACATCGTTTTTAGACATAACCTACTCAAGTTCGCGGAATTAAGTTCCCGGATGGAGTTCACAAAATCCAGCAGAAATTCTCGGTCAAGAACTTCCGCCAGTTCGTGGACTGAAGCTCACGTACTTCTCCGGTTTCACTTGATCAACAAAGTTCGCAAACTTTGGTTCAAGCAATAAGGACTTATACATATATGTGTTTCCACAACAATGTTTATATCCTCCAATGGTTATATTGTCTAAACTCTCATTCCAATCATTGAAACATTCTCAGAGGGCGTTATATACTTGTTATTCACAAACTATTTTTCGTCAGAATAATTTCCAAAGTGATTGAAACATAACATGACTTTCGTCATTAGGTAAAGATGAACTTGGCTAAAGTGAAAGTTTTACCATCACATATTTCGAGAAATAGATAATCGATATATACTCAGATCGAAATACCACATGTGTATAATCTTAGTCTATATAGTAATACGACTTTTGTCTCAAGATAGGAGATAGAGTAGATATACTTTTGAGTGATAGATAAGTTCAAGTCTCCACATACCTTTTAGTTGATGAAGATCCACTAGTTCCTTGAGTAGTCCTTCGTCTTGTATGATGATCACCATGGAGTTCTTGAACTCAACAACACTTTCTATCCTAGTCTGAGTCCTTAGTTATAGTAGACTAGAAATCAAGACTTTATAGTTTTGATCACTAACATTAACAAACATGCTTGAGATAGCAACGCATGCGAGTTCGACCGAGAAGTGCTCTAACATAGACAACTTGTTATATTTTCCAAATGTTACTAGCAATTCCTGGGTGTAAAAAAGGTTTCCATATCTGACCAGTCCAGTGCACTTTTGGTTCTTTGAATCTTATTGTTTCAACAGTTGCAGATGTAGAGAAAATCCCTTTTATGTTTCCACCCCATATAAGTTTATCTTGAGCACCACTTATTGAGGGTAATGAAGATGGGATGAAGCTTTGCAGATTACTTGGTATACACCACTCACCATTCACCAAAATTTCTTTCACAGTCATATGCAAAGTATCTATAATAGAATCTATACTGCCAACATTATTAATTAGTGGGCAGTCTCCTACCCATGTATCATACCACAAACAAAATTAACTAAAAATCTAAGATATAATATTTTTTTATAAATAAGTGGTATATATTTATATATAATTATTTTTTAGAGGTATTAAAAAAATTGACTATGAATCTACGATTCACGATTCAATATACGATTCGATTCTTAAAAATAAAAAAGCGTGTTAGAGCATAGCTCGGTTGAACCCACCAAGCGTTGGTATGTCAAGTTTGGTTATCATATTTTAGTGAACCAAAACTCATTTAAGAGTCGCTTGATTTAAATGTACTAGGGTCAACTTCGTATAGGTTAGCTTGAAAGTATTAGGATGAGACATTACAAGTATTGCGAAGACTTGAAGAAGTGAAGAAGTACGGAGCTACAACCACAACATCATCCTTCCACTTGAGGTTAGTGATATTTGACTTGAACTATTTCATTCCCTAACGTATCTTTCAAGTCGTGCATATTGAGAACATAAAATTGTGAAGCATGAACACTCTAGATAGACATAGTATTAAGGAATACAATATGAGGTTTATTTCTTAACCATTAAACTTTGTATATAAGACATCAACATAATCGTATGAATGCTATTATGATTATGTATGGGTATGAGGTGAGGATTTTATCCTATGAAACAATGTTTTACATGTGTTTTGAGGAAGTAAGTTTATGATATGTGTTGTGAACCGAAAAGGAAATCGCCAGGCGTTATTGGGGATGTTCTTCATTGCATATCTTATGAACAACCAATATGTATGATTAGTATAACCGCTCATGACTTGTTTATGTTCTTGGTAAAACTATTCACATAAGGCCTGACTTATGTATTGGTATGACTTTTATTAGTGAAACAGATCTTAAGTAATCACCTGGGGTATGATCGGGTTTGTGTGTCTGACCAAATTTAGGAGAGAGGAACCGATCCTAGTAAGAGGTGCAGTACATCACAAGGGGAACCGATTCTTGTATGAGGTGCAACAAGGTTTATAGAAGAAAGGGGAACTGATCCTATGAACATGTGCAACACGTTTTAGGCTAAAGGGAACCGATCATATGGACATGTGCAACACATATAAGTTAAATACCAAATATATGTGGGGAACCGATCCTAGTACCGAGTGAACCAAAGTTTGGAAATCTAGTGTGACTATGCATAGTACTCACATGGAGGTATAACCAAAACTTATTTTGGTTGAACCGTTACACCCATGACTTGTGATTGAGTGTTACTTGATCAATCACATAGTTCTTGAAAGTCATATGAACCTATTCTAAACTTGTTTAGAAGTGTGGTAAATCGGTTTCAAGTTAGTAAGTATGAAAAAAGACTTACAAGAGGAAAGATGTCGATACACTTTGAACACGTGCATTAATGCATATCTTTTATTGTTCAAAGATATTCCTTAACAACTAAGAAGGAAGTAAATCCCAAGATCGAATTTAAATAAGTTAAGAATCTTTTAATTAAGGTTTTTAATTATATATGGAAAATAAGAATTAGTAATGTGCATTTTCTAGTTAAATATTTTCCAAGGAGATTTCGATCATTAATTTGGATAGAGCATTCTCAGGAATTATGAAAACCGAATTTGGAAAATATTGAATATCTTGAGAATATTCTCGGTTTTGGAAATTCATTGGTGTCCAAACTTCCTTGTCTATAAATACTTTGAGTTTGCATTTCTAGTAAACTAATCCTTCGTGACAGTAAACTTCCTATGTTGTACTGTTACTGGTGAAGCCGCCTATTCGGAGAGGAGAGTAACCTAATTAGGCAAAATCTCTGACGGCTGCTCAGTTTAAAGTCTTATTTGGGATTGAGACGCTCTAGTACGTACCATTGGTGGGAAACTAGATAATTGCGGTTTATCTTTAGTTTTCATATTGATTTGATTGACTAACGATGGTTGAACTTTGATTGCACCTAGTTTGTTTATGCTTGAGAATCTTCTCTTCTGATATAAGATTCACTCAAACTAGTTCAAGGTTTCGACAGGAATATTTAGACTGTTGTTAGATCTAAGACGATCTTGTGATAATCCATTGTTAACAAACTCCGTTCTGTGTGTGATTGATCACAATAGATTCAAGTAGTTGGGTGCAGGTGTTTATTGAAGATCTAAGAAGATTTGAAGACAAAGAAGAAATAGAAGATTTCTGACTTGGTTATATAAATCTTTGGTGTGCACAATACTTGTTTCGGTAATAGAGGATCCAACTATAATCGATTTATCCTTGTGGTATTTTGATAGAATAGTTGTGAAGATCGGCATCAGTAAATTTCCTTGGGATTAGAGGTATTGATTGCAAAATCTTAACGATTACCTTTTGGTAATTGAACATAAGATAGATCTTGGAATCTGACAAAGGAGTTTATGTTAAGATAAACGGAAGAGCCTTTGTCCAACTCATATCACTCGGTTGAAGAGAGTTGATACCAAGAAGATTTGTTGTTCCTTTACTGTTTGGAATACGAACCAAAGTAATTGGTCCAAGTACGTGACTTTTTTACAGGTTGGATGCGTGGAAATACAGAAGGAACTAGGTAAACTATAGGTTTAGTTGCTTGAACTCAACTATACGAAGTTGGTTTATTTTGTATATCGGCTTAATCCTGAGAGTATTCATTTCTGGACTAGGTCTCGGGGTTTTTCTGCATTTGCGGTTTCCTCATTAACAAAATCTTTCTGTGTCATTTACTTTATATTTCCGCATTATAATTGTTTTATTATAATTAAAGTAAATTGCACAAACGTTAATTTCTATTTACTTGATACGTAATCCTAATGAGTTTGGTTAAGTCCGAACCTTTGTATCAAGTAAACACTTCATTGTTATATTGTCTCGATCTCGTATCCATAGACGACCACACGAAGTGTGAACCGATTTGTTGTATTATCTCGACTCAGTCCATACATAATCACTTTCGGAGAAAAGACTTATAGGAAGGAAAATTTATAGCTTGAGGTATATTTGGGTACCCTCGCCTTTTCAACAAGTATCCAGAAAAATACCAAGAACTGATAGCTTACATTATGCAAGCCAGTTCCATATTCTGATACAAGTCATAAAATAGCCACACCTTCAGAGTTAACCATTCTGGTCTCAACACCTTTTTTGCTTCCCTCCCTAAGATCGACCCTTCTCCTTCACTTTGTGACCGAAGCAAGACTGGAACGTCCATTTCTTGGTTTAGTCCAGGATTGTATAGATTGATCTCTCGAAACTAAAGTACTCCCATGTAGTGCATTTGTTTAGGGTTTATATTCGTTTCTCGGTGGCACACCCAAATTTACCAAAACCAGCGGAATCAGTTTTTATCCCAAAACAACTGGTGACCACAGTGGGAGATTAATCTCTCGGTTGCGAAGCCAAATTCTCAATATTCATTCCAATCTTCCCAACCTCAAGATAGTGGATCTTAGGTGTAAATTCAATCTTTAACCAGAATTCACTTCAATCACCAATCCCAACTTTCTGCTTCATGATGTACCCCGGACATCCCAAACACTTCCAAAGTCGCCAATGCTCGAAATCCAATCACCATGGAAGGTATGGCAAAAATATTAGAAGATGTTGTCGCAAATCAAGCTGATATTTTCAAGCTACAAAATGAGACGTTTTGTCTCTTAAAGAGTATGGCAAACTGGCTGTAACAAGAGCCAGCAAACATTCGCTTGGAGAACACCACCAATTTCAAGAGATGACACAAAAAAAAAATATTGAATCCTTGTCTAAGGTCTGTGCCTCCGCCAACGACGATGCAGACAGAGTATATGGTCGTATCAAACGTGAGAAAAAGGGAATATCCAACACCAATGTACCATCCGCAAGCACAATCGAAGCATATCGTGGTATTACATCCTCTACCACCAACACCAGCGGCGCAAGAAATATTCCCTCCAGCATGAAACTCCTATCGCCAGATCCAGATCCACTACCACCTTTACCAATGTTTATTCAAGCGTAATTTCCCCAATCGTTACCAGAGCTACTATCACTCCTTCATCATGACAAGAGGTTAGAGGATCCAGAGGAATCCAACCCCCTATTACCATTGTTAATTTGATATAAAAACCAGAAGTTCTCGATAAGGCTCAGACATACATGGCTAAAACTTAGAAAGAGATACTTACTTTCCTCAAGACACTAACGGAGCAGCTACCGCAAGAGTCACGTCAACCCCAGATGGAGCTGAAAAGGAATACTTTTAACACCACGGTGCAAGCACTTCAGCGGGACACATAGATGAAGAGGCTCGTGTTGCTCCTGAACGCTCATTGAAAAGGAATCAGCAATCCAATTTCATTACACGTGAGGATGACTTCTCCAAAATCGAGGCAAAGAAAACCCGACGGACATGCACCAGCATCAACCTCCTTATCCTCCTTATGTGCAAAAAGTTCATCTTCCGAGGGGATATACTTCTCCTCAATTTTTCCTTTATGATGGTACCGACTTGGGAAGAATGTTTCAACGAAACAATGAGCATCCAAATGATTATGTCAAGAGATTCATGATTCAGGCACTGGATTGTCATGATCCAAATGTGACTAAACAATAGTTGGTGGAGTCATGCATTAACGTTATGGTTCCCATCTATCACGCTTTACTGGAGAACCTGCGCTTCCAGAAATTCTCTGAACTCCATGAGGATGCTAAGAAGTCGGCTACAACAACACCAGTATTGCTGGAAAGAACCAGACCTACCAGGAACAAAGATTCGCTCGAGACTCGAGGGAACAAGTATATCATTAACAAACAAAATAATACCAGGCCCTCTGTAAGCGTAGTGGGTAAAGAGGAAAGCTCCAGTTGTAGAATAACAACCCAAACGTGTTGCACCAGTACAACATACAGCTTAAACTCGGAAAGCTGAGACTAAGACGCCTGCATAACAATAAGAAACTGGAGGGGCCAATCTAAACTTCCCATTTACGATTGAAGGGGTAATCGAACTCCTAGAAGAAAGGATTCAAGATGATGACATCAAGCTACCTCCTCTCAGAAGTTACCAACGGAAAAGGAAATGGAGGATCCCAAATATTGCCATTACCATAGGTTTGTCCATCACCTGACCAGTGACTGTAACAAATTGAAGCTCATTTTCAAGGAGAATGCGGATGCAGGAGAATTTTAATTAGGCACTGAAGGAGTTCACAGAGATCCTAGCTGCATGATTTCTAGGGAGTCCGTCCATAAAACCATACAGTCCGTGATGGAAGATTTATGTGAGAGTCTGTATTTATCCAAGGTGCATTGTCAAGACATATTTGCAGTCCTCAACCTTGTTGTATCGGGCAAGCAAAAATAGGCGAGCTTTCGCACGCAGGTGTTGATGGTGGTTTTTAAACAAAGGGTAAAATTGTAAACCCCAAATAAGCAAATGTCACCGGTGACACATTTATTAGGACACTTAATGCATGTAGTCAGTAATTAATAGGGGATATTTTTTAAAAAAAATTAGGGTTACAACGAACAAAACCCTAATTCCCCTCAGTGCCAATGGAAAATCCTGCCAGCCACACCTAGCTCAAGCTAGCTGCGCCATGCCAATCACACTTTGCCTTGGCCCTAGCTACGCTAGTCACACCAAACGCGCCAAACATGCTAGCCGCATCTCCGTGCCAATGGTAAATCATGCCAGCCACACCTAGCCCAAGCTAGCCGCACCTCCGTGCCAATGGAAAATCATGCCAGCCACACCAAACGCGCCAAAGCATGCGAACCATGCTAGCCGCACCTCCGTGCCAATGGAAAATCCTTCCAGCCACACCTATCTCAAGCTAGACGCGCCATGCCAAACACACTCTGCCTTGGCCCTAGCTACGCTAGTCATACCAAACGCGCCAAAGCATGCCAACCATGCTAGCCGCACCTCCGTTCCAATGGAAAATCATGCCAGCCATACCTAACTCAAGCTAGCCGCGCCATGCCAAACACACTCTGCCTTGGCCCTAGATACGCTGGTCATGCCACGCCAAGCCAAACACCCTTACCTTGGCCCTAGCCATGCCATGCCAAAGTAGCACCCGCACATAGGCTTGTAAACCATGCAACCTAGGACAAATTGGTCACGCATGCCATTGGCACATGCCAACACGCTCGCTGGTAGCTTTTTTTACCAAGTCGTGGCCCTAATGGCCAAGCATGCCATTGTCACATGCCAACACACATCGCTGGTAGATTTTCTTACCAGGTCGTGGCCCTAATGGCTGAGAGTGACATTGACACATGCCAACACGCTCGCTGGTAGCTTTTCTTACCAGGCCGTGGCCCTAATGGCCGAGCATGCCATTGGCACATGCCAACACGCTCGCTGGTAGCTTTTATTACCAAGCCGTGGCCCTAATGTTTGAGCATGCCATTGGCACATGCCAACACGCTCGCTGGTAGCTTTTCTTACAAAGTCGTGTCCCTAATGGCCAAGAATTCCATTGGAACATGCCAACACACTCGCTGGTAGCTTTTCTTACCAATACGTGGTCCTAATGGACGCGCATGCCATTGGCACATGCCAAGATCCACGCTAGTGTCCTAACTTGAAAACCGTGCAACCTACCACCAAGGCATTCCACACATGCCATTGGCACATGCCACACACGCCACTAGCAGCTCTGGCACTGCTACTTGCACTCAACGTACAACCTACCACCAAGGCATTCCACACATGCCACACACGCCACTAGCAGCTCTGGCATTTCCACTTGCGCTCGAGGTGCAACCCGCAACAAATACATTCCGCACATGCCACACGCGCCCCAAGCAGCGCCACTTGCACTCAAGGTGCAACCAACACTCGATACGTCAACACAAACTAGGGGATGCTTTCCAGGGTCTTGGTTTGGTGGTCACAGCTTGCAGCGTACACTACGCTCACATTAAGAAAGCGTGAATAGGAATAAAGCGGTCAAATAAATGAGGAAGTAATGGTGAAAACGTTTTCACCCATAAACACCTTGCGGTTACCACCTCCTCCCATTATTTCACCCTTTACTCTCTTCCTTCATGAGGCCATGGTACGTTTCAATCTCGACTTGTATAAATAGGTCTTACCTATTTCCACTAGACAACAAGTCTCGGTCAGGAGAAAAATACAACACTCTCAGAAAAGGAAACTTTGCAAGCTCTCCAAAAATCTTTCATCTCTTGCAAGATTTCTAAGCTTTCACTTTCTGATACAAGTCGAGACACTACTCTCCCAGAATTATTCTGGTCTCAACACCTTTATTTGCTTCCCTCCACAAATCAATCCTTCTCCTCCACTTTGTGACCGAAGCAAGTCTGGAACGGCCATTTCTTGGTTTAGGCCGGACTTGTACAGATTGATCTCTCGAATCTATAAAGTGCTCACGTGCAGCACATTTGTTTAGGGTTTAAAACAGTTTCTCACTCACCTACCGAATTTACCAAAATCGGCGGAAACGATTTTTACCCATAAACAATTGGCGACCACAGCGGGAGGATTGATCTATCGGTTACAATACCAACTCCGACTCCTGATTTCGTTTCCCGAAAGTCAAATCCCAACATGGTGGAACTCAAGTCCGGAGTGCCTGCCGAGAATACCAGCACAGAATACACCCCTGATGTTAGCGTCTCTCCCAATAATGTTGTTGCATCACCTGCTGACTACAGTAACATCGAATGCACTCCCTCAAGCGTAACACCGCCAATCACCAGGGCCAGAGCCGATGCCTCCTCTAGTGTCTCTGCACAACCCTCTAATCACGGCAACAAAAATATCTCTTCGGGTGTCACGCCACCAGTCACCACGGCCAGAGCCACAACTACATCCCCTAATGCTTCGTTTAGCATGGCTCCTTCGACCACAACTAAGGTTCCAACTACCCCGCCGACAGGACGAGAGACCGGAGGGACCATAGGAAATCATCCTTATGTCACCATCGCTGATTTGATGGAATGACAGGAGATGCTCGCCAGAGCCCAGAAGGATATGGTTTCAACGCAGAAATAGGTACTCGTCTTTCTCAAGACCCTTATAGAGCGACTACCATGTGATTCGCGTCCTCCAGAGCCGCTTAGGAACCTATCCAACAACCCCAACGCCAGCACCTCGGCGGAGCACGCCTCCACGGATGAGGAAACTCGCGCTAGAATCCCGTTGGAAAGAAATCAGCCGCCCAACTTCGTCACGCGGGAAGATCTGGAACAACTTCTCCGCAACCGAATCAAGAATGATGAATTGGACGTGCATCATCACCAACCCCCTTACCCATCCGAAATGCATAGAATCCCTCTCCCAAAGGGGTACTCTTCTCTTCAATTTACCCTGTACGATGGTACCGGGAATGCACATGAGCATGTCTCCCGTTTCCTGGAATCCCTAGGTGAACATGAATATAATCACGTTCTTCGTTTAAGGGAATTCTCAAAATCACTTACTGGAAGGGCGTATACATGGTACAACAGCATCCCACCGAACAGCATTCCCAACTGGAGTAGCATGGTCACTGCGTTTTATAAGAAATACTTCTTCGTGTCTGAGCAAGTTACTTTCTCAGACCTCGGACGAATGTACCAGTGGGATAACGAACATCCGAATGATTTCGTCAAAATTTTCATGGTTCAAGCACTCGACTGTCACGACCCAAACATGACCGAGCAACAACTGGTGAACGCATGCATCAATGGTATGGTTCCTATTTACCGCGCCCTGCTAGAAAACTTGCGCTTCCAAACGTTCTCCGAACTCCATGAAGCTTCCAGACGATCTGCAACAACATCACCAACATTACTGGAAAGTGCTAGGCCAACTCGAACCGAAGACACGCATGAAACTCGCGAGAGTAGACGCCTCATCAGCAGCAATTTAATGCCGGCTCATCCTCCGTGAACATAGTAAATGAAAGGGGAAACAGGAAAGCCCCAACTATGAGCCACCAGCCAAAACGTGAAGCGTCGGCGCAATGGGAACCCCCGCCATGAAAGGCCGTCACTAAAACCCCCATGCATCATCATGAGACCAAAGGAAATACCCTTGATTTCCCGTTTCCCATCGAGGAGGTGATTGACCTCCTAGAAGCCTGGGTTCAAGATGATATTATCAGACTGCCACCTCCCAGACGTCCACCAACTGAGGCTGAGATGGCGAACCCCAAGTACTGCCACTACCACAGGTTCGTTCACCACCCGACCAGCGATTGCAATAGACTAAATCATATTTTCAAAGAAAGGATAGAAGCGGGAGGACTCCAACCAGGAGACGAAAGAGTGCATCGAGACCCACTCCCAATAAGAAACTGCGGGTCCTCTGGGGACTCCGTGCACGAGACTGTACAATCCATGATGCAACATGTATGCGAAATTCTCTATCTTTCCAAGGTGTAGCGCCAAGATATTTTCGCAGCTCTCAATCGTGTTGTATCCGAAAAATGACTTTTTCTCTCCTCGGAAACCACGCCAGGGGCCCAAGCTTTCCAAACAGGCGGAACCAAAAAGGAGAACTGGGGACTGCTGACCACGTCCCGTTTAAGAGGTAACAAATTTGACGACACGCTCATCGACACGGCCTATGAACACAACATCATTACTTCCAAGACACTAAAGGCAGCAGGATTTACAAAACAAGACGCTGCCTATTCCCCGTCCGTGATTAAGAACTTGAGAGGAGAAACTTTGAACGCGCATGGCTACATCAACCTAGAGATCAAGATGGGAGACGCTATAACACATAGCAAATTCCATATTTTCAAAGAACTAGATCATGTCATGATATTGGGACGCTTGTGGGTGCTCGAAAACAAAGCGAAATTGGATGTACACCCTCTGCCGACGTCCACGCCCGAAGGAATTCCCAACAAATCATCCCACTGGTTATCGCATCAACGAGCTGTTAAAGGAACCTAGATATCCGGAGAGGACCCGTTGGCGCTAGCTCATGATTTTCAAATGCAAGTAAGTCTGACCGAGCAACCTTTTCTGCAACCAGTCTTTCCTTCCCCCATTCCGTCATGGGTACTCGGAGCGATTACTGGCACGAACGCTGTCAAGAAATGTGAATGGGGAGCCGGACCATTTGAACACTTTGCAAGAAGCTTGGAAACTTCTATTGAAACCAACGAAGCTAAGACTCAAACGGTTGCACGACGTCTGAACCCTTTTTCAATCGGAGATGTAGTTGTTAAGGAAAGCTCGTTTCAAGTTGGGAGGATGACAGTAAAAATGGCTATTCAAACTGATTCTCCTGATGAAAGAGAAGACGAGCTGTATCTAGTTGCGGATACCCTTTTGGGAGGATATTGCAAGCTCATCAATGAAGACACACCTGAAGGCGTGATAATTCACTCGTGATGGCTCAAGGTCTCCAATCCCTAAAACGTTGTACCTCCCAATCACTCCCCCCTTTAGTATTTCCTTTAAAAATTCCTCTTAGTAGTTGTACTCCCCAAGATGAATACACCATTTGTATTTTTTTTCCTGGGATCCCCTTTTCCATCAAAAAAAAAAAGCATAAATACATCTCTTTCTAAGAAAATTTTCCAGATATTAGAGAAATACATCAGATAAACCCATAAAACCATTGCAGAGCCATCATACCACAACCTCTTTCAAAAAATATATATGAAGCAAAATGTTGACTGATGAAGAAGAAGGTAAAGATGAGTTTTCGAAAAAAAAAAAAAGAGCATCAGGGGAACTAAAGCAGCTAACAGAAATAACAAAAGGGAAGAACTAGCCCTCGAAGGATGGAGCACAAGTCCCCTCGGGTAAGGCTATCTTCAAGCACTTCCCCTAGCAATCCCTCGAGAAACAAAGGTTCCATTCAACGGTGTTAGCAGCAGCAACCTCAACATTCCATTCCGAAACAACCACAGCGGCAATAGTGTCCTCCCCGACGACCGGTCCAGCATACGCCACCATGACCCCTCCGGTATCACCAACGACACCTTTGGCATCAACTTCAAAGGGTATTTTGTTTCCGTCATATGCTCCTTCGAAGGTTTTCTCAGTGACACTTTGGAGAAAGTTTTTTTATTCATCTGCATCAGAGTCAAGAATCATGGCGCTCTCCTCCAAGACCCCCACACATTCTCTTTTCCTTCGCTTCAACCTAGAAACAGTCCGATCCGCCCCATACCCGGATCAAGGAAAGGCTTTTCCACACTGAAACCTCTCAGAATGCCAAGACTCTTCCTCGTTCTCTCGCCCCTCCTCCATGCTCACTGAACCCAAGAAAGTCTGAACATGCACCGGTTCTTCATAGGGATGGATAGAAGAGAGGTCCTTAATGATTTCACTAGCTTCATGGAACGGAGATTCAATCCCAACAAATGCCTCCACAAGAGAAGAAGATCGATCTCCTACAAGTCTGAAGTCCTTCTCCGAAGAGTTAAAGCTGCGGCCATCTCTGGAGGATCCCATCATACACTGCAAAAGATGGGGAAAATGATCAAGTTCCATCATATCTATACACATATAAAAAGAGGATGACACGAACAGAGAATAAGAAGAAAACATACCGGTATGATCTTCTTAGCCCGAATAACCCTAGTCGGGGTGCTTTTTGCAAGAGTCAGACCTCGCGCCTTCACTTGGAGAATCTGGATGTTTAGAGGATGATTCGTCTCTAGGAAAAGAAAGAAACTAAACAAGAAGAACCTTTTCTCAAATAAGGGAGGAGGTACAATTATGTTGGGTATGAATACAGAACCTTAAAAAAGGAAAGGAAGCAATGAGGGACATAACGCTTCCAGATTTTGGCATGGATGATGCCTTGATTGAAGCCGCGCGTGAAGGAAGGCAAAATAAGGAAACATTGTTATCTGTAGAAACCTACTCCCTCCTTGTTTACACCGGTCCCATCAAGCTCACGCCAGTCTCTCCAATCTCCCAAGCCACACTGGTCCCACCAATCGCGCCAAACTTCCCAACGACTGCCCAAGTCACGCCAGCTAGCACGATCAGCTTCCCACTTTTCGCCGGTCCCGCCAGCTAGCACGCTCAACTTCCCAACCTTGCGCTGGTCCCACCATCTAGCACGCTCAGCTTCCCCACCTTGCGCCGATATCGCCAGCTAGCACGCTCAGTTTCCCAACTCGCATCAACTTCTCAATGCTGCCCAGATTCTTGTCTCTCAATGACGATGACTTCCCAATTGTGTCAGCCTCCCGATTTGTGCAAAACTGCCAGAGGAAAGGATTCCAAATCCTATTTATAAAAAAAAGGTCAGATAAGCCTCCTCAATTCTCTTTACGATTTGTTGTTAATAGTTTGTCACCATCTTATGCTTACCTCGCAACAAAGCTCATGTTCCGAGCTAAGCAGGGAACTTAATGTTGATGGTGGGTTTTAAACAAAGGGTAAAATTGTAAATCCCCAAATAACCTAATGTCACCTGTAACACATTTATTAGGACACTTAATGCATGTAGTCAGTAATTAATAAGGGGTATTTTTTTTAAATTAGGGTTACAACGAACAAAACCCTAATTCCCTTTGTGCCAATCGCAAATCCTACCAGCCACACCTAGCTCAAGCTAGCCGCGCCATGCCAAACACATTATGCCTTGTCCCTAGATACGCTAGTCAAACCAAATGCGCCAAAGCATTCCAACCATGCTAGCCGCACCTCCGTGCCAATGGCAAATCATGCCATCCACACCTAGCCCAAGCTAGCCCCACCTCCGTGCCAATTTCAAATCATGCCAGCCACACCTAGCCCAAGATAGCCGCACCTTCGTTCCAATGGAAAATCATGCCAGCCACACCAAACATGCCAAAGCATGTGAACCATGCTAGCCGCACCTCCGTGCCAATGGCAAATCCTGCCAGCCACACCTAGCTCAAGCTAGCCGCGCCATGCCAAACACACTCTGCCTTGGCCCTAGCTACGCTAGTCACACCAAACGCGCCAAAGCATGCCAACCATGATAGCCGCACCTCCATACCAATGGAAAATCATGCCATCCACACCTAGCTCAAGCTAGCCGCGCCATGCCAAACACACTCTGCCTTGGCCCTAGCTACGTTGTTCACGCCACGCCAAGCCAAACACCCTTACCTTGGCCCTAGTCAAGATATGCCAAAGTAGCGCCCGCACCTAGGCTTGCAAACCATGCAACCTAGGCCAAATTGGTCACGCATGCCATTGGCACATGACAACACGCTCGCTGGTAGCTTTTCTTACCAAGCCGTGGCCCTAATAAGCATGCCATTGGCACATGCCAACACGCATCACTGGTAGCTTTTCTTACCAGGGTGTGGCCCTAATGGCCGAGCGTGCCATTGGGACATGCCAACACGCTCGCTGGTAGCTTTTCTTACCAGGTCGTGGCCCTAATGGCCGAGCATGCCATTGGCACATGCCAACACGCTCGCTGGTAGCTTTTCTTACAAAGCCGTGGCCCTAATGGCCGAGCATGCCATTGGCACATGCCAACACGCTCGCTGGTAGATTTTCTTACCAATTCGTGGCCCTAATGGCCGAGCATGCCATTAGCACTTGCCAACACACTCGCTGGTAGATTTTCTTACCAAGCCGTGGACCTAATGGCCAAGCATGCCATTGGCACATGCCAATACGCATCGCTGGTAGCTTTTCTTACCAAGACGTGGCCCTAATGGCCGAGCATTCCATTGGCACATACCAACACGCTCGCTGGTAGCTTTTCTTACCAAGATGTGGTCCTAATGGCCACGCATGACATTGGCACATGCCAAAACCCACGCTGGTAGCCTAATTTGCAAACCATGCAACCTACCACCAAGGCATTCCACACATGCCACACATGCCACTAGCAGCTTTGGCACTGCCACTTGCACTCAACGTACAACCTACCACCAAGGAATTCCACACATGCCATTGGCACATTCCACACACGCCACTAGCAGCTCTGGCACTGCCACTTGCACTCGAGGTGCAACCCGCAACAAAGGCATTCCGCACATGACATTGGCACATGCCACACGCGCCCCAAGCAGCGCTACTTGCACTCAAGGTGCAACCAACACTCGATACGTCAACACAAACTAGGGGATGCTTTCCAGGGTCTTGGTTTGGTGGTCACAGCTTGCAGCGTACACTACGCTCACATTAAGAAAGCGTGAATATGAATAAAGCGGTCAAATAAATGAGGAAATAATGGTGAAAACGTTTTCACCCATAAACACCTTGCGGTTACCATCTCCTCCCATTATTTCACCCTTTACTCTCTTCCTTCATGAGGCCAGGGTACGTTTCAATCTCGACTTATATAAATAGGTCTTACCTATTTCCACCAGACAACAAGTCTCGGTCAGGAGAAAAATACAACACTCTCAGAAAAGGCAACTTTGCAAGCTCTCCAAAAAGCTTTCATCTCTTGCAAGCTTCCTAAGATTTCTCTTTCTGATACAAGTCGAGACACTACTCTCCCAGAATTATTCTGGTCTCAACACCTTTCTTTGCTTCCCTCCCTAAATCAACCCTTTTCCTCCACTTTGTGACCGAAGTAAGTCTGGAACGGCCATTTCTTGGTTTAGGCCGGACTTGTACAGATTGATCTCTCGAATCTATAAAGTGCTCATGTGCAGCACATTTGTTTATGGTTTCAACCAGTTTCTCACTCACCTACCGAATTTACCAAAATCGGCGGAAACGATTTTTACCCATAAACAGCAAGATATCAGGAAGGAGCTGCTTTACCAAAAATAAAAGAGTGGAAATATTATAAGGAGAAATAAACTCACGTATGTGAGTTATATGAAAGGAATAAACTCATCCTTTGGGCCATAACAGCCGATCAAAGCTTTTTAATGTTCGTGGTCGTGGCCAGCATCCCCGCCTATACTCGGTTAAAGCTCGTGGACGTAGCTTCCACTACTTATGCCTATCAGCTCATCCAAGATTCATGGTCGTGGTTACCAAAACCCATGACCACCATCACCACACCTCTCTCTTCTGTGTCCGTAGGCACCATTCCTCCCTGTCAAGGATTGTGACCGTAGACATCCAAGCTCCAGCCAACCTATTTTATTTCCACGAAAAATCAGTCTCTTCTGGTCACAGCTGCTGTCAAGAACCGTTATTATTCTTTTGTTGATACTAGCCAGAGCTTCACCATAGCAACAACAACTAAGGACAAAGGTAATCCGAACCTATGTGAAAAAATGGGGGTCTAACAACCTCACCCAATATTTCGCTTAGCAATCTATATGGACTAACTCCAATATATTTTTAAGAGAATCTACTAGACAGTCAGACTCAATCTTAATAAAAAGTATATCAAAGAGTTATATCTCAATTTCTCGATTCAATCCCAACTCAAAAAAATAGAAATCTGCAAGTCTAATTGAATACAAAAGAAATAAACTTGAACGGTACCAGAGACCAATGTTCAAGGATCAATCAATTTCAATCAATAACCAAAGGTTGGATTTACCAATTGATCGATACAAATACACAACCTATGATATTTCTATTATATAACAAAATATAATGCGAAAAATAAATAACACATATATCAGAAGTTTTGTTAACGAGGAAAACGCAAATGCAGAAAAACCCCGGGACCTAGTCCAGATTGAACACCACACTGTATTAAGCCGCTACAGACACTAGCCTACTACAAACTATCTTCGGTCTGGACTGTAGTTTAACCCCAATCAATATCACACTGATCCAAGGTATAGTTGCGCTCCTTACGTCTCTGATCCTAGTAGGATACTACGCACTTTATTCCCTTAGCTGATCTCACCCACAACTAAGATTTGCTACGAACCAAAGTCGATGAATTTAATAAACAAATTTGGATCACACATAAAAGTGTACAGTAATATATAAATTTGTCTCCCACAAAAATACATATGAGTTTTTTTTTCCGTATTTTGATAAATTAAGGTGAACAAGAACCAATCAATAACCCATACTTTGTAGTGATCTACACTACAAATTATGGGTATAATTTAAATTACTACATCCCAACGGAAAAGGAACTAGGTAGAATTTAAATTACAGTTATTAAGGAACCCAAAAGGAGGTAGCCCTTAGCAGGGACATGACAAATTCCCACTCCTTCTAGTGATCCTTGTCCTCAAGGATGAGATTTTCAAACTGCTCTGCCATGAAGTGCTTATCTTCCCATGTAGATTCTGCTTCAATCATGCCTTCCCATTGTACTAGTACTTGAAGGACCTCTTGTTGGTTCTTCTTGATCTTCCTGGAAGCTAAGACCTTTAAAGGAACAACCTTAATGTTTCCTACTGAATCAGTTTCAGGTAACTGAGTTTGAGGAACTACTCCTTTACCTACCTTAAGCTTGAGCTGTGAAACATGAAAAGTAGAGTGAATTTTTGAGCTAGCAGGCAAAGCTATCTTGTAAGCAACGGCTCCCACTTTTTCCAACACCTGATATGGTGCATAAAACTTAGCAGCAAGTTTCAATTTCCTCATCAACTAGACTGAAGTTTGTCTATATGGTTGCAATATTAAGTAGACCCAGTCCCCCACTTCAAAAGACCTCTCAGATCTCTTCTTGTCAGCTTGTTGATTTATTCTGTGTTGATCTCTAGATTTTATTTCAGCACCTGACTCATAAGTTGCCTTTGATGTAGGTAATCTTCTACTATGGCATGAACTCCAGCTTGAAAAGTCATAATGCCAAATTAAGGGGGTGCAAATCCATACAGAGCTTTGAATGGAGTGACCTTCAAACTGGTGTGATAAGAAGTATTGTACCACCATTCAGAGAGTGATATCCATGTAACCCACCTTGAGGGTTTGTATCTTGTCATACATCTTAGGTAAGTCTCTAAGCATGCATTAACTCTTTCTTTCTGTCCATCTGTCTGAGGATGGTAAGTAGTACTCATGTGTAAAGTGGTTCCCAGCTTGGTGAACAAGGCTTGCCAAAAGTTGCTCATAAATACACTATCCCTATCAGAGATAATTGATTTTTGTATCCCATGCAACTTAAAGACAGTGTCAATAAATACCTTGGCTACTGATGAAGCAGTGTAAGGATGGTTGAGGGCCAAGAAATGGTTGTATTTGGTAAATCTGTCTACTACCACTAAGATCACTGTCCTTCCCTCAGATTTTGGTAGGCCTGTGATAAAGTCCATGCTAATGTGTTCCCATGCTAAGTCTGGTATGGGTAGTGGTTGTAAAAGCCCTACTGGTAATGTGTTATAACTCTTATGCTTCTGGCAAGTGTCACATTCTTTCACAAATTGTATTATCTGTTGTTTCATTTCACTTCAGTAAAAATATAGTTTAGCCCTATGATAACTAGCTTGAGACCTGAATGTCCTCCAATGGCTGAAGTATGAACTGCTTCCAGTATTTTCTGTCTGATGTTATTACTCTGACCAATATAGATTTTATTCTTGAATCTTAGAACTCCTTGCTGGTAGGTATAATTCTCTACTGCTTCAGCTTGGATGAGTAACTTTGAAATAATATCTCTTGCCACATGATCTTCTGTATAGCTCTGTTGGACCTCTTCTAACCAAGTAGGTTGCACCTGAGTTATTGCTTGGAAATTTAAGTCTTCAATAATGGCTACCCTAGACAAGGCATCTGCCACCTTATTATCAGTGCCCTTTTTGTACCTCAAATCATAAGTAAACCCTAAAATTTTTGCAAGCCACTTTTTTTGGAGGCTAGTGTGAATTCTTTGCTCCAGAAGGTACTTAATACTATGGTGATCAGTGTAGATGATAAACTGATTTCCCATTAAGTAAGTTCTTCATTTATTTACTGCCATTACTACTGCCATCATTTCTTTTTCATATGTAGAGAGAGCCAAAAATCTGATACCCATGCCTTTGATGAAATAAGCAATAGGTCTCTTGCTCTGCATCAATACATCCCCCACTCCATTGTCACAAGCATCAGTAGACAACTCAAATGATTTTGAGAAATCTGGTAAGATAAGAACTGGAGTACTTGACATGGCTTATTTTAGCTGCTCAAATGCTATTTGTGCTGCTTCATTCCAAAGGAAGTTATTCTTCTTGAGTAACTCAGTTAAAGGTTTACAAATCATTCCATAGCCTCTGACAAATTTCCTGTAATATCCAGTTAAACCCAAGAATCCTCTTAGCTCCTTGATAGTCTTTGGTGTGGGCCATTTCTTCATGCAAGAAATCTTTTCAGGATCTGCAGCTACTCCTTCTCCACTTATGATATGACCCAAATATTCAATCTGAGTTTGCCCAAAGTAATATTTACTTAACTTGGCATACAGTGAATGTTCCTTGAGGATAGATAAGGATTGAGTAAGATGTTGTTGATGAGTCTCAAGATCAGGGTTGTATATTAAGATGTCATCAAAGAAAACTAAGATGAATTTTCTTAGTAAGGGCTTGAACACATCATTCATCAAGGCTTGGAAACTTGCAGGAGCATTAGTAATCCCAAAGGGCATCACTAGGAATTCATAGTGCCCTTGGTGTATTTTAAAGGCAGTTTTATGAGTATTTGGAATGGCTACCCTGATTTGATGATACCATGCTCTCAGGTCTATTTTAGTGAACACCCTTGAACCTTTTAGTTCATCTAACAGTTCTTCAATGACTGGAATAGGGTACTTATCCTTTATAGTCAACTCATTTACCTTTCTGTAGTCTACACATAATCTCCAACTTTCATCTTTCTTTTTTACTAACAAGATTGGGGAAGAAAATGGGTTGTGACTGGGTTTGATAAGTCCAGCATTTAACATTTCTTGCACCAATTTTCCACTACCTCTTTTTGCACATATGGAATTCTGTAGGGCCTCTGATTTGGAGGAGTTGATAGAGGCTTAAGAGGGATATGGTGGTCATGTTTTCTGACTGGAGGAAGGGTATTGGATGCTTTGAATACTAACTCAAATGAGGTGATAATGGGCTTGAGGGGCTCAGGTATAGAGGGGTCTGAGTTAATGGCTCTGGTTGAGAATAATTGAGCAATGAATACATGTTTCTTCTTCTCATGTTTTAAGATTTTATCACATTCTTCATCTGTCATCAAAGAAATGCTTGGGGTATCTGGCATTCCAGTTAGTTCAATATTTTCACCCTTCCTATTAAAATAAATGGACAACTTAGAAAAATCAACCTGCACAGGGCTAATAGTTTTCATCCAGTCCAAAGTAGTCGAAATCGCTCTCCAAGGACGAGTACTCGCTACAAGGTAAATGAGCGATGCGATTTCCGAGTACAAGGTCATTCTGAGGAACACCGATTAAGTCGGTCGAGGAGACCGAGTAGTAGGCCTAGGTGACCGAGTAATCGGCCGATGAGACCGAGTAGTAGCCAAGTAGACCGAGTATTAGGCCGAGGAGACCGATTTTATATAAAAATTGGCCGAGTACTTGGTATAATTCATGACTCATGAGTATTTAGGGACCGAGTATGATGCCGAGTATTGGCGATTTCCAAGTCCGAGTTCATTGCTCCTCGCTACAAGGTACTCCACCGAGTAGGACCGAGGAACGATTTCGATTACTTTGATCCAGTCTACCCCTAAGACCATATCACAACCACCTAAGGGTAATAACCTCAAGTCAAACTCAAACTGATGGTCATGCATGCTCCAAGGAAAACCTGAGCATTTAGCTATGCTAATTAACTTGTTTCCATCTGCAACAGCTACTTGAAAAGCACAAGTAGGCTCAATGCAATACCCACTAACTCTTGCAACCTCAGGGTCTAGGAAACTATGAGTACTACCACTGTATATCAGTATTGTAAGTGGCCTTATGTTTCTAGATTTTCCTTTGATCTTGATAGTATTGTGAGAAATATTACCTGAGAGAGCATGTAAGGATATCTCTACTTCTTCTTTAGCCAATTCTTGGATGAGTGGTGAGATGCCATGTGACTCCTTTTCAGATTGTGCAGAGTCTTCCTCATCAGCAGTTAACAAAACATCTGTTGCTTAACACATTTATGACCCTTACTGAAAACTTCATCACAGTTATAACACAAGCCTTTTTACCTTTTAGTCCTCATTTCTGCATAAGTTAATATTTTAATTGGAGGTAGTTTAGAACTGGGAGCATTGCCTTTCCTTGATGAATGAGTATTTGATTTTGGAGAAGTCACAATAGCTCTGTTGTTGTTAGGAATATGTAGAGGAGGTAACATGCTAGTAACTTTATTTCTCTTAGCGGTAGTCTCCAAGAGAGCTTCCTGCATTCTAGCCAAGTGGATGGCTTGTCTCAACCTAGTTGGGCTAAATATTTGCACAATCATCCTTAACTCTTCCTTCAACCCACTGATCCAACTTGAAGTAAAGTAATCTTCAGTGAGGTATTTATTCTTGTCAATCATCATTGCTTTTAGCTCCTCAAAAATTTCTTGATACTCTAGCACTGTACCAGTTTGGCTCAATTTATTGAACTCACCCACAATATGATCATGTCCCAACTTTTGAAATCTAGAAGTGAGATCAAGGATAAAATTTTACCATATGATTACTTCTTTTCCTTCTTGATAGTCCTGAAACCAAACATCAGCTCTATCTTCAAGGTATAGGGAAGCCAGATGTACCTTCTGTTCTTCATCCATTGGATGGAGCTGGAGGAATTTTTTACACTTCCTGATCCAGGATCTAGGATTAACTCCTCCAAATCTAGGAAAATTAACCTTAGGTTTATGGGGTTGTGAAAACTGATTGGAAACGATAGAGTTATTATTACCTCCTGTGTTCGATTGACTATTAGAATTAGACCTTGTTGGTTGTATTACACTTTCTACCTATGGTGTTACCTTTCTAATAGCTTTTTCCACCTCCTAAGCTATGATAGCTCCAATTCATGAGACCGTTTTCACCAGTTGATCTATATCTGAAGAATTCTGTACTTGTAGATCCTCCGTTTTTTTAATTTGCGCAGTTGTTTTTCCTGAGATTCCTCCTGGTTTTTAATGAAGGTTGGAACCCTCCTGTTAAGTTCATCAAACTCTTTTTGGTTCACCATCGTAATAGGTCACTCAGATCGAGTGCTCAGATACCAATTGTAGTGATCTACACTATAAATTGGCCTCATGAACAACTCAAGTTATCACATGGAGAAGTAAAAACGAAAATGGTTTCTTAGATTCAATAATTCGATGCCCTTCTCTCACCAACAGAGAAGAGGATAAGAAGAGGGCAGGATTAGCGCACATGCCATCCTCACAGTTGCCACACAATAATTACTACATCCCAACGGTAAAGGAAACTAGGTAGAATTTAAATTACAGTTATATGACTACATCCCAACGTGTACACCTAGTTGGTTCAACAGTAGTTAACCAACGGTTAGCCATATGACCACTTTCATATCAACCTTATTCATCTTCGCCATAACTACTTCAAATGACTCAAAAGAACTAGTTAGAGAGTTGTTCAATTGCTTAGATCTTATAGAAGTATACAAGACACAATCGAAGAAAAATCGGTTTTTATTAACTCGAATCGATTCATGAATATTATAGCCACCGTTTGCAAAGATTGTATTCCTTAATATATACATGTTTTAGTTCATAAACAATCCAATTTTAGAAAGTAACATACTTAAATATGCGTACGGGTATGCGTACTTAAGTAACGGGATTTTAGTTTGTTTTGGTTTCCAAACTCAGCAGAAATTCACGGGCGTGAACTTTCCACCAGGAAGCGTACGGGTACGCATAATTAGGTAACCGGATTGAGTTGGTTTTGATTTCTGGTGAGCGTCGTTTACTCAACAAAATAAAAAGATATTTCCCACTAATTAAATATAATATAGTGGTAGTAAGGATCGTTCCCACGAAGAGTAATGCAATTGTTATGTTATCTAAATCGGAGAAAATATAAAAGAAGGGTAAAATGAATAATAAGAAAAAGATATTGAAGAAATCCTTCGCAGTTACTAACTGTTAACTCAACATTGTACCCGTTTATCTCTTGTTAGAATCAATTGTCACCAATCGTAGGAAAGCAGGTACGCTTAGCTATCCCCAAAACTCCTTATATCACCGAATACGGAAGCGCTCGACTACCGGATTCTATTCAAAAGAACCACCTTGAAACGGAAGCGCTCGACCACAAGATGTAATTCCCAGAACGCATTAAGATTTGCGAATTTAGGTTTGATCCCAGCAGTTAAACTCGGTACGCTCGTTCCACTTATTGGTGTTGTCTTTACTCGCAATTGCTCCACAGAATCCCTCCGTAAGGTCTTGCGATTTCTACTTGTGTAGGAGTTAAGAGACAATTACGGGTCGACTCAACTCTCTACTAGCATTAGAATGATTAATAAACTAATCTGGTTGCACACCCAAACCAATCTAAGAACCAATCATAAACCTTCGATATGGTAAAAACAATCCATAATGAATCAATTTAAAACTTAAAACAAACTTGCAAAATAATTGAGCTTCACATTAGAACTTTGAATTCATCCTTACAATAAAAAGAATATATATAAAATTGTATCTAAGCTTCCCTATATATAGAGTTTTGTAACCTCTTCTTTAAGAAAACTAGGAAACCTAGTAAAAATAGGAAAGTGCACCTCCTTAAGATTGTATCCGTGCATCAAACCCCGTACAAAATGCAAACTCCTGCCAAAACTCGTCAAATATACCATACACAACTCACGGCCAAAGTATGGTCTTGACAAAGTCCCCTAATAGTTATTGGCTTGCGCACAAACTGGTCGTGTAAGATATTTTGGCTCAATAGCCTATTGGGTTTGCACTCAACTGTCAAGATCCAGCCCACGTCCGTTATTCGCTAGTAAATGGTCGGTCAGTTCCGTGGAACTGACAGGGTAAATCTTTATTTCTTCTCTTTCACGAATCACAGCCAACTTCTGATTCTCCTTGGATTCTTGTTTCTCGCCCACAGCCATTCGACGGACAGTTCCCTTGTTGAGAAAATCCCTAACTTTCTTTACTTGATCATCTTCTTCGTACCTCATTGACAGCAAACAACATTCCCTAACATCAATGGTAACAGCTCCATATCTCCCGGCTATCTTCAACTCAAGCTCCACCGACCTCAATCATCCAAGCTTCTCCATTTTGACAACCAACAGCACGTCATTAGACCTAGCAGACTCAACTCCATAACTCTTAGGCAAATGGTAGCACCATCAGTTCATCGCACCTCGGAGTCGATCTCTCAGTCCATATCATCTCCTTCTTTTCTATTTTCAACCATCGTAATCCACAAAGCCTCAATCCCGATCACCAGCAGTTTCCATCTTCTCTGACTCAAACTAGCCATGAACCCACATCGATCAATACAGCACACCACTACTAGCTTGTTCTTCACTGCCAGTAAATCAGCAAAATTCATCGGGTTTATCATCTCGAGCACCACAGTTCAGCAGCCAGCCACGACCACCTCACTGACCCATTCAAACTCATTATCCCAGCAGCACTCGTGATATTTTTCCATCACTGCCATGAGTGATCGATCAGCCACCACTCTCTCGAGCTCCAAAAATACATTCAAACCCGAGTTCTCTATCTACACCATTCATCTTCTCCGTATCCACAGCTCAACCTTTGACTCATCGTGCATTAATAAACCCATAGCAAACTCCAGTCACAGCCAACGATGGCTGTTATGGCAGCAGCCATTTTCTCGTCACTGCCATAGCCAGTAATGCTGGCAACAACACTGCCAATGTTCAAACCTTCTTTACTGCCAAACTTTGACCGTAGCTCCATCGAGACAACAACCACAGTAGTTGTTCTCGGTCCATGTTAATGAAGCAGCCCTTATCATCCACCAAGCTCTCACCACTATCAACACCAACTACCATCAGTGCCATGCCCTTATCGTTACTGAGCTCTGTGGAAACAGATTTCAGTATAAACCCATAGATCTGCCAAACTCGATCGACTGCGATGCTTTCTTTCATTCGACTGTCATGAACCATTCCGTTACTTCCATCAACTACCAGCAGCACCTCCATCTTAATACAGCAAGGACCAAGACTCCATTCTCTCCATCGCAATCATCTATCACTGCCAACGACTATCGATGGCATCACCTATACATTTCTTCCACCATCACACATATGTGCTACCCTTAATGTGAACTCCATTTAGAGTTTATACTTTATTCCAGCAAATGTATGTGAACCATTAAGCCCATGATGGACTCGGTACCTCCAACCCATTAAGTTCATTAGTAGTTTTTGAAAATATGCCCACGCGACTGGCCGTAATAGTTTTCATGCAATGATAATTCCGTCTCTCTTTTGGAAAATTGGACGATTCTTGTTCTTTTCGGGAATAAGCTCCAAAATTCCCATAAAATATAAAAGAAAGCTAATAATACAATTTTACATGAAAACTATCTAAGAAAGCATAACCAATCAATACTTAGAGAGGTGTTTTTAGACACCTATCAATTTCCAAACTCAGCAAAAATTCACGGTCGTGAACTTCCGCCAATATGCATATGGGTACGCATGTTTACCCAGCCTCCATCAACCATTTAGTACGCACACACGTATGCATACATTTGGTTCCAGGTTTTGGATTTACACACTAATGCGCGAACACATTATATGCTTATATCCAAAGATGGTTACATGTTCTAAACTCTCATTTCAATCATTGAAACATTCTTAGAGGATGTTAAATAGAGGTTATTTGATAGGTGTAGAATACACCATATTTACTATCTGTAGTTTATGCTTTCTTTGCTAGTTTTCCAGTAAATTATGTATTTTACGTGTGTTTTGAGTTTTATAGCTACTTTGGAGTCATACGGAGGAAAAGAAGAAGAAATCATCCAAATTACACAAGAAGGGCAAAACTGTCATTCACCTAGAGAACAATATATAGAACCCAGTCAAGATTAAGGGCAAATTCTCTTTTGGAGGAGTATTAAAGCCAGGCCCGCAGAGGTTAATGGGTTGTCATTTGGGTGACCTTTATCTAAAGAGCTGGGGTGTCTGAATACTTGCCCAAATTATTACCTAAACCTAAAATTGAGAAGCATTTCTTCTCAATCATTTGTAACCTGAAATTGAGACGAGAAAAGCAGCAGCTTCTGTTTACTACCAGAGACCAGATCGAGAAACACAGTGAGAGCCGAGGGTAACAATGAATTCTGCCATGAACAGCAGATGAGGAAGAGAGGATTATAGTGACAAAATGGGTTCCACGAACTGAGAATACTAGATGAGCAAAAGGGGATATGAGATTTACAGAAATTGAAGATGGAAGAATCTGTTTAAAGAACTTGAAATTAGAGCTGGGTTCAGTTTAAATTCGAACTGGGTTAGGGTTTGAATTGATTCTGCGGGAGCGAGAATTTGCTATGGAAATTAAGGGTTTTTGTGATGAATTAAGGGTTTCATTGATCGATGGAGGTATTTGGGTAAGTTTTGATTTAAATTAGAATACAATTTCATGGAAGAAGTTAGGGTTTGACGTTTCTGTAAAACCAGATGAAGAAATTGATGGGTTGAGAAGCAAGGATGAATTGATGGGTTCTCGCAACAATTGGGTTTATGGTGGAATTAAATTTGACAGATGCTGATATTTTTGGTGATGATTGGATGGAAGAGTGATATGTTGGTAGAAGTTGTGGCTAGTGCAAAAAAGAGACGGAGATGAAGCTGCAGGCAATGAAGATGCCATGGAGTTACAGGGAAGTGCTTGTTGTGAATTGCAGCTGCAGATGGAATTGGTGGCTATGATTCATGGTGTTAACTGGTTCATCCGAGGTTTGCGGTGGTTGAATGATTACAGGGACGATGGAATTGACAATTGAGAGCAGGTGTTGGTTTGCAGTCAGCTGGCTTTGTGCAGGTGGAGATAAGTTCACAGTTTATGCCTTGTGCTTCTAGAGATGCAGATAAAAATGATGTTGACGTTGAAGGAAACGGGAGATGGAACTGATTGAAGCAGCTGGTGATACACGCAGTGCAAGCCATGGATTTTTGGTGTTGTGTGGTGCTAGATAGTAGTGGTAATGACTGGGATGGATGCAATGGAGCATATGCAAGAGTCAGGTGCAGCTGTAATGTGTTGGTGGTACTAGTTTGAGAACACCCATTAGCTGGAATGTGCTGCTACCTTGTATGAAAGAGAAGATGCAGAAATTGAGCTCACGGAGGAAATGGTAATGATGCAGCTTGAATGCTATTGATTGTAGAGAATGAAGTTGTGGGAATGTGCACAGCCATCATGGATGGATAGGCATTGATGAAGCATAATCATGGTGCAGCATTAGTTTTGGCTATGTGCAAGTGGCCTGGCTAGAGCTAGTCAGACGAGTCAGACAGTGATTCAGCCTGAACTCATCTAACTCAGTGACTGACTCATTCCTTGACCCAGTTGACTAACAGCTGGACCCGTTTGACCATTAACTTGGACGGAATCTCAACGGAATATTCTGTCGACGAAGAAGAATTTTCAGGTGACCGGCGGTGACTTTTCTAGCAGGATTCCGCCTGATTTCCGGCCAAAAACCCAGTTTTCCGGCGAGCATTTTGGACATAATTTTACACGGGTTTTCACACATGGGCTTGGTGGACCACTTGAAGATGGGTTTTGAGAATGCCTAATATTGGAAGGAGTATCCTTTATGGAAATTGAGAAACATATAAAAGAGAAGACTTTAACCTAATCAAATATCTCTTCTTCTACTTTTGTTTCTAGGGTTTGCAATATGATAGGGTTCTCATCCTTCTTGTTATGAACTCCTATGCCATGAGTACTTAATTTTCTTTTGGTTATGGATTAGTTGGATTTCACATAATATGATTCCTTGTTTAATATATTAGTTTTGTCTCCTTATTATCGATTATGATTCACTATTTATATTTTTACATGATTTGAATGCTTGTTTGATCGAGTCGCGAATCGGTTGAGTTTGTTTTCATCTCTATTGTTAGATTAGGGTTTGTTATACGTAAAAGTGATAGATTCCTGATTACAAGTAGCATGAATATGGTTATAGCTTGTAGTGATGCATCTTTATGATCATATGTGAACCATAACCTTTGTTAAATCGGATTAGTGCGTTTTCCACGTTCGATTGCTTTGATTGGCCTGATTTCATAGAACTTAATGCATCTAGGGAATTAAACTTGATTAGTGCTTTTACAAGTTAGGTTATTCTTTTAGATAGAATTCATATTCGCATCTTTTAATGTGTTTGTTGATGATAATAGGAAATTAATGGGATATTCTTGCGATCAAGGTATTCTAGGGCCATTGATAAAAGAGAGATTAAATATCAATTCTAGTTATTATGACAAAAGCATGTTAGTAAATGAAAACAAAATCCTTAGCCAATGCTTTCACATCTTTGAATCTATTTGTTTACTTTTCTTTATTTGATTTCATATTGTTTTACTTTACAAAAATCAGAAAACCCCCCATTGGTATTTATAGGAAACCGGAAACATATTGACAACCTAGTCCTCTCTGTGGGAACAATCCTTTCTTGCCCTTACTATATTTTATATTTTGAGTAGTGAGAAAGTAAATTTATTTTTGATGCATACGACAGCGATCAAATTTTGGCGCCGTTGCCGGGGAAGGAAACGGTTGTCACTTGTTTTTGGTTTCTTATTTTTTTTGTTTTTTGTTTTTAGTTTTGTTTCTTATTTTTGTTTTTCTTATTTTCTGGTTTTTAACCTTGGTTTGAAAACTCTTGTTTCAGGTACTTATTATGGACGGAGCATATTGGAACAATGGGTACGGTTATCAACCTCAACAACAATATGACAACTATCAACCTTATGGGGAGTACAATCAAAACCAATCATTTGGTTATGATCAATACTCCAGGTACCCTTTTAGTTTTTCTCATACATTCCAACCTTCTTATGGTGGTTATGTAAGTGATCAACCACAAAGAGGGGAGAATAGTTGTGCTTCTCTTAATATTTCTTCTAGTTTGGTAGATGAAATGCAACAATTTATGGTCAGCATGGAGTCAGTTTGTAGACAACCAAGCATGGAACCAGTTTCATCGACCGATTGTGCTCATAGTATGTTTGTCCCAATTTATGATCGTAGTTATGATCATTCACCCATTCAAAGGGAAGATAATTGTCCTAGCAATACTGAAGTAAGTAATTCTACCTTTTCTTTGTCGAATGAGTTTTACCAACAAATGGAATGCTATTTTCAAAATTTGAATGGATCACTCCAAGAGCTTCAAAAAGGTGTTTCCAATTTAAGACAAGGGATTGAAGAATGCAAAGAGGACATGCAAAATTCTGTGAAAGACCAATCTTTGGGAAGTGGTAGCCAATCTTATGTTAACTATGATAGTGACGATGACTATGCAAATACATCGCTTGAACCAATTTACGGTGACATCCCCGAGGAGTGTACAATGGAGTCTTTTTTCCATCAAGGTGAAGTTGAAAAGGAATATGATGACACTAAGGTATCTTACTCAAGCATTGATCTTTATAACGATCAAGAACCTATTCAAAAGGTATAGCTTGAGGATGATGCAATGAGTGTTCTAAAAAATTTCCTTACGGTGAGACTTGAATCCGCAGTGGAGTATGTGCCTTACAACGAAGAGGAGTATGTTGAGAATGAAACCGTTATGACCACTATTGTGGAAGACCAAATTGAGCTTGCATATGATTGTAGTGAAGATGTTGATGCCGAGATTTTGTTTAAGGCAGAAACGAACGAAGAATGGTTGCAAGGTTTGATAGAGGACCATGATATACAAGAGGTGAATAGTTCACTTGAATTTTTCAAGGATGAAGAGGATTTCGTGCTACAAGAGATTGTGCGAGGTTTGTCTAAACCTTTGCATATTGATTCTTCTCCTTTGACTCTTATTGGTTTAAATGTATGTGCTTCGAAAACATTGTTGAATGACTTTGTTTCTCGATATCCGCCATTAGAAACATTAGATTCTCATACTATGCAGGTTTTGGAACAAGAAACCATGGAAGTACCCGACTTTTATATTCTTTATGCACTTCCAAGTGTGGACAAGAATAAGTGTGGGGGAAGTTTTTATCGGTTAATAGCTTCGTTTCTGTTTTATATTACTAATATTTGTGCGAAGCTAGTGTTTCCAAAATAGGTGCTATGGGTGGATCCCAACTTTTCCGATTATTGGTGTATGGGGAATTCAACTTGCATGTCGGGCTGACGACTTTAAACCAAGCGCTAAATGGGAGGCAACCCACTGGTTTTGTGTATCTAACTCTATCTTTTTCTTTTATTTTAAGTCTTTTATCTTTATTTTCTTATTTTGGATATTTGCATATCAAAACTCCAACTTTTAGAGATTATTGAACAATTTAGAATAGACACTAGCCTTTCTAAGTAGATGGAATTTTTTCTTAATAATGAGGTATATATATTGGCTGAGTTGGAATTAGATGCCAACTAAATAGATATGAGTTGGAGTATCAGTTTTTATTATGCATTTGTATATATATATATATCATGTTATGGATTTCCCACCTTGACTTTCTTTGGACGATTCAATTTACATTGAGGACAATGTAAAGTTTAAGTGTGGGGGAGTGTTCTCATATAGAGTTTTTAGCCTTGTTAGTTTTCCCTTGTGTTCATAAAAAAAAATAGAATTTTTTTTGCCTTTATACACTCTGAAACCTAGAAACATGTGCCTTTAGGATGACACTATCAATCTAAATGGATGGAACCATCTTGGCCGGAGGAGTTGAGGAACCCATTAACTAAAAGGAAATAATTATTCAAATGTTAGAAATAATATGATAGTTGTTACCATATCACGTTCTATTTTTATTTTTCCATTTTTATCTATTGTTATCTAAGTGATTTGGTGGGTCACTAAACATCGAATTGTTATTACTTCTAGGATGAAATAGAGTGATTGAGTTGCTAAAACAAGAAAAAAGAAAATAAAAAAAGAGACCGACCAATTAGACCAAGCGGAATAAAAAAAGACACTTGGATAGCAGAATGTGTGAAACGTTGTCCCTGTCTTCATCGCCTAAACAAGTGTGGAATGCAGGATCCAAGTCAACTATCACATACTTGCTGACAAGAATCATGCGCTTGGATCCAAAAGATCTAATCATGATGTCTAAAAAAAAAAGTGAAAAAGAAAAGAAAAGAAATATTATTATTGTGTTGAATAAAGTCGACTCCTGGTTCCCTTGTATATGTCAGTTGAGTTGATGTAGAATTAAGATTGTTGACCACTGGTTCTCTTGTATATGCCAGTGTGTTGACACTAGAATTCATACCAGTATCTCAATCCAATAGGATGCATAGGTTCATCTTGGCGGTGACCTTCAGACAGATATGGGAAACACCGATCACTTGTTAACATTCGCAACATCTACTTCTATATCCATCTTCTTAATCTTTTCATTGTGATTGTGGTTAGTCAGATTCCGAGTATTGTGGTTTGTTCAACTTTCTGAGTAGAGCTTAATTTACATATATATTAATTTGGATTCACATCAGGTTACCTCCTCCAATAGCCAATTTTGGATTCGTTCATTGATTTGTCACAAATAGACAGAGTTGGAAATATAGGTTTTGTAGGTAGACCTCTTGTAAACCTTCACGAGACTATAACTTGTCCACTAGGGACACCTAGGGGTTCAAAGGCTTGTTATTTATGCTAAAAGTGACAGTAACCTCGACGACACAGAGTTGTATGTATGTTTTAGAATTGTTTTGTTTGATTTGCTCGAGGACTAGCAAAGTCTAAGTGTGGGGGAATTTGATAGGCGTAGAATACACCGTATTTACTATATGTAGTTTATGCTTTATTTGCTATTTTTCTAGTAAATTATGTATTTTACGTGTGTTTTGAGTTTTATAGCTACTTTGGAGTCATATGGAGGAAAAGAAGAAGAAATCATCTAAATTACACAAGAAGGGCAAAACTGTCATTCACCTGGAGAACACTATATAGAACCCAGTCAATATTAAGGGCAAATTCTCTTTTGGAGGAGTACTAAATCCAGGCCCGCAGAGGTTAAGGGGTTGTCATTTGGGTGACCTTTATCTAAAGAGCTGGGGTGTCTGAATCCTTGCCCAAATTATTACCTAAACCTAAAATTGAGAAGCATTTCTTCTCAATAATTTGTAACCTGAAATTGAGATGAGAAAAGCAGCAGTTGTTGTTTACTACCAGAGACCAGATCGAGAAACACAGTGAGAGCCGAGGGTAATAATGAATGCTTCCATGAACAGCAGAAGAAAAAGAGAGGATTATAGTGACAAAATGGGTTCCACGAACTGAGAAACCTAGATGAGCAAAAGGGGATCTGAGATTTACAGAAATTGAAGATGGAAGAATCTGTTTAAAGAACTTGAAATTGAAGCTGGGTTCAGTTTAAATTCGAACTGGGTTAGGGTTTGTGATTTCATTGATCGATGGAGGTATTTGGGTAAGTTTTTGATTTAAATTAGAATACAATTTCATGGAAGAAGTTAGGGTTTGACATTTCTGTAAAACCAGATGAAGAAATTGATGGGTTGAGAAGCAAAGATGAATTGATGGGTTCTCGCAGCAATTGGGTTTATGGTGGAATTGAATTTGAGAGATGCTGGTATTGTTGGTGATGCTCGGATGGGAGAGTGATATGTTGGTAGAAGCTGTGGCTAGTGCAACAAAGATACAGAGTTGGAGCTGCAGGCAATGAAGATGCCATGGAGTTACAGGGAAGTTCTTGTTGTGAATTGCAGCTGCAGCTGGAATTGGTGGCTGTGATTCATGGTGTTAACTGGTGCAGCTAAGGTTTGCGGTGGTTGAATGATTACATGGAAGATGGAATTGACAGTTGAGAGCAGGTGTTGGTTTGCAGTCAGCTGTCTTTGTGCAGGTGGAGATAAGTTCACAGTTTCTGCCTTGTGCTTTTAGAGATGCAGATAAAAATGATGTTGACGTTGAAGGCAACGGGAGATGGAACTGATTGAAGCATCTGGTGCTACGCGCAGTGCAAGCCATGGATTGTTGGTGATGTGTGGTGCTAGATAGTAGTGGTAATGACTGATATGGATGCAATGGAGCATATGCAAGAGTCAGGTGCAGCTGTAATGTGTTGGTGGTACTAGTTTGAGAACACCCATCAGCTGGAATGTGCTGCTACCTTGTATGACAGAAAATATGCAGAAATTGAGCTCATAGAGGAAATGGTAATGATGCAGCTTGAATGCTATTGATTGTAGAGAATGAAGATGTGGGAATGTGCACAACCATCATGGCTGGATAGGCATTGATGAAGCACAATCATGGTGCAGCATTATTTTTGTCTATGTGCAAGTGGCCTGGCTAGAGCTAGTAAGACGAGTCAAACAGTGATTCGGTCTGAACTCAGCTAACTCAGTGACTGACTCATTCCTTGACCCAGTTGACTAACAACTGGACCCGTTTGACCGTTAACTTGGACGGAATATTTTGTCGACGAATAAGAATTTTCAGGTGACCGGTGGTGACTTTTCTAGCCGTATTCCGTCTGATTTCCGGCCAAAAACCCAGTTTTTCGGCGAGCGTTTTGGACATAATTGTACATGGGTTTTCACACATGGGCTTGGTGGACCACTTGAATATGGGTTTTGAGAAGGCCTAATATTGGAAGGAGTATCCTTTATGGAAATTGAGAAACATATAAAAGAGAAGACTTTAACCTAATCAAATATCTCTTCTTCTACTTTTGTTTCTAGGGTTTGCAATATGATAGGGTTTCTCATCCTTCTTGTTATGAACTCCTATGCCATGAGTACTTAATTTTCTTTTGGTTATGGATTAGTTGGATTTCACATAATATGATTCCTTGTTTAATATATTAGTTTTGTCTCCATATTATCGATTATGATTCACTATTTATATTGTTACATGATTTGAATGCTTGTTTGATCGAGTCGCGAATCGGTTGAGTTTGTTTTCATCTCTATTGCTAGATTAGGGTTTGTTATACGTAAAAGTGATAGATTCCTGATTACAAGTAGCATGAATATGGTTATAGCTTGTAGTGATGCATCCTTATGATCATATGTGAACCATAACCTTTGTTAAATCGGATTAGTGCGTTTTCTACGTTCGATTGCTTTGATTGGCCTGATTTCATAGAACTTAATGTATCTAGGGAATTAAACTTGATTAGTGCCTTTACACGTTAGGTTGTTCTTTTAGATAGAATTCATATTCGCATCTTTTAATGTGTTTGTTGATGACAAGAGGAAATTAATTGGATATTCTTGCGATCAAGGTATTCTAGGGCCATTGATAAAAAAGAGAGATTAAATATCAATTCTAGTTATTTTGACAAGAGCATGTTAGTGAATGAAAACGAAATCCTTAGCCAATGCTTTCACATCTTTAAATCTATTTGTTTACTGTTCTTTATTTGCTTTCATATTGTTTTACTTTAAAAAAATCAGAAAACCCCCCATTGGTATTTATAGGAAACCGGAAACATATTGACAACCTAATCCTCTCTGTGGGAACGATCCTTTCTTGCCCTTGCTATATTTTATATTTTTAGTAGTGAGAAAGTAAATTTATTTTTGACGCATACGACAACGATCATTATTCACAAACTATTTTTCATCAAACCAATTTTCAAGATATTGAAATATGTAGTTGCAGAATAACCTACAACTACACCCTCAATAGAATTAGTAAAAACTCAAGAAGTTCTTGATGATGAATAACAATTTTCTTATTAATGTTCTCAATTGATTACAAAGAAGTATCTAAATGGAACTAGAATAGTTACAACTTTCTCTATTCTCTTTCCTAAGATATTTTCTAACACTCACTAAAAGAACCTCTCGAATTTTACATTTGAACTCCTATTTATATTAAAAATTATACAGTTGTATATGAGTTGCGAAGTATCGTAATTCATACTCGCATAATTATTCCATCCTCGTAAAACTTCATATTTCTCCGCGCTACTTCTATCATCGTATCATTTTATAACTCTTTTCTCCTTTATTTATTACGATACTCGTGAACTATTATCTTGCGATATTCAGTACCTACATCTTGCCTCTTCTCATGTCAATTCTACGAAGAAGAAATTTCATGAGAATCCCTATTCTCGTAAATTTAGTGTAGTTATTACCACCCATCAAGTTCGCAACACGTCTTTTTACTTTTCCCTTATATTTTTGACATGTTTCTTCGTAACCGTTCTTTTCAACCGTTCACGCTTACTCGTATTAATGAGTTTTTATCTTCATCAAACTCTCTTATAAATATTATCCTTTGTTTTTGCTTTTTATTCTCTTATTCATCTTCTTCACCACTTCTGCCTCTGCAATCTCTTTTATTTATTTTTTTCTTTCTATTTTCCTTCTTATATTCAATGGCACCAAAGAAGAAAACTATTGAACAAATTAATGCGGAACTTGCTGATAGAGACCTTATTCTCTCTGAGATTGAAGGTTATGATAATAAATCTTCTCTCTGTGTGAAGCTCTTTACCAACTATGTTTGGGATGATCAGAAAATTTTAATCTCACGAGGTCAAATCCTCGCAGGTCTTCCTCTTCCTCTTTATGATGTTAACTTTCCTCTATTCTATGAAATTATTTCCCACCCCAATTTTTCTTGTGCCATTTATCAATTGACCGGTGATTGTATTCGCCTCTTAGTTGAATTCGCAAATCGTGCCGCTTTTGGGAAATCTTTGTATTCAGTTGATCTTAGGAAACCTGGATTTGAAAATATAGAAATTGTTGCTGCGAATTATACAGTTGAGGGTTTCTTCAAAAATTACACACTAATTCCTGCGAGGAAAGAAGATAATCGTTGGGGTGTTCATCTTCATCGTAAAGCTAATATCGCAGCAGATGATCTTCTCATGCACGATATTGATTATGCTTCAGGAAATAATAAGACACCTCGTCGTTCTAATGATGAAGATTGGTATAAGTACCCTTTAATATTATCGGGTTCTTATATTTCTGGGATAGTAGAACTTCCTGCGAACCTTCGTAACCGCTATTATCAACCTTTGGTTTTTAGAAATGTATGTACTTCCATCTCCTTATCTTTTTGTTACCCTTTAATTTCAAATAAGGTAAGAAACACTCTTGTATTTTTCTAAACAATATATTGTTGCCTATGTTTCTTATCCTTATTTGAATTTACAGGTTCCACTTCTTCCTGAGATTGCTGCGAGTGAAAATAAGAGTTCTACTTCTTCTAAAAGGCTTACTGCAAGACAACAAACTCTTCGTTCTGCGAAGGTTACCCAAGCTTATGGTAGTCAAGATGATGCTCTTCGCAAAGGAAAAAGAAAACTTCAAGATGTTGTTTACGAGAGGAGGAAAAAGAAGATACTCTCAACCAAATCTCATTCCAATGTAATTTCTTCTAATGAGAACATTGAGGAAGATCTTGGTGATGAAGATGATAAATTTCCTGAGAAGGACTTTAGTTCTAATTCCGATACCCTTTCTGACGAAGGAGATGATGATAATGATGTTAATGAAGGTGGAAATGAAGATTATAGTATCCCAGAAACTTTTGCCTCAGCAATGGTTAGCATCTCTAAGGCTTTCCTCCATTATTCTCGTGGATTAGGAAATTCTCCTACAGCGAATGCTCGCAAACTTATTGCGAAGGCTTGTAAAGTTCCTACCGTAATTGATAATAACTCCCTCAAAGGAATTTCAAGATTCTTCTCTCCTGCTTCATTATATGCTTTAGGTAGCATGGTAAGTTTCTTCTCTATTCCTTTTTTATTTCCCTTATTTTGTTGATTTCTAACCCCTTTTTTCTTGTTTAGGTTGGAAGAGTTAGTTGTGCAAAATGCCGATTGGGAAAGACGTCATTCTATTGCTGAGAAGAAAACTTTGAATCGTTGTAATAAGTTAGAGGTTGAAAATTCAAATCTCCGTCAGAAAGTAGAGGATTTAAGTATTGATAATGCAGAATTAATATCCCGTCACGAAGATAATTCACAATCTGCGAGCATCACACTTGATAATTCTTCTCTTCTTGAGGAGAATAATCAATTAAAGCTTGAAAATTCTTCTCTTCGTAATGATAAGAAGCAACTAGAAGGTAAATTCTTTGCGATGGTAATTATTTTGATTACTTTTCCTTCGTAATTTGCTAACCAATTCCTTAATCTTTCTCCCTGCTGCAGAAAATTATGCGAAGATGAATAACGATCTGGAAACTATCCTTGCTAATCGTAATAAGAAAATTTCTGATTTGAGATCTCAGCTTCTAATTTCCCAGCATAACCATAGTTTATATGTCAAGCGTTTTCGAGCTAAGATGACTCGCAAGATTTGTGAAGATAATGAAATTCCTCTCAAGAAGTACCATACGCTCCTTTCTGAAGAAATTCTTGAAGATACTCCATATCTTGAAATCTCTGAAAGTGAAGTTGAAAATGATAGTGAAGTTGAAGAAGAAGATCATTTTGATGGGAATAGATCGCCTGGAAAATAACTTCACTCTTTTTTTGTATATCTGTTTTGTAACTTCACTCTTTTTTGTATGTCTGTTCTGTTTCTTTTCAATATAACACTTTCTTCTTGATTGCACTTTGAATCAATCCAACAATTTCTTTTTCAAAGCTTAATTTGAATTAATCTTTCTTTGATGTTTGTTTCCCTTATTCGCATAACTTGATCATGTGGAGAGAAATAATATATCTTAAAGACTTAGCTTAGTATTCCCTTTCCCCTTATTATTGTTCTTCAGATGATCAACTCTTGCTGGAAGTATTAGAATATCCTTCTTAATTTATCTTACGAAGTTTTGTCTGATTGTGATTATGAATAAAAAGTCCTCCCTTTGAAGTATAAGGAATATGAGCCTTTTGCCTTTTGCGGAATGTTGCGAGGTAAATAATAAATCTCCCCTTGAAGTATAAGAAGTATGAAGTATATGAAATATGAAATATCCTTAAGAAGTATAAGAAGTATAAAATATCTTTGAAGAAGTATTAGCAGTATCCAATTCATGAAGAATTGCCCAATATGTGAAGAAGTATAAGAATTGTATGAAGAAGTATAATAAGTACTTAACCTTCGCAAAATTAAATATCTGTTGAAGAAGTATAATAAATATGATATACTCTTGAAGAAGTATAAATAGTATTGAATTTGTAGAAAAATATTCAATATATGGAGAAGTATAAGAAGTATTTAATTCTCGTAACATTTTACGAGTATGAACTTATCTGTATTTGATTACTATCAAAATCGCATCTTTTGTTAAGTCTTCGTGAAAATTATTCAATGATGTTATCTTCTTTGATAGGACTTCTTGTAAAAATTCTTCAATGATATTGACAAAGCTGTCTTCTCTTCAAAACTTCTTAATGTATATTCTTGTAAAATTTCTTCAATGATATTGACGAAGTTGTCTTCTTTTCAGATCTTCATAATGTATATTCTTGTATAATTTCTTCCATGATATTGATGCAATGGATTTCATTAATTTCTGTGGTCTTATTATGCCTTCCTAAGTAAATGTCTTATTTTTCCACCTCTTTTGTAGTAAATTTTTGTATTCGCGATAATATGACAAGTCTGAACATTCTTGCGAACATACAACCTCGTGACATTATCGTCTTGCGATGAAATCGCAGGACGTTCTTACACTTTCATGCAAAAACCCATTGATCTCATCTTAACTTCTTTGAATAGTATTTTAGCCTCTTCAGGAAGTGTTGCGACAATATGACAGTCCTAAATATTCTTGCGAACATAAAGCCCCATGACATTGCCGTCTTGCGATGAAATCGCAGGACGTCTCTACACTTTCATGTGGTGACCCATTGATCTCATCTTAACTTCTTTATTATGTTCTGCGAGTTCTTTAATCTTTTCTTTCTTTCTTTCTTCTTTTTTTTTTTTTTTTTTTTAGAAGGCTCGCAGAACTTCATTTGTTGTACAAATATGACAAGCCTTTATGTTTTCGCAAACAAGAAGCCTCGTGACATTTGCGTCTTATAGCACGTATCAGCTCCCTAATGGAGGGTGCTGCCCTTTATCTTCCCCCTGATTGCCCCTTCAAGGAAGCGTACATCGACCATACAAGGTTAGCTCTTCCCATCCCTTTCTGCCAACAACCAGCTTTTGATCGCAACCTCTTATCCTTTTTGCCTATAGGGCTTATAGTTACGAGGTTGCACCCTATGGGGTATCTTTGGGCCAAGTGCATCATTTGCCAAGACTTGTCAAAAATGGCAGATGTGGTTCAACCTCACCCGGCACTCTTGACTCAACCGTGTACCTCGGCGCCTTGATCGTTTTCTGCACTTCTTGGGAAATACAGTATGCCTTAGTCGCCCAACCTAAATCTTCTTACACCGCATTTTATATTGCTTAATGTCGCTAGATTAGGTGAGAATCCAAGGTGTCTAACCAGGATAGGTACCCCATTATTGGGTTGTACCCCTAAATTTTTACCATGTACTAAGGGCCCTTGGTGGTGTTCCGGTTACCCTTAGCCACGTTATAGGTACCCCCTTAAATGACGTACTTTACGACTTTGCCTCTTACGAAATATAGCTTCGCGAACTAGGGTGTACGCCACAAAGGTTTGCCTGTATAAAATTTTCTGCGGCTCTCTTTCTTTTTTGGAGGCTGATCACAGATTGCGGTCTTTTATTCGCAAATTAATGAAATTTTAATCGGAATATAAATTCTGAAATTCGTAACTTTTCCCAATTTCCTGCGAGCAAACAATATTCGTAAATTTTATCACGAAATAAAAATTTTGTTTTGCCACAAACCTTATTTCCACGAGCAAACATACTGATTACCTTCTTGTTTTATTATTTTCCTTCTTCTTTCTTCGCAAATCACAATCCCTTATTATCATCGTAAATTTCTTGTATGATTATCATCGTAACTTTATTCTCTTTTTCCTTAGTCCTCTGCCATTAAATTTTCACTTCTTTTCACAGCCTTTGCTCTTTTTCTCCAATTTTCCTTCTCAGCAGTTTTTCCTTCGCAAACTTCTACTTCTGTATCGTAACATTTCTTTCCCTCAGCCCAATCACCCTTGATAATTCCAATACCCTTCATATGAGGAAACTTTATGCACTGATGTAGAGTGGAAGCTACGCCTAGAATTCCATGAAGCCATGGTCTTCCTATCAAAGCATTATATGGTGATTCGACATCAACAACGCAGAACAGAATTTAAGTTCGCATTCCACTTAATGGAATTTGCATGCTCACTTCTCCTTTGGGCTTGTTGGCAGTTCCATTAAAACCATAAATTATGTAAGTAGAAGGTATTAAATCTGCATCTTTTCCCCCCATAGTTTTGTAAGCAGAATAGAAGAGGATATTGACAGAACTTCCCGTATCAATCAAAATCCTATTAAGACCAATTGATTCTTCCTCCATATCATCTTCGTTTTCCTCCATATTCATGTAGATTGCTAATCTTACTACCAATGGATTATCATGTGCTTCACAACCTTCTGGAATTTCGGTGGCTTCAAAAGAAATTATACGTTTCTGCCAATCTTCAAGTCGTGAAATTTTTGCGATGTTCATTACTTCCTTTCCTTCACCATCCCTCGCATATACCCTGCTTAATACATTATCATGAAAATCCTCTATGGTTTTATATGAATGAACAATAGAATTACAGAAAACATTCCTTGCTTTTGACCCCACTTCTATATGTAGGATTTCTTCTCCCTTTTCTTTTGTTGTGTTCTCCCTGCGAGTTATGGCTGGAGCCTGTGGTAATTGTTGCGACTGTGTCTGCTTAAGTAAAAATTGATTTAGTTTTCCTTGATCAATCATTCGCAAGATTATCCTCTTGATATTATGGCAATTATTTGTAGAATGTCCATGAAAATGATGATACGAACAAAATTCATGACTTCTTGGACCCATTGGTGGTTCCTTTCCCATGTTCCATGGAGTTGGTATATTCTCTACTAGGATAATTGCTTGCCATATCTTTTCTACACTTGTATTCAAAGGTGGCAACTTTATCTCTTCCCTTACCATCCTTTGACCTCCTTGACCGTTGTTATAATTTTGTCTCTGGTTCCCTTGTCCAAAATAATTTTGCCTTTGTCCCCCATAATTTTCTTGTTGTTGATCTAATCTTGGAATTTGGTTATTTCCTATTCGATTATAGAAATTCTTCTATCTATCATACTCTTCCTGATCTCTACTGCCCATTGCTACCATTTTTGGCTGGCTATCGTTGATTTTCTTCTCTTCTGAAATTTGCGAAGAAGTTTGTGAGGATGTTTGCGAAGTACCTGCTACTACATTGATTATTTTGGGAAGTAAATTTGCTCCTCCATCTTGATTGCTAGTGTTTGCTACTGGATATGATTCCATACTGTTTTGTTTTTCCTCTAGTGTAATGTATTCTTCTTGCAATTCTCGTAACTCTGTCATCATTATGGAATTCTTTCTTCTAAAGATTTGAACATATAATTGTTCAGTTGCGAACATCGCATTTATGAAGGACAAAATCAAGTATCTCTCATCTACACGCCCTGCCATATCACTTCACATAGTCTTCCATCGTCTTACCAAATGCTTCAAACTTTCACCCACTCTTTGTTTTAAACCGAATACATCTTCAATACCAAGCCGTGAAGAGTGATTTGTGATATATGCTCCAAGGAAAGTTGTTTGCAAATGACTGAATGACGTAATAGTGTTCTTAGGGAGTCCTTCGAACCACTTTAAAGCTTCCCCTGTTAAACTCGATGCGAAGTACTTGCATAACACAGCATCATGATTCTCCCATTGTAACATGCATCTTATGTATGCTTTAATGTACTGAATAGCACATGAAGTCCCATCAAAGATCTGGTAAGTGTGGGCAAATTGCATTTTGGTGGAATTCCTCCCAATTGTACTTCTCTAGCAAATGGAGTCCTCGCAGCTTCTTCTATTGCTTCATCTAATTGCCTTCTATCTCCTCCTCTTCTATTGTTTATCATCCCTCTCATTTCTGCTAATTCTCGAAAGATTCGTGCATTTGCCTCAGAATTCTCATCCATTAGTCTTTTTAATGCAGCTTCTCTTCTTCTACGTTCTTGCGCTTCCTCCCTTGCGATCCTTCGCATTCTATCATATTCTTCATTAATGTTTTCATTTGCATAATTTTGAAAATATCTTCTTTCCAAATTATCATAATTGTTCAGTTGCAGAGAATCTTGGAATTCTTGTTCTTCCCTTTCTATTCTTCTCATTCTTCTCATGCGAATATCAGGAATTTCTTCTTCTTCATTTCTCCTTCTTCTGTGATTTATTTCTTCTTGATTTGCTTGTACTCTGATTCGAGAATTTGGTTCATTCCTCTCCATTTCTATTTGTTGATTTACAATTCTTCTCTTAATTCTTTCATACTCAACATTTTGTTTGTTACGAGCTTCTTCATGTCTTCTTACTCCATTCTCGTGATTGTTTTGATGTATTGCTTGTTGTCTCTCAGTTTCTTCCATAAGTTGTTGTTCTTCCTCTCGATTATGATTGTTTTCTCTAGGATTTGGTCTTGTTCGTAAATTCTCCATGCTTTGTTCGTGGTTTGGTATTAAAATGAAATGATTCTCTTGATTTCTATCACCTTGATTCTGCGCTTGTTCTTGCATATTATTTTCATTATTGATTATCGGTGAATTTTGTCCTTCTCTTTCTGTTCTAACATTTGATCTTGAAACACTTTGAGATTTCCTTCTTTGTAGCATCTCATTTTCCATCCTCAATTCTTGATTTTGTCTTGTTAAATTGGCACGTTCTTCAGCTTCGATAATTCGTTCTTTTTGGATTCCTTGTCTCAATGTTTCTAACATCTCCCTTTCTCTTTCAAGAATTGTTCTTCCCATCAACCTCCCATTTTCTCTGATTTGTGGTTCTCTATCTTCTTCTTCTGGTGGATTAGTTCTCCAAGTGTGTATACTCACTTGATCATGATCTCTTATTTGTTGAGCTTGATTTCTTCGATTACTCCTTCTCCTACTAGGTTCTCCTGTTATATTTGCTTCTCCTCCTGCGAGTCTTACACTTCTTCTTACTTCAGTTAATGGTTCTGATGTGTTTCTTCTTCTTGTCATTTTTTCTGGTACAGAATTCTTCAAATCCCTGTTTCTAGCGCCAATTATGTAGTTGCAGAATAACCTACAACTACACCCTCAATAGAATTAGTAAAAACTCAAGAAGTTCTTGATGATGAATAACAATTTTCTTATTAATGTTCTCAATTGATTACAAAGAAGTATCTAAATGGAACTAGAATAGTTACAACTTTCTCTATTCTCTTTCCTAAGATATTTTCTAACACTCACTAAAAGAACCTCTCGAATTTTACATTTGAACTCCTATTTATATTAAAAATTATACAGCTGTATATGAGTTTCGAAGTATCGTAATTCATACTCGCATAATTATTCCATCCTCGTAAAACTTCATATTTCTCCGCGCTACTTCTATCATCGTATCATTTTATAACTCTTTTCTCCTTTATTTATTACGATACTCGTGAACTATTATCTTGCGATATTCAGTACCTAAAAAATAATCAACATGACTTTTGTCACTTGTAAAGATGAACTTGGCCAAAGAGAAAGCTTACCAACACATGTTTTGAGAAATAGATAAGCGAGATGAACTCGGCTCGAAATAGCAAATGTGTATAATTGAAGTCTATATAGCAATACGAATTTTGTCTCAAGATAAGAGATAAAGTTTGTGACTACTTTTCTATCTTGCCTATCAGAGAAATTAATCTCAAGCCAATCTTACGATTCCACTCAATCACGATAGAAACAGCAAGATCGGATCACGTAACTACAAAAAAAAAATGTTGGGTCTGGCTTCACAATCCCAATGAAGTCTTTAAGTCGTTAACCTATGGGGTCTCGGTAAAAACCTAAGGTTAAAGGAAAATCGACTCTATCTAATACAACTAGTATCACACGGGAGGTGTGGAGATTAGGTTTCACAATTTCTAGAGTTGTCCTTTATATAGTCTCCAAATCAGGTTTGCAATCTAAGTTACCTTGGTAACAAAGCATTCAATATTCACCGTTAGATGAAAACCTAATTAGATTCAAGCTAATATGTTTCAACTTTTAGATCGAACTTAGCTTGTTATACACAAATGAAATATACGTCATTTAGGTTTGAGTAACCGTACCTAAACGTGTACACCTAGTTGGTTCAACAATAGTTAACCAAATGTTAGCCATATGAGCACTTTCATGTCTACCTTATTCATCTTCACCATAACTAGTTCAAATGACTCAAACGAACTAGTTAGAGAGTTGTTCAATTGCTAAGATCTTATAGAAGTATACAAGACACAATCGAAGAAAAATCGGTTTTGGTTCACTCGAATCGATTCATGAACATTATAGCCACGGTTTGCAAATTGCATTCCTTGATATATAAATGTTTTAGTCATGAACAACCCAATTTTAGAAAGTAACACACTTAAGTATGCGTACTTAAGTAACGGGATTTGGGTTTGTTTTGGTTTCCAAACTTAGCAGAAATTTATGGACGTGAACTTTCTGCTAGTATACATATGGGTATGCATACTTAGGTAACTGAATTGAGTTGGTTTTGATTTCCAAACTCAGCAGAAATTCACGGTTGTGAACTTCCGCCAGTATGCGTGTGGGTACGCATACTTACTCAGTCTCCATCAACCATTTAATACACACACAAGTATGCATACATTTGGTTCCCGGTTTTGGACTTATACACTAATGCGCGAACACATTATATTCTTATATCCAAAGATGGTTACATGTTCTAAACTCTCATTTCAATCATTGAAACATTCTTAGAGGATGTTAAATAGAGGTTATTCACACACTATTTGTCATCAAACCAATTTTCAAGATATTGAAATAATCAACATGACTTTCGTCACTAGTAAAGATGAACTTGGCCAAAGAGAAAGCTTACCAACATATATTTCGTGAAATAGTAAGCGAGATAAACTCGGCTCGAAATACCTGATAGGTTTTCGAGATACCTATATATAATAACCGCAATCGCACGGTGTCTAACTAGTAGATAGAGGCAAGTACTGTTTGTTCCCACGAAGAGCGGTGGAAATACTGTAATCAATAATTCTGATCGACTAACCAGATATGTTGTTTTCGGATTTTTGAAGAGTAATAACAGGAAAAAAAATAAAATAATAATATAAATGCACTGGGAGAATCAGTAACCAGGGTTTTTAGTATCCACCACTATTTATATTTAATTACTGAAAAGAAACATAATCCATGAATTATTTATTGTCCGTTCTATTGACAACACCTATTATATGTATTAGAGTCTCAAATATCACTGGGATGCTCTAAGCATGGCACATCAAAAGACTAAACCAAAGCATGCACCATCAAATTGCATTAGCGAGAAAATTATACGAAACTAATTATAGGTTCACAAATAATATCTGGCTATTCTAAGCATACCCCATCAAAGGATTTAACCCGAGCATAGAATATCAAATAAGTAGACAAATATATTCACAGTCCTAACAATTATGCACAAAGGTTATACAAAACCGGTTAAGCAACAACTAAATTCATCATTAAATCAATATATAAAATCATGGAATTAATTTATTCGAATCAAAATAGCCTCAAAACCATATGTGTTTCAAATAAAAGTGGTCTAATGCTTAAAAGTGGTTTCAACTATCAAACCCTAGTTACAAATGAATTAGAACATAGCTACGGGTTTCTCGAAACCCATACAAAATATTAATCAAGAGATAAGAAAGATAAACCAATAACAATCGCGATGTCACCACGTTGGAATCAATTTCTCTCCCCTTTCGTATCAGCACTTCACAGCCGCGCCTCCTGGCCAAACTCCTCTCTGTCCGTCGGCCTCCTTTTCTTTTCTCTCCTCCCTATTCATATATCTATCCGTGTTGCAAAGAACTTCGACCAATACCTAGCAGATATCGCTGCCAAGGCCCAGTCCACACGGGTCCGTCACTTTCCAAAGTCCAAGCCATCACCAAAGTCCGGAAATAACCATATTCTGTTTGTCAAAGTGAAAACTACAGTGAGACCCATTCTCACAGATTTTTCCACAGAGAAACCCACCCCCAGAAATCTGAAGGCGCGCACCCATTTTTGGGGGAAAAATTTATTCCCAAACCCAAAATTAAAAAAAAAATTGTTTCTGTCTTTTTTTCTTCTTTATCTTATATTCCTTTCCTTCTTCCTCTCCACTATACCGGCACCTAAAACTCAGAAAAATGGAGTGATTCATGGGGTTGTGGGATATTTCGAATTTAAGATTGAGAAGAACAGATGGGTTTGAATCAGATCGAGACGGTGATTCTTATGTTGTTTTCCGGAGATTAGGGATTAACGATGAGTACCAAGTTGATGAAATTGGCGATGGTGTTGATATTGATGCAACCATTTTTGAATGACCAATTCCTCTTGCTCCTACTGCAGGTAAGATCTGATTTCCTAAACTAATGAGAGTTTAATTCGAAACAACGAGATGGAAAGCCCGATGTAGGAGGTTAAGAGACCTGGATTCCTGTCTTTAAAACCATTTGTAAGTATTATGTGGATCAGGTCTATTATATCGATTCTGAAATCGGGTTTCTGTTAATTAATTCTTTTCAATTGATCGTATATCATTTGATGTTTTGGTTAGTATGGGACATGGGTGAATATCAGTCTGTGAATGTGGAATTTTGTCCCATTGCAAATTTGCAATTAATATAACATTCTTGGAAACTAAAGAAGTCCTTGTGTTTCTTGATTGAATTATGAAGTCAATTTGCTATGAGCCTGTATGCAGTAGAATTACAGACACTGATTTATGTTCTGTGTTGATTATATTTCCAATTAAAGAAAGTTTACCTCAAGCATTGTATGACAAAAACGCTACTTCCGAAAGCATATAGTTTTGCGAATTTGAGTAGTCAAGCACAAATTGTATGTATGTTATTGTTACATCTGTATTAGAGTCGATTGTGTATCTGTCGTTCTTCAGTTGGTCCCAATAAATTCATTCAAAATTATTATGATTATAGAAACTACATACATGTATCTATGTTGGGGGCAGGGAGAAGGGCTATTTGGTAGTGAGCAGGGACATGGGCGGATGATGCGAGTATTGATGACCGAGCCAGAGATATAACCCAGTTGCTAAATAACAAGAAATTGTCATCAAAACATACCCGGGCTTGCCAAACAAGTCGCAAAAAAATGTCTTGGTCTTCCTCCGGCACTCATTACTATTGGTCGAATCATGGCCAGCAAAACAAATCTCCCACAATGGAAGCATGCAATCAATGTTCTACAAAATTCAACAAATCTGGTACGAGGACATTTCACACATGTGCCTACAAAGATAGTGTTGTTGTTGAGGTTGCATAACCTGTTATGCATCTACAAAATTAGTTGCATAACTTGTTATGCAATCCCGAAAATAGTTGCATAATACATTATGCAACCATTTTTGTTTGCATAACTTGTTATGCAGTACAGAGAATGGTTGCATAACACGTTATGCAACTACTTTTTGTTAGTATTGAAACCAACAAAAAAAAAAGGCTGCATAACACGTTATGCACCTATAATAATATATGTATAACATGTTATGCAGTCAAGAAAATGGATGCATAACATGTTATGCATCCGAAAATATGACTGCATAATGCGTTATGCATCGAGAAAATTGTTGCACAATTTTTTATGCATCGATAAATTAGATGCATAACCAGTTATGCATCCGTAAATATGGATGCATACTGCATTATGCATCAAATTTTTTTTATGTACGCACTAAAATCAACCAAAAAATGGTAATATAACTTGTTATAGATGCATAACTCTGTTATCCAAATGCATAATGTGTTATGCAGTGGAGAAAATGGTTGCATAATTCGTTATGCGTCTGCAGAATGTGTTATGCATCGTTTTTGGTGACTGCATTATGTATCAAGTTTTCGAAAATTTTCCCTAAAATGAGGATCACCTCCGATTTTTTCGTGAAAAACAAAAATTTGATATTCTTGTTTGTACTTGTTGCGTAGCTCTTTTAAAAATATTTCCAACGATATAAAATTTGTAAAATTCTAAGACGCGGATTTTTAGATATGTTATGTCCAAGTTGCGCTTCCAATTATACCCCTGAAAAATTAGCCTGCATATAGTATGCATAACGAGTTATGTATTGATTCATTAATAATTTCATATAATTATGGGTGTCACGGTACCAAAAATTAATTGTGGGCTTGACGATAAAAATATTATTTTTTTTGGGTCTCCTCCTAATTTTCCCTTTGTCAAACCACCGGCCACCTTTCTCCACTGAACCAAATCAAAACAGCTAACGCATATCCCTCTCGTACACAGCACCGTTGCAGTACCCTATTTCACCAACAACTGGATTCATATCTTGCCATCTCAGTTCACAGCCATGCAACAATGGCCGCAACATGTTTCGTCTTCCTTGTACATCTCTGATTTCAGCCTTACCGCAGCCATGAACCAAAGCCAACAGCACTAGTTCCTTCATCCCCTCCGTGTTTCTCAACCGTACTCTGACCTTTGCCATTAACACCAACTGTCACTACCACAGCATAAGATTTCATCCAGCCATCACCTATATCGTCCGTCTAAGTCCCCCACTGGCTACATCATCAATTTCTTCACTAATTTGAACCCCAGTTGACTGCTCCGTTGCTCACTCCATTTACGTCTGAAACACAGCCATTCCATGTCATTCTCCTAGCTTCCTGCTGCCAGTTCATTCCTCAATTGAAAAATCAATACCCACGGCCATTGCAACTCAACTCCAACAGAAAATTGTTAGCCACAGTTCAACCACCTTCACATCTCCGATTCTCCGGCCATCAACCAATAATCCATCACTGCCATCATTTCTATTGCTCGACTTATCCAATGCCCGGCTAAGTCTCGTCATACACTGGCTTGCTCATAACCATAAGTTTAGCTGCAACACTCATATCAGCACCTTTTGCCATCGATTGCAGTAGCTTAAGAACTTTAATAAACCCATTTTCGCAGCTTAGTTCAACTGATCGCCGGTTGCAACATTGCAACAGCTGAACACACCCAAATTCCGGACCTTGTAAGCATCTTCCTGTTCACCGACGACTGCAACAGCTCCTCCAAGTCAGAGAGCACAACAAACCCCATCTCAGCCAACAGATGTATCGACTTCTCCATAGCATTCACTCAAGTTGCAGACCACATCACATGGCTTGCTTTTCATTTAGCTCAACAACACTTATGATATCACAGCACCACGTCTTATCATTTTGCTTGAGTAAGAGAAATGGCTCACCCCTGCCTGAATATATATCCTTTTAACATTCCACGTACAATCTATGGCGGGGAATTAGTCACGTCCACCTTCCTACTGGTGCTGCTCACGTGATTAAGACTTGATAGAAATCAAAGTCTTCATTTATCATACAACGCCAAAATGGTGTTGAGGTGTATATTCCACTTTCTCCCATACCACTAGTGGAGTTCACCTGCTTGAAACAATTATAGAGAATCATTTGGTCCACCATATTATCTTCTGACGTGAGTGATGCTAAAGGCTCTAACATGGCAAGCCATAGTTAGTCTTTAAGTGCCAAACGTCCCAAATGCCATTTAGCTCCTATTTTAGCCATTCATTGTAATAATAATCGGATTTGCCGGTACTTTCTACAAAAGCACTAAAATAGTATTGTTAGCCAAAATATCATGTCCTAACTAATATAAATATGGGTATAAAATGTAGCACTTACGTGATTATCAATACAAAATGTGTATAATCAAAGTCTATATAGCAATACGACTTTTGTCTCAAGATAGGAGATAAAATAGATAGACTTTTGAGTGATAGATAAGTTCAAGTCTCCACATACCTTTTTGTCGATGAAGATCCACCAGTTCTTTGAGTAGTTCTTCGTCTTTGCATGATGAACGTCGTGGAGTCTAGAGCTCAACTACACTTTCTATCCTAGTCCGAGACTTATCTATGAGTAGATTAGAAATCAAGACTTTTAGTTTTGGAAACTAAACTTGATAACAAGCTTGAGATAGCAACGCTTGCGAGTTGGACCGAGCAGTGCTCTAATACTATGCATATTCTATTTTCCCATGGAGGAAGTAATAGAGTCACCAGTGCGGAGGAAAGATGATGATATCTTTATCATGGTAAGCATATCGCCCATACAAGATAGAACCACGTAAACCACACTTGGGGACTGAGGCTCGACATATGATTCCTTAGCGTAAGATATTATCACCTTCTTGTCTGGAAGGCGCCTGACCCACAAGTAGTATTTGGTTCAACCATTCATAAGCCTTGTTGTCAGTACAGAATCGAAGAGGAAAGTCACGTCTCAGCAAGCCACGTAGACTAATCGCACCATGTCTGCCATATTACCTATTCAAAACTCAGCACCGCCTACCCAAGGCCTGCACGAAGCTGCGCATCAGCAATAACAACACCGACCAAGTTAGATTCGGTGTTTCTAGATTTCCAATTTCCTATGGAAAGGGCGCATGGGCTGCCAAGAAGTTTGGACACAATACATATCTATCAAGTGCGATCAACAAATAACGAATCCAAAATATTGCCGCCTCCATCAATTCATCAACCAGCTTACCGACAAGTGCAATAGAAGTACATCTTTCAAATAGGATCAGGATAATTACACTTGTGGACTGCCAGCACAGGATTCCTTTATGTCCCTCAACCAGGTTATTTCTGATATAGCATCATTACTGTCAAAGCTTTATGAGCCGTAGAAATTTCTCAACATGAAAACGTACACGTGCATCAAAGACTCCAAAAGTACGCCGCAGAGATATTTTCACATATCCGGCCATGCCATCGAATATGAAATGTAACTGGGGACTGCTTATTGCATCCCATTCCATATATCCATCCAAGATTCAGAAGATGGTTCAAAGGATGTCGCTTGGAACGAAGTCCTTAAAGTCTTAATAGCAGCACATTCAAAGCACCTCCCGTATCCTGAAAAGCATCCTAATTCAACATTGAGACGGTTTCTCAACCACCACCTCTTTTGAATGACGTGATCCTTAGAGGAGGTTCCATCCATTTCAGTATGCAATTTTCGGATTTTGGAAATCATTTCACGAACTAGGAAGCAACGAATCTGAAGATTCATGGCAAAGTGTCCATGCTTCTACATACCTAGCCGGCACGCCACAAATATTCAAGAAGCATGTAATCTTCAAGGGGGATATCAAACAAAAAAATGGGAGAGCTCAGATTGCAAAATCGCGTTCGAGGAATGAATATCATGTACACATGCTCTACTGTAACCCTACCGAAGAGCTCTACTGTAGGACCAAAATATCGCCATGATATTACTCTTGCAAGATTAACAACACTTCTGCGAACATCACCGCGAGTTCTTCAACAACACTTCGCGAGTGTCACCGAATGATTTGAAGAATGAAGTAATAGCTGACGAATAAAGAAACACGGGAAGAGTGTGATTATCCTGCGATGGTTACAATGCTTGCGAGAAAGGATATTATAACTACTGTGATAATATCGCGAGTCAGATCCAAAATTAAATGACAGATTAGCTGTCATCCACTATGTAATTATTCTATGTAAAGAGACCCAATAGATTCAGAGAGAGGATGATGTTTTTTTGAGTGTTGAGAAAGTCTTGAGGAGAGAGAAAATTCAAGGGAGTGGTTGTATTCTTGATTTCTTCCGTTTCTTGTAAACATTTCTGAGAATCAAATAATAAAGTGTTGTTTTTAATCTTCAAATATGTCTTAATTACAGTAAATTCTTATCAAGGGTGTAGTGTAGGATTTCTTGCAACTACATTTTGGCGCCCGAAACAGGGATTGAAAGTTGAAAATTATAGGAAAAAGCAAGATTAAAGATCAATATTCGAGTTAAAAAGGTGATTGAACAAATTGGTGAAGCAGTTGAAGAAAAAATAATTGAATCAAAGGAGGATTACAGGAAGTTGGAGTGCAATACGATAACAAAAACAATGATCAACCAATTCCATGAAAATATTAGAGGAAGGATTCATAAACGAGATTTTGAAGGAAAAAGAATTATGACGTTGGAGAAAATATCACCTCTGAAGGATTGGGAAAAGAAGAAAATCACATTCACAACAGCAGAAATACCAAAAGAAAATTTGGATCATACATCTCCATTGGTAATCACGGTATCTACTATGCGAGTGAAGAAGGAAAAATCAACAAGATTTGCAGAAGAATGGGCCATGAATAGAACTTTGGTGGACGCAGGAAGTTCTGTAGATATTATATTCTATCATACATTTAAGAAAATGGGATATAAGGATGAAGAGATGTCTTGTTCAAATTATCACATTCATGGTTTTGGAAAATCTATAACAAAACCTAAAGGCGAAATAATGGTACGAATTCCGCTAGGAGAGATTGAAACACAAGTAACATTATGTGTGGTGGATGTGGAGGCACCATATAACATGATATTAGGGAGACCATGGATACATGCAATCAATGTTGTAGCATCAACATTACATCAATGCATCAAATTTCCTATGCCTAGTGGAATTGGAGAAATTAGAGGAGATACTGATCTTGCGAAGCTGTGTTATCGAATTGAAGTGAGAAATTATGAAGAGCATCCAAAATTGCGAAAATCTCGCAGAAAATTGGAAAAAGAGGCAAAGAAGGAAGAAGAATTTAAAGTTTACATGATAAGAGCAAGAGAAGGAAAAGGAATACCCAGCGAGATCTCGCAAGAAGATGATGAGCCCGCGAGAGTCATGGAAATACCAACACCAATGGGAGAACATGAGGCCAGCTACACCGCAGCAGAACCAACAAAGGAAGTAAATGTTGGAAGTGAGGAAGAACCTAAAATGCTGAAAATTGGAACTGAAATGGGTGCAGATGAAGAAGAACAAGCAATAAATCTCTTGCAAGAGTATAAGGATATTTTCGCGTGGATTATGGATGAGATTCCTGGAATAGATCCATCAGTTGCATGTCATAAGTTAGAAATTAACAAAGATGCGAGACCATTCAAGCAAAGGATAAGGAAAATCGCAACAACTTATCACTCAAAAATAGAAGAAGAGTTACAAAAAATGCTTGATGCTGGAATTATAAGACAAGCAAAATACCAGGAATGGATCGCAAATATGGTAGTGGTTCCAAAGAAAAATAAGGGGATCATAATTTGTATAAACTTTACTGACTTAAACAAAGCTTGCCCTAAAGATAGTTTTCCATTACCAGATATTCCTCAAATGGTTGAATCATCAGCAGGAAATGATAGAATATCTTCATTAGATGGGTATAAATGTTATAACCATATTCCTCTCGCTGAAAAAGATCAAGAGCACACCGCATTTTTTGCTCCAAGAGGATTATATTGTTACATAAAAATTCCTTTTGGGTTACGAAATGATGGTGCAACGTATCAAAGAATGGTGGAGAAGGTGTTCGCAAAGTGGATACACAAAACATTAGAGGTGTATGTAGATGACATGTTAATAAAGAGTAAAGAAGCTAAGAACCATGTGCAAGATTTGAAGGAGATTTTTGATCAAATGCGACTCTTTAACATCAAGGTGAATCCTGAGAAATGCATTTTTGGAGTAGCGTCAGGGAAATTTTTAGGTTATATTTTATCAAAATAAGGAATTCAAGTTGATCCAGAGAAAGTACAGGCAATTCGCGATATGCCAACGCCATCAATAGTGAAAGATGTACATAAGTTGAATGGGCTCTTAGCCTCGCTAGGAAGATTTATCTCGCGATCTTCAGATAAATGCAAGCATTTTTTCAATATACTCAGGAAGGGTACAAAATTCAAGTGGACAGATGAATGTGAGAAGGCTTTTCAAGGAGTTAAAGAATATCTAATGAACATATCTATTTTACATAAAGCGGAGCCATGAGAATAATTATTGATTTATCTTGCGACAACATCGCAAGTATTAAGCGCAGTATTACTGCGAATAGATGCGGGGGTAGAAAAACCAATTTATTACATCAGTAAAACGTTTAATTCTGCAGAGAGAAATTATTCAAATAAAGGTATTAACAAAGGTGCCCATTTAATTCCTTTAGAGCATGTACCACAGCTTCATTTTCAGGAACATAAAGTAAAGGTATTAACAAAGGTGCCCATTGAATCAGTAATGAAGAACTCAAAAAGATCAGGCAGAGTTGAGAGATGGAATGCACAAGTAGGGCACTTTGAAATCAAATATGAAGTCATATCCTCGCTAAAATCACAAGTTGTAGCGGATTTTTTAGCAGAATTTCCTCTAGAAGATGATGAAGCTGTGGAAGAAATGATGGACATAGAAGAAGAACATGGAGATCTAAAAGATCTATTAAAGGAACCCAACATGTGGGAAATATTGGTGGATGGATCATCAAATGGGGAAGGAAATGGAATTGGAGTGGTCTTTATCTCACCAGAAGGAGAAAAAACGGGTTTTTCATTTCGTTTGGAATTCACATCCACTAATAATGAGACATAATATGAATCTGTGGTACATGCTCTAAAGTTCGCCGTAGAGATGAAGTTAGAGAATGCAAGGATTACCAGTGACTCGCAATTGGTTATTCGCTAGATAAAAGGAGAATACACAACAAATGAACCATTTCTGAAGAAATACAAGAAACTTGTTGAAGAATTTTCTGCGAGAATTCCAAAAATAAAATGGAGACATATATCAAGAAAAGATAACAGACTCGCAGATGCTTTTGTGTTCATATCAAGTATGATGACAAACTCAGCTGCGAGATGCATAAGAATTCAGACGCTTGTATCACCTTCAATTAATAAATAAGAAGAAGAAAAGGCGGATGTAATGATAATAGAAAATGACGCAGAAGAACAAGCCAGCGACATTATCGCAGATTGGAGAGCAGAACTTCACGCATACTTGGCGACAGGTGAAACACCAAGAAATAGATTGGAGGCGCACAAATTAAAGAGTCGTGCAACAAATTATGAATTAAGGGATGGAGTATTGTATCGAAAATCTTTTAATGGGACATTACTTAGATGTTTGACACGGGAAGAAGGAGAAAAAAGTGTTAAAAATGTTGCATAGTGGAGATGCTGGTAATCATAGCGGAGGAAGATCTTTGGCTTATAGAACAAAAATGCAAGGCTATTATTGTTCGTATATGCATGAAGATGCAAAACAATTATCAAAGCGTTGCGAAGATTGCCAGCGATATGGAAAGAAGATACATGCACCGGGGGCACCATTATCATCTTCAAAAAGTGTGTGGCCTTTTGGAAAATGGGGCTTAGATATTGTGGGACCCTTTATGCCAGGTTCAGGGCATAAGAGATACTAAATTATCGCGTCAAATTACTTCACAAAGTGGGCAGAAGTAAAATCAGTACAGCACATTCGCGATAAAGATATATTTACATTCATCTTTGAAAATATCATCTACAGATTTGGAATTCCAGCACAGTTGGTTTCTTATAATGGAAAACAATTTGAAGGACAAAACATAGAGTTGCTACTCAATGAATTTAAAATAAGATGTGGAAAATTTACTCCTTTATACCCACAATCTAATGGTCAGGCTGAAACAACTAATAAGACAATCGCAGACATCTTAAAAAAGAAATTAGAAGGATACCATAGAGCATGGTGTGAACAGGTACATAATGCAGTCTGGGCTTACAACACAACCAGGAGAGAGGCAACTGGGATGTCACCTTTTTGTTTAACATATGGTGTTGAAGCAAAGACTACCAATGAAGTTGTTATTCCTACAACAAAAGAGAGGTTTGGGAGAAGAATCTTAATGCTAGCATGATTCTAAGAGAACTTGATGAATTAGAAGAGAAGAGAGAAAAAGCATTACAACATATGGAAAATTATCAGCGAAGGTTGGCTCGCGAATATAACAAGCGAGTCAAAAAACGTGAGTTTTAATTAGTTCTGCGAGAAACACCAGAGTACCAAAGAAGAACGTGGTGGAAAGTTTGCGAGAAAATGGGATGGACCGTATATCATTAAAGAGATAGTTGGAACAGGGGGCATACAAAGTTGGTGGACCCAGAAGGCGAGAGATGTTGGTCAAAGACTTGGTAGACCATGGAACATATTATATTTAAAAAGATATTATCAGTAACAAATTTTTAATGAAACAAAGAAGAAATGGGCAAAACAAATTTTTACAGCTGCGAGTTTATTCGCAAGATTATTCAAGATTACATAAAGAATGAAAGATTGCTATATATGCAAAAGAAACAAAGAACGGGACGAACCTTTATGGCGTACACCCTATTTTGCGAATACAATTTCGGAAGAGGCAAATGTAAGAACTAAAGTACGTCATATTAGGGGGTATCTCTTTGCGTGGCTCAGGGATAAGGTTATACCGCTGCTGGAACCTGAGACACGGAGACTGGGGTCCATCTCTTTGAGATACCTATCCAGGAGAGATACTTTGGATTTCCAACTATATAAGGTTATACCCTGATTGGACGACCGAGGGTCTCTTCTTAGGGGTGCAGAGTATGACCAATGCGCCGAAGCACACGGTTGAGCCAAGGATGCCCGGGATGGACGAACCTACCCTGGCCATTCTTGGTAAGTCTTGGCTATGATGCACTCGGCCTCAAGAAAAACCCACCTAGGGCGCAGTCTCGTAACTATAAGCCATATAGGCATAAAGGATAAGAGGTTGCGAAAACAACTGGTTGTTGTTAAGACCGGATGGGAGGAGCTAGTCTTGTATGGCCGATGTGCCCTCCTTGAAGGGTCAACCATGGGGGAGTAAGGGCGCACCCTTCATTAGGGAGCTGATAAGTGTCTTAAGACGGCAATGTCATGAGGATTTGTGTTCGCAAGAACATTTAGGCCTGTCATATTTTCGTGTGACAAATACAGAGGCAACAAGCCATAAGAAAAAGTTAAGATGAGATCAATGGGTTTTTACATGAAAGTGTAAAGACGTCCTGCGATTTCAACGCGATACGGCTATGTCATGGGGCTTTGTTCTCGCAAGGGAACTTAGGCCTGTCATATAGTCGCAGAGAATTGATAAAATACAAGAGTTAATGCAATATCAATGGGTCTCTACATGCGAATGTAAGGACGTCCTGCGATTTTGTCGCAGAAAGAAACGTGGCGAAATAAGACCTTTAATTAGGAAGGCAAAATAAGACCACAAGAATAATCCTACCCATTAACTATTTCATTTTTCTAATATACAGGATATATTTGTTCATTCTAAGAAAGATAATGAGGGGCAAGTATGGGAATTGATAAATAAAATATCATTATCTTTCTCGCAGAGTATTGAGAAGAACATAAATTTAATAGAGCTCCAAAATGAGTTTTAAAATTGAAAGAGGTTACATCATTTGCAAGAAAGAGAACTAAAGGAAAGAAAAAACAAAATTCAAGCATTATCTTTGCCATAGTTATTAGCGTCGCCAACATTTTTCTCATGATCAGCTTGAATTTCTTCCTCATTTAATGACTCATTAACGGTTGTTCCATCGCTAGTAGCTACTTTAGTAAGAGGAGATTTTTCTTTATCCACTGAATTTTCCTGAGAAACATCTTCTTCATCACTTACATACTCTAGATCACTAGCCATGGGAAGCGGAATTTCATCATCATCTACTTCCAGAGGATTGACTGATGCAGGGGAGAGAGTGTTGGATATTAAGATGTCATTCATGAGAACTTCAGCACTACGATTGTATTTGTAGGAAATCCTACACTACACCCTTGTTAAGATTTCATAATATTCAACTCATACTTAAAGATTAAAAATGACTCTTTATCATTTAATTCTCAGAAATGTTTACAGAGGTGGAAGAAATCAAGAATACAAATATTCTCTCAAAGTTTCGCTATCCTCAAGACTTTCTCAACTCTCAAAAATGCATCATTCTCCCTCTGGACATACTGGGTCTCTATATATAGGGTAGATACAAAATGGATGACAGCTAAGCTGTCCTTTAATTTCAGATTTGATTTGCGATCTTATCGCAGCAGTTATAATATGAAATCTCGCAAGCATTGTAACCATCGCAGATAAATCATGTTCTTCTCATGTTTCTTCAATCGTCAGCTATTACGTCATTCTTTGAATCATTTTTTAAGTTATTTTGTGACATTCGCAAAGTGTTATTTGAAGAGCTCGCGGTGATGATCGCATGAGTGTTGTTAATCTCGCAAGAATACTGTCATGGTGATATTCTGGTCCTACATATTGCCTCTTCTCATGTTTTTTCTGCGAAGGAGGGAAGATCATGAGAATTGAATTTTCTACAATGCCTCGGTTGTTTATATTTTTGCATTCCTCCGCTTTGACATGTTTCTGTACTCTTCGCCAGCTATTTTCACATACTTTTTTTCCATTCAATTTTTAATACGTCATTTTCAACCGCTGCGATCTGACCGTTCACGTCCTTCCTTTGCATTTATTACATTCATATTCTCGAGAAATATCTCCTTCTATAAATACTTCTTCATTCCTTTTCTTTCTTCTTTTTACTTCTTTATTTCTTCTCTCCGTAACTTCTATGAAAATTCACTGTTCTTCCGTAAATTCTGCATCTGTTACTGTTACAAATTTTGTTTCGATCTTTCACTCTTTCAATCTTCATTCCCATACTAAAATGGTTATAGCTGGTCACAAATACGAGATGGCTTTCGAGAAATTTCAACAAGAATTTCAAGACAAAGGTTTTACTTTATCCATTATTCCCAATCAAAACCCTAAGTCTGAACTTTCTGTACCATTATTTTCTAACTTTCAATGTGATCGAGATAAAATCATAGTCTCGCTAGGTCAGCTTAAAGCTGGTCTTCCCATTCCTCTCTATAACCCGGAACTTCCATTATTCTATGAAATACTTTCTCACGAGAAGTTCTTGCGAGCGATATATCAGTTGGGTGGGGATTGCATTCGTCTGCTGATGGAGTATGCTACTCGCGGTGCTAATAAAAGATCTCGTTACTAAGACTAGGAAGAATCCTAAATTTAAGGATATTCCAATTATTCCTGCAATGTATACTGTAGATAATTTATTCATAAACTATGACATAATCCCCATGAAGAGGGATAACACCTGTTGGGGTGTTCGTTTGCAAAAGAAAGATAAGATCGCTGAAGATAAGATTCTTATGTTAGATATCGATTGGCATACGAATAATAATCAAGGCCCTCGCCACTCTAGCGATGACAAATGGTTTTTTTTTCCATTATGTCTTGAAGGTCCTTACATCTCTAGTCTTCATGCATTACCTGCGAATCTCTCAGAATATCAACCATGGGTTTTTAATTGGCCTGTAAGAACTAAAGAGGTATGTTCTCTCCAATCTTTTGCACAATTATCACTATTGTCTTTCTCATATTTTTATATTCTCGCTAACTACTTCAATCTTTCCAGATTGACAGGCTGAAGCTCAATTACCAGAATTTTAGGAAACCAAATACTCTTTTAGCTCTTAAATCCTTCACAGATGAAGTAAGAAATACCCGTTCATGAATCTTGACAATATATTGTTGCCCATATTTCTTATCTTTATCTATGTCCGCAGGTAATTGAAGAATTAGAACCAATAAAACCCGCGAGGACCAAGGTGAAATCTACAGTTGATCGCAAGGGGAAATCTACTGCCCCTCCCAAAGGGAAGCCTACTGCTCTTCGCAGTGAGGAATCTGGTGATCCTCCCTTAAAGAGAAGAAAAATCCAACTCTCTTCTTCTTCAACTCCTCAACCTATTTCTGAAAATTTATGTGATGATCTTTATAAGGATAACAATGATGATGATTTTGATGATGATGCTGATGTCTTTTCCATGAAGAATTCTTCCTCTTCTGAGTCTTTTATGTCTCAACTATTTAAAAATTTTGGCGATGCTACTTATGGTATCACAAACTATTACGGGGATGAAGATCTTAATGGGATATCCCAGGCTCCCCGCCAAAGTCTGCGATGCTCCCATATTAGTTGATAATGATTCTCTTCATGGGATCTCAAGATCGCTGACTCCCAGCCTCTTAAACTCGCTTGGTATTCTGGTATGTTTCCACTTTTTCAACGTGTCTAGATATTTGTTTTATCGCCATATTTTAATTTATATTATTCTCTCGCAGGTTGGAAAAGCCTCTTTTGCTGCTGCCTCTGATTTGGATAGAAGGCGTGCATCTTCTCACAAGAATAATATTGTGCTTCGCGAAAAGAATGAGAAGCTAGAATCTGAATTCATTAATCTCTGCAGGAAGAATGAACAAATGGAATCTGAACTTGCTAGTCTTCGCGAGAAGAATGCAGATCTTGAGAAAAATCTTTCTCAACAATCGCTCAAAGTATCCAATCTTGATAATGCTAACAAACAACTCTTAGGTATGAAAATTCTCTCATTTTCTTTCATATTTTTACTTTTTATTACTCTTTCTTACTTGATTTATCATTATCGCATATATTTATGGTCTCACTGATGAGGCTTCAATCATTCGTTCTTTTCCTGAACCAATAGATGATGATGCTCTTCTAGAGCTTCTTAATAATTCTCTGAATAACCCTTCCAAAATTAACTCTCTTTCCATAGATGAACTCAGATCTAAGTTTTGCATCTTAGAGATTGACCACAGATCTTGTTTAGATATAACTAACAGATTCAAACAACTTTATCACAACTCCAAAGTAGAGATTAAAACTTTAAAGGCCAGGAACAATGATCTTTCAAAAGACAAAGACCGTATATCTAGACAAGGAGCTGAAACCTTAGCAGATTTCCATAAGACCATTCTTGAAGTTCAAATTTACAGGGATGGACTTATCCGTGAGAAGGAAGGTTTTATTGAAAGAGAAAACCAAATTCGTTCCCGTCTTCTTGTTAATAATGATGAGGAGTTTGTCGAGGCTGCGAAAGTTCTTGACAATGCCAGAACTAATTTAGGTGTAGATGTTAGTATTCATATTGAACAAGCAACTTTAACTAAAGACTTTATTTCTGGAAGAGAAGGTTGTTAACCGTTCTCCCTTGTTAATTCCTTTCTTTTGTTATTCTTCCTTGCAAAACTTCCAACTTGTTGTTGTATACTCGCAGGAGCTGAAAAGAGATACTCTAAAAGAATTGAAGAACTTGAAGCTGATAATAATCAACTCGCAAATATCATTGCTGCTCGCAACGAGAAGTATTCAAGACTGAAAGACCAATTAAGGATTACTGCTGCGAATTTTAGTAGTACTCTTGTTGATGTTCGCAATGATTCCATTAAACTAGTCTGCGATGATCATAACATTCCTTATTCTGCATATCCTGATGTTGCAAAAGAGACTCCAGCAAAAACTCCAAACCTTGTTATCTCTGATAGTGAAGCTGAGGAATCTGATGAAGATGATGGTAAAAATGAAAAAGGTGAGAAATCTGGCCACAATGATGATGGATCTAGTTAAATCGGTTTCTTATTTTATCTTCCTTGTAATTTTTGTACATTTATTTTCTACTTCTTGTAATATTACTGCGAGTTTCTCCAAATTGCTGCGAGTTTCTCCAACTTGTTGTATAAATTTCTTTTGCTTCTATCTGTATGAATTAGAAAACAATTCTTTTCTGCAATATTGTCAGTCGACATAATTATTATTCTTTAACAGTCTATGAAAATATGTCATATAATTATGTCTACGTAAATTTATCATATGATGATGACTAAAAATTTTATCATCCTGTGCATTCCCATACTTGCCTCTGTTATTCATCTGTAATATGAGAGAATTGAGTAAAGCTTAGATATTAGTTGTGAATAAAATCTATTTTAATATCTGTACCTCCAATCTTGCGATTGTATCGCGAACATTAGTTGCACAATTTTATGGTTTCTGCATAAATATCGCAATGCTCATAATCTTTGCGTTATCGCAATCATTCAACCTTAATTTCTTGTGGTCTTATTATGCCTTCCTAGTTAAAGGTCTTATTTTTCCACATTTTTCTTTCTACGACAAAATCACAGGACATCCTTACATTTGCATGTATTGACCCATTGATCTTGTCTTATCTGTATTTTTTCAATTTCTCTGCGACAATATAACAAGTCTAAGTTCTCTTGCGAGAACAGAGTCTTATGACATTGCCGTCTAGCGATGAAATCGCAGGACATCTTTATACTTTCATATAAAAACCCATTGATCTCATCTTAACTTTTTCACATGGCTTGTTGCCTCCGTATAATCTTTGTCACGTGACAATATGACAGGCCTAAATGCTCTTGTGAGCATAAATCCCCATGACATTGCCGTCTTAAGACACTTATCAGCTCCCTAATGGAGGGTGCCTCCCTTATCTTCCCCATGGTTGCCCCTTCAAGGAGGGAACATCGGTCATACAAGACTAGCTCCTCCCATCTGGATTTACCAACAACCAGATGTTTTCACAGCCTCTTGTCCTTTATGCCTATATGGCTTATAGTTACAAGACTGCACCCTAAGTGGGGTTTTCTTCAGGCCGAGTGCATCATAGCCAAGACTTAACAAGAATGTCCAGGGTAGATTCGTCCGTCCCGGGCATCCTTGGCTCAACCGTGTACCTCGGCGCCTTAGTCATACTCTGTACTCCTTAGAAGAGATCCTCAGTCGTCCAACCAGGGTATAACCTTATATAGTTGGAAATCCAAGGTACCTCTCCTGGATAGGTTTTCTTTAACCCCAACATCTGCATGACTCAGGTTCCAGCAGCGGTATAACCTTATCCCCGAGTCATGTAAAGAGATACCCCCTTATATGACGTACTTTAGGTCTTATATTTGCCTCTTGCGAAATTGTATCCGCGAACTAGGGTGTACGCCATAAAGGTTCGTCCCGTTATTTGTTTCTTTTGCGAATATCGCAATCTTTTGTTCTTTAAGTAACCTTGAATAACCTCGCGATTTAACTCGCTGCTTCTAATGAAATTTCTTCTTTTGATCTTATTTCAGCTCTTGCATAATTTTTCAATTTCATCATTTTCATTCAAACAAAATAAAATAACAAACCATTTATAGACTTCATCATTTTACCTTCCTACTTACTGCTTTTTGCTTCTGCCCTTTTGTTGCGTTTTGTTATTTTTTTCTCCATCTACGATACGCTCTCCATCTATTTTACGCTGCTCATATTGATTTTGCAGCATCTCATCCTTTCGATGCTCTATTGTATCAACCATTAACCTGTCACATCTTTGTCTTTGTTTGATGTTCTGCTTCCAATTGCTATTCTTCGCAACTCTATTTTCACAAGACTTTATGTCAATCTCATAACATTTTCTACTCTCACCCCAATCTCCTTTGATGACCCCGACACCATGTGGATGTGGAAATTTAATACATTGATGATAGGTTGACGCCACACCTAAATTTCCATGTAACCATGGTCTGCCAATTAAGGCATTATAGGGTGTCTCCATATCTACTACATAAAATAAGACTTTGGACTTGATTCCCTTTAATGGTATCCTCATTGTGATCTCTCCCTTTGGTTTATTGGGGCTACCATTGAAACCATATATCTTATACGTTGAGGGTATTAAATCCTCGTCTCTCCCTCCCATGGTCTTATAAGTGTGATAAAATAAGATATCCACCGAACTACTTGTGTCAATCAATACTCTATTAATTGCCCATGAATCTTTATTTTCATCTTCTTCAACTTTATCTTCATCTTCACCTTCATCTTCTTTTTGTTTTGGGTTTATCTCTAATCTCACAACCAATGGTTGATCATGCATTTCTCCAGGTTCAGGTACTTCTTGTGCGGTGAAAGAAATGGTTTGTTTTTGCCACTCCTCCAATGGCGAGACTCTCGCAATGTTCATAATCTCTCTTCCATCTGTGTCTCTCGCGAATACTCTGCTAAGAACGTTGTCGTGGAAGTCCTCAATAGTTTTTTATGAATGTATGATGAAATTACAAAACAAATTATTTGCCTTTGCTCCAACCTCTATCACGAATGTTTCTGTTCCTTTTACAGTATTCACCCTGCGAATATCTGGTGCTAGTGGTAATTGTTAAGATTGTGGATATCCTATTAAAAAGTGATTTAACTTTCCTTGATCTATCATCCTCAAAATTATCTTTTTTACATTCCTGCAATCATTTACTGAGTGACCATGAAAATGATGGTAAGGACAAAATGCTTGATTTCGATTATTTGGATGTGGCTCTTTTCCTATATTCCAAGGTGATGGTATATTTTCCATCAAAATGATAGCTTCCCAAATTTTTTCTATGCTGGCATTTAGAGGTGGCATCTTAATTTCTTCCCATATTACTCTTTGATTCCCTTGTCCTCTGAAATCATTTTGTCTCTGACCACCATAACTTTTTGTGGCTGATCAAGTCTTTGGATTTTGTTATTTCCACCGCGATTGTAATAATTCTTTTCCCTTTCGTAATCTTCTTGATCTCGACTGCCCATGGCTACTAATTTCTGTTGGTTATCGATCACCACTTTCTCTTGTTGTGTCTGCGAAGTGCTCGCCACATTGTTAATCATATTAGGAAGTAGACTTCTATTTGCCGCTATCGAGCTGGTATTTTTAATTGGATGTGATTCCATCTCATTTTGTTTCTCCTCCAAGGCAATGTATTCTTCTTGTAACTCTCGCAGCTCCGTCATGGTAATTGTATTCTTGTTTCTGAAAATTTGTATGTACAGCAGATTGGTTGCGAACATTGCATTGATAAAAGATAAAATAAGATATCTCTCATCCATTCTTCCTGCCATTTCACTGCACATTGTCTTCCATCTTATGGTTAGGTGTTTCAGACTCTCGCCAACCCTCTTCTTTAACCCAAATACATCTTCAATACCTGGCCGCGATGAATTGTTGCTTATATATGCTTCCGAAAATGTAGCTTGCAAATGGTCAAAAGAAGTTATAGTATTTTTGGGCAATCCCACGAACCATTTTAGCGCCTCGCCAGTTAAACTGGACGCAAAATATTTGCATAATACGGCATCATGGTTTTCCCACTGTAGCATACACCTAACATAAGCTTTGACAGGTTAAACATCACATGTAGTCCATCAAAGATACTGGTTAAAGATGGTAAATTGCATTTAGGGGGTATTCCTCTTAACTGTACTTCTTGAGTGAATGGATTTCTCGCAGCTTCCTCAATGGCTTCATCAAGTTTTCTTCTACCTCCTTCCCTTCTGTTATTTATCATTCCCCACATTTCTGCTAACTCTCTCAATATTTGTTCGTTTTCAACTGAATTTTGCTCTATTAGTCTTTTTAGTGCAGCTTCTCTTCTTCTGCGTTCATGTCTTTCTTGTCTTGCGAGATTTTGTGTATCTTCTTCTTCATCTTCATTTTTCCTTCTTCTGTGATCTCCTCCTTCATCTCTTTCTTGAAATCGCAGTTGATTATGCTGTCTATTTTCTTCTCTGCGAATTTCTTCATTTCTTATCATTTCTCTTCGTTGTCTTTATATTCTCCTCTGTATTCTATCATACTCCTCATTCATATTATTGTTATGGAGATTTTTTGTGCGTCTCCTTTCTCGATTATCATGATTATTCTGCCGAATCGCTTCCTGAAATTCTTGTTCTTCCACTTCTGCTCTTAATCTTTCCCTCTCGCAAGCCAGACGTGCTTGTTCTGCATAATGTCTCTCAATTTAGTCCTCAATGATTCTTTGATTTCTTTGTACTTCTCGGCCATGTAATATTCTTCTACCTTCTTCTCGGTTTTCTTCACCATTTTGATTATTTCTACCCTCTTGATTTTGTCTACCATTCACAGCTTCATCGTGTGGAATATGGCGATCATCAATTATCTCTTCTTCTCTATGATGTTATTCTTCATTTGGATTTTGCATTCTTTCTCGAATATTTTCTTCAACATTTCTCATAGGGGAATTTTGCCTTGGTTCTTCTCTAAATGACCTTGAACTTGATCTAGCAGTACTTATTGATCTCCTTCTTTGCAATCTTAAATTCTCCATTCTTAACTCATGATTTTGCCTTGTTAAATTCGCACGTTCTTCTGCTTCTAATCTCCTTTCCTCCTGTATTCTTTGTCTTAAATCATATGTTGTTTCATTTTCATCTTCTCCATGAATTAATCCTTAAACCTCTCCTCGATCTCTTTCTTCTCTTCTTTCATTTCTTAATTCTCGATCTTCTTCTTCTTCCACTGAATCTGATTGCCAAGTATGCACGCTAACTCTATTATAATCCATAGCTCTATCTTGTATTGGTGTTTGCTGATTTGATTGTTGAACCTGATTTTCTTCATTATTCCTTGTTCTATTTTTTCTTGTTCTTATCCTTGAAGATTCTCCCAATTCTTTTGTTCCCCCACCTGCAAGTCTTTTACTCCTCCTTACGGTTGTTGGTGGTTCTGATGTGTTTCTTCTTCTTATAGCCATTATTGCGTTAGATCTTTCACTAATTGTTCCAAATTCCTTCCAATCACAATGTCAATTTTTATATTTTTCTTCAAATAATCATCAATTCATCCCTGTTTTGGGCGCCAAAATGTAGTTGCAGGAAATCCTACACTACACCCTTGTTAAGATTTCATTATATTCAACTCATACTTAAAGATTAAAAATGACTCTTTATCATTTAATTCTCAGAAATGTTTACAGAGGTGGAAGAAATCAAGAATACAACTATTCTCTCGAAGTTTCTCTCTCTTCAAGACTTTCTCAACTCTCAAAAATACATCATCCTCCCTCTGGACATACTGGGTCTCTATATATAGGGTAGATACAAATTGGATGACAGCTAAGCTGTCCTTTAATTTCGGATTTAATTTGCGATCTTATCGCAACATTTATAATATTAAATCTCGCAAGCATTGTGACCATCGCAGATAAATCATGCTCTTCTCGTGTTTCTTCAATCGTCATCTATTACGTCATTCTTTGAATCATTCTTTAAGTTATTCTGTGATGTTCGCAAAGTCTTGTTTGAAGAGCTCGCGGTGATGATCGCAGGAGTGTTGTTAATCTCGCAGGAATACTGTCATGGAGATATTCTGGTACTACAAAGATGAACTTTGTGAAGGAATCCTCTGTCGCGATTTCTAATTTCCATGTTCTTGTAGTATTCAAGATAGTCATATCTTCTTTCTGCACGATCGCGAGATTGGACATAATGACTACCTTCTCTTTGTGAAGATAAGTTTTGAATTAATGATAAGAAACAACTCTCCCACTGGTTCATGGCATCATCAAATTTGTCTCCAATTATACCCTTCAGGCGAGATTTTATACTTTCTTCTTTAGAAAGGAGATAAGCATTTTCTTTCTCCAATAAGGAATGAGATTATTTTAATCGGGAGAAACGTTCTTTGAGTTTACTAGCCTTTACACTTAGAGCTATCCTACCCTGGATGATTTTATCCTTCTCAGCTATTGATGATTCAGTTATTTATTTGAGTTCTTCTTTCAATGAAGATAGAGATTGTCCTTTATCGTTACACACTTTCTGAAGAATACTTAAATGCTGCGAGGAGATCACTATCTTATTTGAGAAGTTGCGCTTTTCTTGAGATAAGGTCTTATTTTCATATGATAAAGTTTTTATCGCCAAATTATCTTGGGTTAACAAATAAGAAAGACGAGTAACTTCACTATTTAACATACTTTGCCTTTGTATTAGTTGGTTATTCTCATTGGTAAGATTATCTATTTGGTTGATAAAATATGAATGAAGGTTATCTAATCTATTATATTGGTCCATCCAAGAATCTTTCTCAGCACGAGATTCTTCAGCAATAGACTCAAATCGGAATCTCTCCAAAAATCGTGTCCGATTTACAACTAAATATATGAACCAAGGGTTTAAAAGTGAATTAAACACAGAAAAAATGAGAATTTACTAAAATAGAAAAACCAAGAGATAAAAGAAGGAAAATTATACCTTTTAGTTCCTCATTCTTATTGCGAAGATTTTCGCAATTCAGTAAAAAGTTGCGAAGCTTGTGCTGAAGAGTATTGCATTCTGAAGTCTTAACCCAAAGACTCTCTTTTAAAATTTCAATTTCGTTTTCTAGAGATGTCTTCGCAGCCGTTTGTTCAGAACCAAAATACTTGCTTAAAACTTCGCAGACGCCACGCTTGACAGGATTAATAGAGGATTTTATAGTTTCATCCAGAATGTCAGACAAGACTCTAAAAGCAACTTCTACATCAATTGAAGCTTCTCTAACAGGAGGGAAAGATGTAGGTGGTGAAGTGGTAACAATGGCGAGTTGAAGGTTTGAATTATTTGTGTCATCAGGAGGGGGAGTGTCTGGAAAGGTAACATTTGGAAGTGAAAATGAATCAACTTGAGAAGTGACTACAGAAGAAGAAGAAGGAACTTCATTCGAAATAATATGGGGAGTTTCACTTATGAGAGGGTTAATTGAGGCAGGAGTATTGGGAGTGACACCATCGCAAGCAAAAGGTTGGGGCACAATTTGCGATGCTATAGGAGTGGATTTTAAAGAAGATAATGAGGGAATAGTAATTCCATATTCAATGGGTTTAATCTTGCGAGATCGCTTGCGAGGTTCGACAACATTCTCATCATCCTGCGAATAATAAACTAGATAAGAAACAGAGGCAACAATATTGTTATTAAGAAAACAAGTGTTTCTTACTACCATATGATTCACACGATTCCTCTTCTTTTCAGCCAGTTTCTGTTGCAAATTTTTGAGAAGATTAGGGTTTTGAGATATAGGTTGCACGTTAGAATTAGTTTCACTGAAAAGAAGACACAATATGGAAATTATGAAAAATCAAATAGAAGAGATCAAATAGATTAGATAAACATAGTTTAAACAAGCAGAATCGAATTTAATAATGTCAGAAGAGAATGTTTATACCTTTGAGACTCCATTAGAACAGTAGCAGATGAACCTGTGAAAGAAGAAAAATTACAGACGGGAAAGTTTACAGATAAGAGAAGGGATGAAGAAGACGAAGAAGTAAAAGAAAAAGAATATTTCTTAAACAAGTTATCTCTTTTATAGACAGAAGAGGGGTAACTGGGTAATAAAGGATTAACCAGTTAAAAAAGGAGCATTCGACACGTATAAGCGGTCATACCTAATTTACAGGGCTTTGTCGGAAAAAATAGATGAAAAACTAGGTAGCTGCGGCATTTTAATTCTCATAGTCTTTCCTTCTTCACAGAAAAGACATGAGAAGAGGCAACATGTAGGACCAGAATATCGCCATGATATTACTCTTGCGAGATTAACAAAACTTCTGCGAACATCACCGCGAGTTCTTCAACAACACTTCGCGAGTGTCATAGAATGATTTGAAGAATGACATAATAGCTGACGAATGAAGAAACACGGGAAGAGCGTGATTATCCTGCGATGGTTACAACGCTTGCGAGAATGGATATTATAACTACTGCGATAATATTGCGAGTCAGATCCGAAATTAAAGGACAGATTAGCTGTCATCCACTATGTAACTATTCTATATAAAGAGACCCAGTAGATTCAGAGAGAGGATGATGTGTTTTTGAGTGTTGAGAAAGTCTTGAGGAGAGATAAAATTCAAGAGAGTGGTTGTATTCTTTATTTCTTCCGTTTCTTGTAAACATTTCTGAGAATCAAATAATAAAGCGTTGTTTTTAATCTTCAAATATGTCTTAATTACAGTAAATTCTTATCAAGGGTGTAGTGTAGGATTTCCTGAAACTATAGCTACGTCTAAAGTTTCAAGATGTTGCGAGATCTTTCTAAGAATTTGGATTTCTTAGTCGGGAGATTTCATTCATCCAACTGGAAACATAAAATCATAAAAGCAGCATGAATGAAGGATTATTATTCGATCAAGCCCTAGCTCTAGCCGCATGAAACAAAAGATTACTAAACATCAAAGAAGTGTCATCAACGCCAGGGCCATTGGCGCCTTCACTGGAGTCCTCTCCAAAAGCCGCTTCAACATCCCCTTCGGAAGCCGCTTCAACATCCTCTTCGGAAGCTGCATCAACGTTCTCTTTGGGAGCTGCTTCAATATCTTTTTTCGAAAATTACTTCAGCAGCCTTTTTGAAAAAGCGGGGTCTAACAACTACACCCAATATTTCGAATTAGCAATCTGTATGGGCCAACTCCAATATACGTTCTAGAGAATCAACTAGACAGTTAGACTCAATAAATAAAAAAGTATATCAAAGAGTTTATATCTCTATCTCTCGATTTAAATCTTAATCAAGCAAACTAAGAGTCTCGATTAAATATAAGAGAGATAAACTTGGATGGTACCAAAGACCAATATCCAAGTGTCAATCAATTTAAATCAAAAACCAAAAGGTCGGATATTCTAAATGATTGAACAACACCGCACAACTTGTATTATTTTAATTATAAAGATAAACAATATAATGCGGAAAATGAAATAACACAGGCATCAGAATTTTGTTAACGAGGAATACGCAAATGCAGAAAAACCCCGGGACCTAGTCCAGATAAAACATACACTTTATTAAGCCGCTACAGACACTAGCCTACTCCAAGCTAACTTCGATCTGGACTGTAGTTCAACCCCAATCAATCTCACACTGATCCAATGTACAATTATGCTCATACGTCTCTGATCCCAACAGGATACTACGTACTTGATTCCCTTAGCTGATCTCACCCACAACCAAGAGTTGATACGACCCAAAGTCGAAGACTTTGATAAACAAATCTGTATCACACAGAAAAGTCTACAGTAATAGATAAATCCGTCTCCCACGAATATACCTACGAGTTTTGTTCCGTCTTTTGATAAATCAAGGTGAACAGGAACCAATTGATAAAACCAGACTTATATTCCCGAAGAACAGCTCAGCTTTATCAATCACCTCACAATTGTCTTAATCGACGCAATGAAAAAAGATATTGTGGAATCACAAACGATGAGACGAAGTGTTTGTGACTACTTTTATATCTTGCCTATCGGAGATAAAAATCTCAGGCTAATTATTACAATTGTACTCGTAAGATAGAAACAGCAAGATCAGATCACACAACTACAAGAAAAGTAGTATCAGTCTGGCTTCACAATCCCAATGAAATATTTAAGTCGTTAACCTGGTTTTAGAAGAAGAAAACCAAAGGTTAAAGGAGAATCGACTGTATCTTAGCACAACTAGTATCACACAGAATATGTGGGGATTTGGTTTCCCAGTTGTTATAGTTCTCTCTTACATAGTCTCTCAAATCAGGGTTTGCAATCAATGTTAGCTTACTAACAAATCATTCAATATTCACCGTCAGATGAAAACCTGATTAGATTCAAGCTAATATTTATCAATCGTTAGATCGAAAACATAGCTTGTTACACACACATGTATTGCACGTTTCTAGGCTTGTGTAACCGTACCCAAACTTGTACATTAGTTGGTTCAACAATAGTTAACCAAAAGGTTATCCATATGATAACTTTCATATCAACCATATTCTTCTTCACCATAACTAGTCCAAATGAACTAGTTTGCTTAGATCTTTATGTACTACACAAGACACAATCAAAGCAAAAACGATGTGATTCACTCGAATCGATTCATGAACTACAAAGTCATGGTTTGCAATAGCATTCCTTAGTTTATTAAGAAAAGTTCACAAACATCGTTTTTAGACATAACCTACTCAAGTTCGCGGACTTAAGTTCCCGGATGGAGTTCACAAACTTCAGCAGAAATTCTCGGTCGAGAACTTCTGCCAGCTCGCGGACTGAAGCTCAAGTACTTCTCCGGTTTCACTTGATCAACAAAGTTCGCAAACTTTGGTTCAAGCAATAAGGACTTATACATATATGTGTTTCCACAACAATGCTTATATCCTCCAATGGTTATATTATCTAAACTCTCATTTCAATCATTGAAACATTCTCAGAGGGCATTATATAGTTGTTATTCACAAATTATTTTTCGTCAGAGCAATTTTCAAAGTGATTGAAACATAACATGACTTTCGTCACTAGGTAAAGATGAACTTGGATAAAGCTAAAGCTTTACCAACATATATTTCGAGAAATAGATAAGAGAGATATTCTAAGCTTGAAATACTACATGTGTATAATCTTACTCTATATAGTAATACGACTTTTGTCTCAAGATAGGAGATAGAGTAGATATACTTTTGAGTGATAGATAAGTTCAAGTCTCCATATACCTTTTAGTTGATGAAGATCCACTGATTCCTTGAGTAGTCATTCGTCTTGTATAATGATTTCCATGGAGTTCTTGATCTCAACTACACTTTCTATCCTAGTATGAGACCTTAGCTATAGTAGACTAAAAATCAAGACTTTATAGTTTTGATCATTAACATTGAAAAACATGCTTGAGATAGCAACGCATGCGAGTTTGACCGAGCAGTGCTCTAACAATCTCCCCCTTTGTCAATTTTAGTGGCAAAACTATTAATACATATGGAATACCAAAAATATATAAATAAACTTTGTAGCTCATATTCCACATGTCGTCTAATCTTCAACATTACTCGAAATATTCGTCACTTCCAAGTACTCCAATGATCCCAAAGGTTGTAAGTTTAGCATCATCATTGTTGAAAATCCATAGCTATAACAATGAGAAAACAAGAGTTCTGAATCATTGTTATAAAGTGTCATAGTATCATTACACAGCGTCAAAGTCCAATTGCATCACAACTTTAACAACAATACTATGGTGATATGTCACTCCCCCTTAGTCAATACTCCATCTCACATGGAAACCACTCTCCCTTACATAATGATTCGAAAACCATTTTGTATTTGTAGTGTGAACTACATATTAATTCTCTCCATTTTTGTCAATAAAATTGGCAAAGGTACAAGAACGGGATCCTAATGAAATTTCCGTAAGAGACATTTCATGACCAAAGGTAAATGTATATCATCTTGTTTAGATGCAATCATAAAGCGGAAGCTAAATTCATTCATCAAGGAGTTTATAAAGATACAAGATAAACCCTATAATATTCCACAACCGCACTCTCTACAAAGATTTGGCAATTAAGCACAAGTTCAAAAAGAACTCTCCCCCATAAAATGTCATTCCCAAGGGAACAACAAGAGCGACCTTAATTTCAAAAGAAAAGAAGGATTTCTTTGGACTCAACAAATCACATACAAGTATGAATTTGGAATCCAAAAAAAATATTCAATCAAATTAGACTTAAGCGAACCTAAGATTAATTTAACCAAACATGATCAACACAAGTAAACTTATGGAGACTTAAGAAATCAATTAAATTAATCACAATTAGAGAAACACAATTAATCTAATCGAAGTACACAACTAAACTAATCACAAAAGTAATGAATTTAATTGGCCATGCTCAACACAAAGCATCTTATGGAATAACAACTATGCCAAAACAATGACTCAGTTGATAGAGCTCAACATAAGACACCTTATGGAACAACACAGTATTTACACAAAAAATATGGATCGTAGATCGACCTTATACCGTGGAATAATCAAGGATTCATTCTATTTCCCATCACCACTTGCACAATGACATACAATAGACATAATCCTTGAATCGTAAAAGATTTTAACCTATCTTACATCAATAGTTTACAATATAGGCTTAACTTTTGTGTTTGTCAAAAGTCTATTCATTCTTTTATCAATATACTTGCATATCAATTCACGAACGATTTTACTTTTGACAACGTATGGGACAATCAAGTTCACAGACGTAAACACACATATCCCATAATAATATTGCAATATATAAAACCATAAAGATTAATACTGCAAAGATCATCTTCCAAACAAATTTTAGAATAAATCTAAAAACATTGCAAGATGAAAACGTTGGACATAGCTATGTGAAATCACAAAATTACTATTCCAAATTCTATTAATCCTTCTCAAAAACAAAAATAAATTCTCAAAAAAATATTCCTAGGCATCAAGACAAACTCGTAATGCACATATAAGATGATTTGTCCTTACAGGGTAGAATCGATCTTTTTCGTATGGATTTACACCAATAATAGCTACCAAAGGCGTATAAAAATATTTTCCAACAATATTCTTGTAAAAGCTACAAATTATCTTAGAAAATTAGTACTCCAAGAATCCAAGTGCCCAAGTTCAAGAGAAGTGGAACAAGTGCAACTAAACAGAGTAAAATACTCAAAAACAAGAGACAGGAGAAATATCAATCTTAACTCATCCAAATTCAAGGTTTCTCATCTCTATTTTGAAGATAATTCAAATAGGAAGAGAGTGCAAAAATTATGAGGTCAATCCGAGTTCGTTCGAAGAAGTTACGGCCAAAACAAGTTTACCGAGGATCGACGTCAAGTATGCATACGGGTTTGCAAACGAATTTTCATATCTTGGTTTGCTAACTTAAGCCCCTGGATTTTGGTTTTAAATGATGTTATGCATACTTGGTATGTGTACCATGAAGTCCAAACATCCCGAACTAATATTTTCAAACCTAAACATTTAAGAACCTTAAACACATATCAATTTAGGTAGAAATGAACGATAATCAAGGTACATGGATCATTATAAGTACTCAAACAAGTAATAAAAACATAAAACTTGCTCAAGTTTATAGACATACCTTTTTAGAAAAGTATACTTGAATTATATAGCCTTACCGAATATAATATGTGCGCCCCAATTCTTGTGCTTCCCTCACCGTAAACATAGCAGGGCATTCCTTGGTGAGAATGCACTTACAACACAACTAAGTTGTGTTGGGATGAACAATATCTTGCTCATCACAACTGACCTTTGGATTATCATGAAAGAGATCGCTTTTAGAACTTTTCACATCCAATTCCATTTTTCCAAAAAACTTGTTAAGTTCCAACATCATGGATACCGCCTTCTCCATAGTCATGGAATTTTCTGGAAGATCATTCCTTTTCACACTCAAAGCATCATTGGCTTTCTTTGGCACCCACTTATGAGTGAGTTTAGGAACAACTGGAACCTTCTTCCCATTACTCTTTTCAAGGTTTTTCGGAAGAGAATTGGATTGACTATTCTTTTGCAAGTTAGTCCTCCTCCAATTGGGAGCATCGGATCTTGTCTTAGTCTTTACGAAGTTATCCTTTTGATAACCATTATGATTGTGAAGGACTTCGTATGACATTTATAGGCAAATCTAGGATTATAACATCACTGATTCCTTTGCCTAAAGGTTGGACATTTACAACACGTAATGCCGAGAGTGTTAGCCTTAACATATGATCCTAGTTTAATCAATTCTTTTGACACCCAAACAAGAATATCATGAAGTTTTTCATTCCTTATATGAAAACGACATCTCATTTCCAGGTGACCTTTGTTTCCATAATAATGACTAATATAAGGAATGTTCTTACCCGGATTCATGTGTGCTGGTTTTGGAGGTTGATATACTTTGCTCTTTTGAACCTTAACTCCCGGTGAAGGTATTTCACTTTTTCTATCAGTGGAAGCCTTTTGTCGAGAAGAATCACTAGCCTTGCAATTTTTTACCTCTTTGCTAATATTTGGAGCATTTATTCCCTTATATCCCAATCCTAGTGTATCACGATGATTTTTACTTGCTCCTAGCATAGTGGTTAATTTGCTTGAACTAGTATTGAACTTTTTCAAGTCATCTTCCAGCATCTTAATTTTATCAAGAGCAGCAGTTAAATCAGCCTCAAGGCTTTTTTCTTGAACGAGACAAGCACTTTCTCTGTCATCAAAACTAATTGTTTGAGAGTTAAACCTTGCTTCAGATTCTGCAAGTTTCTGTTCCAACAAAAAATACTTTTGATAAAGATAATCACATTCAAGTGACTTCATACGTAGGTTTTCCTCAGAATCCTTGAGGATTGATTCGTTAGAACGTTTCGAAAAATGAACACATGCGTAATATATTCTCAATTTCTTATTTTCTCGATAGAGAGGAGTCAGAAGAGGTGGGACATGAGAAGTTGTAATCTTATTCATATTTTACGAATCCAAAAACTTAACATACTATGAGACTTCCTCATCAACATCTCTATCAATATCTGAATCACCTTCATCAGAAAGTTCATCCAATTGTTCTTCTAGGAGAGTTTCCCAATCAACAATGAGAATGTTCAGATATTGACTTAGATGTGACAGTTCTCTTTGGTGAATCCAAGTTTTTAGAATCATCTGGTAATTTCTGAACTGGTACGTTATTAGAGATAGACTCGTCCATAATCAGATCGCTACAAACACAGACTTATAAGGTCTTCAACGTATTAGCCTACTCTGATACCAATTGAAAAAGCGGGGGTCTAACAAACACACCCAATATTTTTAATTAGCAATTTGTATGGACAAACTCCAATATACTTTCTAGAGAATCAACTAGACAGTTAGACTCAATCAATAGAAAAGTATATCAAAGAGTTTATATCTGTATCTATCGATTTAAATCTTACTCAAGAAAAATACGAGTCTCGATTAAATACAAGATAGATAAACTTGGATGGTACCAAAGACCAATATCCAAGTGTCAATCAATTTAAATCAATAACCAAAAGGTCAGATATACTAATTTATTGAACAATAATGCAAAACATTTATTATTTCAATTATAAAGATAAATAATATTATGCGGAAAATGAAATAACACAGACACCGGATTTTTTTTAACGAGGAAACTGCAAATGCAGAAAAAACCCGGGACATAGTCCATATTAAACATACACTGTATTAAGCCACTACAGACACTAGACTACTCCAAGCTAACTTTGGTATGTACTGTAGTTGAACCCCAATTAATCTCACACTGATCCAAGGTACAGTTATGCTCCCACGTCTCTGATACCAACATGATACTATGTACTTGATTCCCTTAGCTGATCTCACCCAAAACCAAGAGTTGCTACGACCCAAAGTCGAATACTTTAATAAACAAATCTGTATCAAACAGAAAAGTCTATAGTAATAGATAAATCCATCTCCCACGAATATACCTATGAGTTTTGTTTCGTATTTTGATAAATCAAGGTGAACATGAACTAATTGATAAAACCATACTTATATTCCCGAATAATAGCTCAGATTTATCAATCACCTCACAATAGTCTTAATCGATGCAGCGAAAAAAGTTATTATGGAATCACAAAAGATGAGACGAAGTATTTGTGACTACTTTTATATCTTGCCTATCGGAGATAGAAATCTCAAGACAATTATTACAATTGTACTCATACGATAGAAATAGCAAGATCAGATCGCACAACTACAAGAAAAGTAGTATCGATCTGACTTCACAATCCCAATGAAGTCTTTAAGTCGTTAACCTAGTTTTAGAAGAAGAGAACCAAATCTTAAAGGAGAATCGACTCTAGCTTAGCACAACTAGTATCACACAGAATGTGTGGGGATTAGGTTTCCCAGTTGTTAAATTTCTCCCTTATATAGTCTCTCAAATCAGGGTTTGCAATCAATGTTAGCTTACTAACAAAGCATTCAATATTCACCGTTAGATGAAAACCTTATTAGATTCTAGCTAATATTTATCAACCGTTAGATCGAAAACATAATTTGTTACACACACATGTAATGCACGTTTCTAGGCTTGTGTAATCATACCCAAACTTGTACATTAGTTGGTTCAACAATAATTAACCAAAAGGTTAGCCATATGATAACTTTCATATCAACCATATTCTTCTTCACCATAACTAGTCCAAATGACTCAAATGAACTAGTTAGAGAGTTGTTCAATTGCTTAGATCTTTATGTACTACACAAGACACAATCGAAGCAAAAATGATGTAATTCACTCGAATTGATTCATGAACTATAAATCCACAATTTGCAATAGCATTCCTTAGTTTATTAAGATAAGTTCACAAACATCGTTTTTAGACATAACCTACTCAAGTTCGCAGACTTAAGTTCCCGGATGGAGTTCACAAACTCCAGCAGAAATTCTTGGTCGAGAACTTCCGCCAGTTCGTGGACTGAAGATCACGTACTTCTCCGATTTCACTTGATAAACAAAGTTCACAAATTTTGGTTCAAGTAATAAGGACTTATACATAAATGTGTTTCCACAACAATGCCTATATCCTCCAATGGTTATATTGTCTAAACTCTAATTTCAATCATTGAAACATTCTCAAAGGGCGTTATATAGTTGTTATTCACAAACTATTTTTCGTCAGAGAAATTTTCGAAGTAATTGAAACATAACATGACTTCCGTCACTAGGTAAAGATGAACTTTGCTAAAGCGAAAGCTTTCCCAAGACATATTTCGATAAATAGATAAGCGAGATATACTCATCTCGAAATACCACATGTGTATAATCTTAGTCTATATAGTAATATGACTTTTGTCTCAAGATAGGTGATAGAGTTGATAAAATTTTGAATGATAGATAAATTCAAGTCTCCACATACCTTTTAGTCGATGAAGATCCACTGGTTCCTTGAGTAGTCATTCGTCTTGTATGATGATCGCCATGAAGTTCTTGAGCTCAATTACACTTTATATCCAAGTCCGAGACCTTATCTATAGTAGACTAGAAATCAAGACTTTATAGTTTTGATCACTAACATTGACAAACATGCTTGATATAGCAACATATGTGAGTTCGATTGAGCAGTACTCTAACACTTTTAAGGATATTCCTCATGATATGGCTCGTCCACATCAGAGTCGAGGATTATGATGCCGTCATGAATAATCCATGAAAGCTTGGACATGCTCTAGACGATGATCAGATGTACAATGAACTTGGAATGCGGTTTGAGATCCCAACCAACCGTATGCCTGATCTACCTGGGGTCAACCGACATCATGCTAGGGAACGCTCACCTGGACGCCTCTTGAACATGCCATATTCCATGGACAGGCTGACCCATCTCTCCTGGTAACATTTATCGACTTTTCCTCATAAGTTTTATCTTTATTTGTCACCATCTAGTGCTTACCCCGTAACAATATAACTGTTAAATACTAAGCAGGGGACTTAATGTTGATGGTGGTTTTTAGTTCAGGGATAAAATTGTAAACCCGTGTATTTAACTTGCTTTCATTCTGCAAAGAAACAGAGCCATTTAAAAGTGACTAGCGCCCAGGCCTCTTCACTTACAATGTATATTGAACAATTCAGTATACTTATATGAAATTTATCCAGAATGGTGCATGTAGCAACAATCCCAAATATTCTATAAATTTTTGAGTATCTATTTTATACCATGTTCCCCAACTTAACTCTTAATACTGACATGACATGACGACTAATGCTCGCTCCCAGCCGAGTAGCATGAATCTCCCAAAGTGTCAGGATTAAGATGCGTGTGGAAGTGATCAATCAGAGGCACAAAAGTTATGGAGCCCTTTGATATTAAATTAGTGAATTTTTGTATCAGTATGCAAAATTCACCAAAAATTGATTGATTTTCCGGTAACCTGCAAAATTCAGTTCTTTAACCTAATTTTATCAATTTGCAAAAATTAGGTTTCCAAACCTAGGTAAGCTAGGAAATTAATCCGCCATGGAGTTAGTAAGAGCAAAGTCCTACCAGAAATCAGAGAACAAGAAATAAAGAGGAGCCGCGGCGAATAGGAGCATCAACAAGAGGAGGCATGGCCGCACCACTTGGCCGACCGATTTGCCTTAGCAGGCGCCACATGTGGCCGGCCGGCCACGCTCCATGTTGCTACTTGCCGGCCCATTTCCCATCGACCAATCAGATCGCTTTAAACCCGCCACACGCACTTTTAAATAAAGTTGAAAGCTGGTTGGTCGATGCGCCTAATTCCTTAAGGAATCTAATCTAGGCTGCCCATGTGAGTCTCAAAAACAATCATGACCACACGATTTTTCCGGTCAACATAATGAGTTTGGCTTCCCCCCAACGAGATCAAGCAAACTCCATGATGTCCACCGGAGGGCCCACTATTATTCCATCCAATCGGAATCCTCCTAGCCCGCCAGCAACATCCATGATCTCTATCCATATCTAGGATAGTAGCGCTGTTGAAAAGAAGTTCAACAAGTTAAGACTGGCAATGACAGTCTCAAACTCATCGCATTCGTCCAACTTAGCCAACCTAGTTGGATGGCTTATATTTCGTTTCAAATGACCAATGAAGTGTCGGTATGCTCGCCAGCAACTCATCTCCATCCCTGGACAGTCGAACTTCCCACGACATGCCAAGAGCACATCAAACCGATTGCTTAAAGTAGGTTTTCCGCGCGGGTTAAAAAACCCTAATTCATGTTAAGCAGCAGTATAGTACTGTCGTAAAACGATCTCGGCCTTCCAACTTCGCCAGCCGAATTGACCGGCCTAGATTTAACCTCAATTAACGGGAAAGGTGCAGATACGCTCACCAGCGGCCCATCTAATGTGCTAGCCATACGATGCCAACACCAAAAACATTGGCCCTAAAATAGGTTGGCCACACGGCTTTTATAAAACCTAAATCAACGACATCCATTAACTGCCGCTAATTATCTCAGCCGCCCAACCTCGCCAGATGAATTGGCCGGCCTAACTCCTATGTTAGGTATCCAACAATATGTGGCCATTATCAAAGACCACCCCCTTCCATAAGCCGCGATCGGCCAAGCCACGGCCTCCCCATATGGCTCCCAAACGATCGTTCAAAAGGGGATGGTCGAGCTGCTTACATGAATTTTAAGGAAGCCATTAACTACCGCAAATCATCTCAGCCGTCCAACTTCGCTAGCCTAATTGACCGGCCAAGATTAAATCTTAGGCGACCAATAAGATGTCACCATAGTCGCCAGCCATCACTCTCCTATAGAGACCGACCGGACCTCCTTTAGCGCACGTGAATGGCTCCTGGCAGCTTCCTAAAAATGGCTGGTCATGCTCCTTTTAAGACATTAAGCTTCGCGACTAATTTAAGCGAGCTTTATACAACGATGTTTTACATGCATCGATTATTTTGAGCTGCTTGCTTAAAAGCGATGCTTTACATGCATCGAATACATACGATATTTTATGAATATCGGCTTCACAAATAACTTAGTTATTTAACCTAATAGCGTCACATGCTATTCTTTGCAGCAAGTCTCATGACTTGGCTTGTTGGTTTTGCATACAAGACCCACTCAGAAACCTGCTGTATATTTTTACATAAAAATACTCGAGACATCAAACATGTCACAAACTTGGGATGTTCATCAGGGTATTGGTCTGGCGGTTTACAGCGGCGGCGTGCAACACACCCATTATAAGAAAGTGTTAGGAAAATTGGACAGTTAGTGGTAGCAGATAAGTAGTGGGTGTAAACTAGCCGTCTTCTCTCATAGTAAGACGTGGTTTTCAGCATTTTTACATGATCCCCACTTCTTCATCATTTAACTGCTCCCATTTCCTATGAGATCAAGGTGCGTGCAACTATGACTATATAAATAGGTTTTCAACCTATTTCAACCAACAACACAGTTTTGGCAACACAAAACACCCCAAACTAAAAATTGGCATACTAGACAGAACTGATTTGTTTAAAACTATTTTGCTAGGTTGTGGTAAGATTTTCCCTAACCAAGTGTTGATTTTGTGCTCCATCTTCTCAATAATGTTATCAAAATCTTTTAGCTTTGATTTATCTATAAAGAGGGGGACTCCTAGATGAGTGTCTTTTATGTTAATTTTTTTGATTTTCAAAGTCTACAAATGATTCCTTGATGTTTGTTGTGAACTTTTTTACTACAAAATAAACCATATTTAGAGAAATTGATGACCTGACTAGGGGCTGTACTAAAGATGTTGATAGCATCTAAGATATTTTTACAACTCGCTAAGTCATCCTTTGTGAATAATAGAAGATCATATGCGAAAAACAGATGGGATATAGGTGTTGATTTAGTAGTTAATTTAATACCTTGCACCTTTTTAATAGATTCTAAGTGGAAAAGAAAGTCAAGAAAGAACTTCCATTCATAAGATGAACAGATAAGGGGATAGAGGATCCCCTTGTCTGATTCCTCTGGAAGGGTTGAACTCATTGCAAGGAATGTTATTAAGGAGAATAGCAATGGAAGAAGTGGAAACACATTGGAATATTAAGTCACACCAATCTTTTGAAAAACCAAAAGTTGTTAACAATTTTATCAAGAAATTCCAATTGACCCTATCGAATGCTTTCGACATGTCGATTTTCATGCCAATGTTCCCTGTTTTTTCTTTCTTTTCTTCATTGAATGGACAATTTCATGAGCAACAATGATGTTGTCAGAAATCTGTCTTGAAGAGAGAAAAGCCAATTGAAGAGGAAAATTTATTTTTTCTAGAGTTTTCTTAAACCTATTTGCCAATATCTTAGCAATTATCTTGTAAGGGGTATTACATAATCATATTGGCCTAAAGTCAGCCGGATTTGTTGGGTTTTTTGTTTTGGGAATTAGGAATAAGAAAGTTTTGTTTAATTGAGGGTTCAGCTTTTTTGTTTTGATTTTTTTTTTTTGGATCACAACCACCATTTGGGGACCTACCGTGTCCCAATTGTGTTTAAAGAAACTTACAGGGAAACCATCTGGCCCTGGTGCCTTATTGGATTTTAGTTTTTTCACAACATTCCAAGAGGTAGGAAGAGAAGTATTCCAAGTATCCAAGTGTCCAAGACCAAGAGATGTGGAAGAAGTGCGACGAAAAGGAGCAAAACGCTCAAAATCAAGAGAAGGGCCAAAGACCGATCTTAACTGATACAAATTAAGGATTTATCACCACCATCTTGAATAGAATTGAAATATAAAAAAGAATTCAAAAAGAATGAGGTCATTCCGAGTTCGGACGAAGAAGTTGTGGCCAAAACAAGATTTTTATTGAATACCGAAGACAGTAAGGTACTATACGGGTACGCATACCTAAGTTCCGAAATTTTCAGCTGGAATTTGAGGTGGCATACTGGTACGCGTACTTAACAAGTAGGAAAACGTGTATTCATACCTTGGAAGGCATAAGGTCATGTTTGGGATCGTTATTTCGTGACGGGTTCTTGCACCGAACTAAATACGTGAAGACCAAGCAATGTAAACCTATCAAAAGGTAGATTATGTAAAATGATATCACATCATTAGGTCACGAAATTGTAAGCTTTGGGGAGAATAAAAATCACACGGAGCGATTCTCAATCGTAACGTTATCTCTAAACTTTTCTTATATGTATATCATGGATGCTTCTACATCCATGAGTAGCTAAACACTTATTGATTGAGGATGAATTCTAAGTTGTAAACTTGATTTGATTTAATACATGGATCTACTTTGATTTCTTCATATGATTATCGTTTGTGTTTACTATTAAAATTCTTATGATTGATTGATAGATTGTTTAGGTGGCCAACTAAATATATTTGTTAGTCTAATCTATTACTAGTAAGGGTTAGGATATCCGTAATTGTTGAATAATTCCTTACACAAGTAGAGAACGTGAAACCTTGCAGAGGGATTCTGTAAAGCAATCGCGTGTAAACACAACCCTAGCAAGTAGACCGAGTGTACTGGGGTTATTTACTACCTCCAACTCTTGCCATAAAACTCTTCTATTTATTGTTAATGTAGCTTCATGAATACCAGTAATTAATACATCCCCTACTCCCACTGTTATTGATTGTCTTGAACTTGAAATTGTTGTAGGAGTATTTATTGAAGAACTCCACATAATCCATATATTCCCTTTATTGTCTTCACAAGAATTATGTATCACTTTATAATGCAAACCTTGTAATCTTAACTTTTTTATAAACTCAGAAGTAACCCAGACTTTTGGTTCAGCTAAAATAACTAAAGAAGGACAATTTTTTTTGCTATATTTCTTAACTTATCTTTGGCCTTTGTTCTCCTCGGGCCTCTTATGTTCCAGTATAGGATTTTCATTTGGAAAAAGGAATCATGAGAAGGGATGGTACTTCTCTTAACTTGTCCATTTTTACTCACATTAGCATTCAAGTTACTAGCCTGATTTCTTGTTGTAACATTTGGATTTTTACCTCCTTTTGGCTTTACTTGAATAAGATCTTCACTTTCTTTTGAACTTGAAGCAGTAGAAGTATCTTTAGTGACACGAAGTTCAGTTGTAGCAATATGTTTTTCTTGAATAATATCTTCATCCTCCTTTGAAGTAGAAGTTTTTGAAGTATCACTAGTAGGATGAAGAGAACTTGACTCAGTATGTGTCACAAGAGTTCCAATAGGAGGTTGAATATTGACCACATTATTTATTGGTGGAGCACTGGAAACCATAGTAATAATCTTGTCCACAAAAAGTAATGGGAAATCATCATGTGAGTTTACAGACCTGAATTCCTCAGACTTATCTTGTAAAATATGGAATCTCCCAAAGGAAGCTTCACCTTTTTTTTGGATGGGAGGAATTATTGCATCAATCATTTCATTATCATTCAATAAATATTCTTCAATATGTTCAGATTCTTTCTCAATTGGAGTGAAACAAATACCAAAACCTTTGGGAGGCTGAACTTTTTACCTCCACTGTTTCTTTGGTTTTTCCACTAAAACTTCCTGAACTTTTTATGCAATATTAGTTTCAGTTCTTTTTCAGTTGTTAAGTGACCAACATTTGAGCAGTGATTACAAAAATTTGGCTTCTTTGATATTTGAATAGCTTGTTCAAATTTCCCATACTCGTATTCAACAATCACTTTTGCTGGGATATACTTTGCAAAATCAACTTCTACTAAAACACCGACATAATAGCCAATTTATCTTTTTAAGGTGACTTCATCTACTTTTATTACTCTACCCAATTTGCTACCCATTTGTAGAAGAATATTCTCCTTCCAGTATTCTATACTCAATCCTGGAAATGTAATCCATACAAAAGCTGAGGAAGTTTTCTGTGTCTCAGGATTGAAATTAGGTTCCCATGCTCTGAGTTTCTGAGTTTGGGATTCAACCATCCAGAGACCTTTCCATATAATACTTCTATCTGCTTCATTATCTAATTTGATGATGAAAAATCATTTACCTAAAGGTATGAATTGCAAAGAACCCTTGATAGCCCGTTGTTTTTTTAATGAAGTAGCTGCAACTTCCATTTTCAATTTAACAAAATCAAGCCTGCCAATCAAATTAAATTTCCATTCATTTAAACTCTCTTCAATAACATCATCAGGTATAAACAAGGATTGATGATCTTCAGTATTAATTGATGGAGAACCAAATTTAGAGCTCAAATTTTATGTATTGGATCGAAAACCAGATCCATTCGATATAATATTTTTAGACATGATTTGTCTTATATGAGTATTAAAATCAACAAAGAGATTAACACTAATCATCAGATTTAAAGAAAAAACACCTGAATTAAAACGAAGATCAGAGCGATTACCAAAAAATCTACGAATTTAATGAACGAGTTGGGCACCGATTTTGTCGTCGAGTCATCACCGATTCGCAGAGCGAACACCGGTATGGATAATCAATTGGTAAATCCGACCTTTGTTTATTGGATATAAATTGATTGACACTTAGGAATTGGTCTTTGGTACCGCCCAAGTTATTTCTCATATCAATCAGGCTCACGAATTTTTATCTGTTTGATTTGCTGATTGCATTGAGAAATAAAGATAAAACTCTTTGATATATCTCTTGATAGAGCTCGTTTCTAAGGTGGTGCTCTCGAAATTATATTGGAGTTTAGTCCATACAGATTGCCGAACGAATTATTGGGTGTGGTTGTTATGCCCCGCTTTTTCAGTTGAAAACAAAAAAGCGAATGGTGACTTATAGTTCTAGTTGAATAGTAATTAAGGGTTTGTGTCGCATTCATTTCTTGCAAGGAATGAGAACTAATAAGCATTACAACAAACTCAACAGAATTAAGTCCGTCACCAGTTTGCGAGATATATATAAACTATTCGAGAAAGTGACTAAACTACTAGTGACTTCCTGCACCACCTCCTCTTCATAACCATCCATCACCTTCATTTTACAACCACCTTTTACTAAGAACATGTTCAAACCAATTTTCTAATGACTTTCTGCCATCACATGACCATCTAACTGTAAATATTTCATTCTTTTTTTCAATACTTCTCCGACAAGGGTATCGAAGTCGAAAATCTTATGTGTTTGGCTTGTTCCTAGAAAATGGGAAACTATTTTCCGATTTTATAAAAACGGATCATAGTTTTACGTTTTTTCCTTTAGAATCAGGTACTGGTTATTCGTCCACAATATTAAATTAGTGGGGAACATGGATTGAGGGTTGGAAAGAACTTGGAAAACTTCACCAGACCCTATGTAATAACCATGGATTTTGTGGAAAGAGATGCAAATAGATTTCACATTTAAGGTTTTCCTATTTATTTACTAACGCATTTCATTTACATGTTTTTTCATTTAGGAAAAGAACATGGATCCCCTCACACTCATATTTGTACAATATCTCACACTTTAGACACTATTTTCCTTTTAGAAAAACCAAACAATAGCGTATTTGAAGCTAATATTTTTGAGATTTATTATTCTTACAAAGCTCTACATATCCTCAAAAGCGAAGATGTAATCGCTCCAAAACCGAAGAAAAATGTCAAACGACATCAAAATCATATCAAAATTAAAATCCTACAACAATGAAAATAAAACAAATTTTTTGCTCAGGTCTAGCCCAAAACGGATTAGATCTGAGCAAAGGAATGGAGGCTATTGAAGAGTTTTTTGTTTGTTTTTTTCTAAGAGCGAAGAGTTGGATAATCTTGTGCAAAATCCTAATTTTCAATAATGCTACAATTTATATCTTATTAAGAAAAATATCTCATAAATTTTAGGATATAGTGAAAATAGAAATGTGAGGAGATTCACCTCGTCAAAATAATCAACATTGCTAATGAGGGTACCATATTGCTTGAGGATGTACCAAAAATTGAATAGGACAAAACACCAATTACCTTTGGTTTTGTACCCTCCTAGTCGATAGGATACCCTGTTAGCAGCCACGAAAATAATAATGCAAAAGTATTTAGCAAAGGGCGTTCCTTTATATACCCTTAGAAGTACTAACGATACCCCATTAGTTAGTTATAATTTAATTAACATGAAAATCTTTGAATTACTGATCAAAAAAAAAAACATGAAAATCGTAGAATTATTAGCATTCTTTTATACGGATACCCCCTTCTGTATTCATCACAAAATCAAATTTCTAGATATTGTTTTGTATTTCAATTCCAAGACTTGCGTTCCCTTGATGAACCAATCCTGTTTTTGGAGTGCGATTTGACTTGTGAACGCCATTTTATACGAAAGAGCCAAGTTGTTGAAGAACTAACTAGAATCCATGGAAAATAAGTCTATACTGATGCTTGAATTTGGTTCAAGTTTGGCGCACATGATTGATCAGAAGAATTAAGATTATTCTATTGGTTTAGATTTTATCCACCATAAACACAGCAACGGAAGCACTTAGAGAATGAGTTCTTCCATTGGTTATGTATTGATCCCGCCTGTATATTCCGTTTGTTCATACTTTTATGATTAGTGATTTGACACTTAAACCATATCATATTGCTGCAATTTTGACTAAACCAATAATAGTCTGTTCCCAAAAGAAGCCCTAAAATCCAAATCAGATGAAAGGAAAAAAATTTTGAAAATCAATCTAAGTCGAAATGCTTACTTATTTAGGTTTTTTTTTGCCGAAATTAGGTTTTTTTTTTTTTTGCCGATAATTGATTTGGCGTTCGTTTGGTTATTGTTTTCAGGGTTAAAGGAAAATTAAGTTTAAACCAATTAGACTTCGCAACAGGTTCTTCTCTCCAGATCTGTGAAGACAGTGAGAAAAAGAATAAATCAATAGTTTCATCAGTTTCTTAGAAAAAGAGAAGACATGTTTGGGTTTCTGTCTCTGGTGGGGTATGCAAATTTAGATGGCTGGATGGGGTAGGTAAATAAATGTTGGGGTACATGGATGAAGGGGTACCACTAGTGATTATGGGGGTATATAAAAGATCGCCCTTAGCAAAAATGAGAGTGTATGCGTCAAAAAAAGAAAAAAAGAAAGAAAAAAAAAAAAAGTGTTGGGAATATATATTTAAAACATAAATTGAATTCCCAATAAAAATGCTTTTTAATAGCAATTAAGTTTTTCATAAAAGAAGAATTAATTTTGTTAACATTAAATTTGGCCGTTACATATTTGTGGTTTTTAATGGTGTTAACTCCACCATAATAACGTTTTTAATGACATTTAAATGTTTTGAAACTCTTGACTATAAATCAGATTTTTGGTTGGAAAAACAAAATGAGAGATGAATGTTCTTTAATGTTTTAGTTGTTTTGATGAAAAGAATTGGGAGAGTTGTAGAAGCCTTTTTTCTTATGTGAAAGTTTTCTATTATGTCTTTTAAGTTTATTAGAAAACGACTTCTTTGTGAGAAAGAAAAACAAGTGTGTGATCATCATTAGTTTTTCTAAAGAGTTTCTGAGCAAGAATGAAGTGTAAAAGTTTCACATCCTCTCAACGTGCAAGAGCGATTGTGTAAGAGATAGATCTCGGTTGTTTTATCCTGGGGACGACGCGACAACGATGAACTGCTTGCACAATTGGGCAGAGCCGCTAAACGTCTTAAAGAAAGCGACCTAGTCCGCGACTCAGCCATAACGTTATTTGTTTCGTGTTTGATTTTTATTTGTTGTGCAGGCATAATTCAACAATTGTTCCAACAATTTTAAGACGTGTTATTCTGCCATGGATATCAAAAGAAAACAATTGCTCAAACGCGATAAGTATCATTGTTTAATTTGTTTTATAGAATTATAATCGGTATAAGTTTTATTTAACGATGGAGCATGATGCTTGAGATTTTAAGTAACCTGATACCTAGAGTTAATTTTATGTTATGGACTAGGATTGTAAAATAGTTGATATCTTTTAATGAATTTTTAACATAGAAAAATATTGTTGAAGATACACGAACGTTTTTGACGGGTTGTGGAGTTTTATGTGCGTCTATTTAAAGAAAACGAATTGGGTCTTCAAAGTTCAACAGGGAATATTAGACATCATGGGGATCTTCCATGTAAAATTTCAGAATTTTTGGAGTCCGAAAAGTATTTTTTAAGTATTTTAGAAAATTGCATAACGTATCTGAAAAATTCTGACGGGCAGAAAATTAGTCCTGATTAAATCAACTTTTCCTTATCTTTGTGTAGAAAATTTGAATCCGTGTGTCACACGAAACTTGTATATCAAGAACTTATCTTCGAATCCCATTTTGAAATTTCTTATTTGGATATTTAGTTTGAGAGATTTGGTAATTTCAGAATCGTTGTGTATGTTTGTCCAAAATAGTAGACGTGATACTTGAGATTAGAGATTAAAGATGTAGCAACTTGCATTAAAAATCATGTTTTGATTTTTATTACTTCCTACTCTTGTTTTGATAATGAAAAATAATATCATTATTAGAAATCAAACTAATGCACCACATGTGTTTGATAATATGCCTAGTACAAAGTTATAATTATATGTATGATGTTACAACTATATAACTTTGAATCTTTGTTTGAAACTTAAGAGAAACTTGGAGTGCTATGTTTAATTTCATTTTTAAGTGATTATGTGAGTGCATACATTGCTTATTTTTTGGTTTCAAATGCTCACATGTAAATGATTGTGACAGGTGAAAATTCACTTACTTGAGCAAGTTTTTATTTTCCAATGAAATAAAAATTGCGGGTTATTGATCGATGTGAGGAGCAATGAGGTTGCTGATTTCTTTGTTGGTGCGCAAAAAATGGAAAATGGTTTATAACCAATTAAGCTTTAAAAGCAATTGAGGTATGTTTGATGAACTATTTGTAGTTATTTGTAGTGATCAAATAATGGCATTCTAAATTGAATAAATTGATTGTTCAATCTTAGAATAAATTTTTAGGGAAACAAGATATTGAGAATTATTGTGTATGACAATAAACTTGTGACTCATAAAGTTTGAAACTTATGAGATGGAATTTTATACGAACCCAAAACCGAAATATTTAGAAACCTAGTCAAAACTAATGTGAATATCAACTCTCACCAAGAAATGAACATAATATTGATTATGAATTTATTTGCTATTCTTGCACGACATTGTAAGGATATCAAATGTTATTAACAACGCTTTTCAAGCTAAGTTAAATGTGAATTATGGATACGGTGAGAGGTTGGTATATATTGGTGTTTTATACCATGTTTGTTTTGATAGGTTATGGTTCAAAAGTTGAACCAAATCGTTTGAAAGAAAGTGGTGTTACTCACATCACTAGGATTTTCGGTATTGGTACGATGTCAAAGTTTACTTTGGGTGGAACAATCTTGTTAAAGATGTTCATACTCCCTATATGAGAAAGAATTCTAATTTCCACCTATCTTGTTATTAACAAGACTGAGTTTAGAAATTTGTTGAATTTGATCATTGCACTACTACAAATGATAGGTGATGGATAAAATGTTTGAATATAAAATTACAATTTTATCATAACATGAATTTTGAATATTTGAAATATGATTTTTGTCATGCTTTTAAAAAATCAATGAGTTAGTGATGAATATGAGCATGTTATATTTTCTTATAAACTTGGTGAATTTTTTGAGTAATATGTATGTAATCTTACCTAACTCATAAAAGCATGTACGCCTTGAAATCTTACGCAACTTGCAATGTTTTTTTTTTTAATGAAATAAAATATTTGAGAATTTTATAAATACTTGCTTGATGCTTCTAGTAGCTTGTATTAAATATGATCATAGAGTCGTGAATTAGGCGATATTGACTTTACAAAAATTGTTTGAATTTTTCTCTATATTGTGCAAAACGTTTTGGGTTTAGATCATTGGTTCATTAGTTTTTCACAATTTTTGGGATCTTTGGATGTTGTTTTGAAATTCTTGTTCGAGTCAAAAAAATAGTGGGGGTTCCATACCGTATGTTTTACAAACTTTGATTTAAATTAGAAGAACTAGAAAAATAAAGGTGACATGTAATTCACTAAGAATGAACTTGGAAATGCATAATTATAGTGAGGCTAAAATTTAGTCATGAATATTTTGTTGCTTATAATTTTGAAGATAACTTCTCATAGAAAGTAACTTTGTTCTTAAAAAGTTAATCTTTGGAAAGATAAATTCGTGAGCCTATTGTTTTTTAGAAGAAAACAGAGAATCGTTGACACTTGCATTCATGTCGTTAAATTAACTTACATGCTTGTTTTGTTGATGTTGTTTCTACAATGTATGATTTGTGATAGTCATAAGTAGAAATATATACTTTTGTGTAAGTTAAAGATGAGAATCTATGTAAACCAAGCATGGAAAACTATGTAGTTTCTACAATAAAAGAAAATATATAAGTTAGATAAGTTATCATTTATATTTTGAAAACAACTTTAAAATAATTTATGATTCATTCGAATGATTTCAGAATTGATGAAAGTGAAATGCACAATACTCTTCGTTTTATATGCATAAGTGATTTGTTGAATTTTTATTCTAACTAATAAGATGAAAATGAAATTGATAACATGCTTAGTTTACTATTTGACATGAAAGACTTGAGTGAAGATGGTGTATATTTTTGAAATGAATTTTTTCTTTCTTTGGATCTATTTCATTTTAATGAAAATAGAATTTTTTTTATAAAAAAATAGATAGAAATATATATAGTATGACTGTAAACAAGTTTTCACTCATTTGGTTTAGTACTAATAATTTTGAGATTGTGTGTGATTGCACTAGACATGAGTATGGTAGCTTAGTATGTTTATTTGCTACGTGGTTGACTATATATATATATATATAAGTATTCTTTGTAGTGGGGGTTTATAAAATTACTTCCATAGTGGGGGTTTTATATTCAGATTTACCAATCCTAGTATGAAAAATTGATAAAATTTTGAGAAGGTTATAAGGTGTCTGAAAAGAACCTCAAACCTAGAAATACACTATCTAAAAATGTTTACCGCAATCCTTTAAGGATATTGCGATGCTGATTGAGATATCCTCTCAAATGAATCCTTAAAGGGATGGAGCGATTCGATCCTCTAATATATAGATGAAAAGACATATTAATCCAATGTGATAGTATCGCGGCTATTGCAAGAATTGAGAACGTAACGACAACGATAAGAGTTGATATGATGAGAATGGATTATATAATGTCTGAAAAGAGTTTTCGTTAGTCCTTTGACGAAAGGATTGATAAGAAGATGTAAATACATCTTAGGGATGAGGTTGATGCCCATTGAGACTGAGTCATCTGTGATGGATACCCAACCTAGAAATAGGTTCAAAGGGACTAGACGAAGTCATAGATAATATGGATATGCGAGAATCATGCTTTTGAAGAATTCATCCCACGGCATGACATCCTGAAGTGAGTAAAAGGTTGAGTTTAATTTTAATTTTAAAATTTTAAACTCTTAAGGATGTTTGTACTCTATTTAGAGTGGGGTACTTTCAGGAGTGCTCTTGATAAACTCACCTATGTGAATGTGAAAGTGTGGCCGCTTTCTATGAGAATATGAGCAGTTCTCTAGATCATTCATTAAACTGGGATACAAGCACATGGCCGTAATGTGCTGGCTTTAGAATTTTCACTAGTATAGTCGTGTGTGTTAAGCAATCTTTTTATCTCATAGAGTTCAAGACTTATGTTCACTCTATGGTCAGATTTTAAGAGAGCTTATTAACACTACGTAAAGGTTCAAGTCGCCAGACACCTTTGCTTATGCACAACTCTGTACGTTCTTGCTCAATGTTTTAAAAATATAAGTGGGGGATTGTTGGGAATATATATTTAAAACATAAATTGAATTCCCAATAAAAATGCTTTTTAATAGCAATTAAGTTTTTCATAAAAGAAGAATTAATTTTGTTAACATTAAATTTGGCCGTTACATATTTGTGGTTTTTAATGGTGTTAACTCCACCATAATAACGTTTTTAATGACATTTAAATGTTTTGAAACTCTTGACTATAAATCAGATTTTTGGTTGGAAAAACAAAATGAGAGATGAATGTTCTTTAATGTTTTAGTTGTTTTGATGAAAAGAATTGGGAGAGTTGTAGAAGCCTTTTTTCTTATGTGAAAGTTTTCTATTATGTCTTTTAAGTTTATTAGAAAACGACTTCTTTGTGAGAAAGAAAAACAAGTGTGTGATCATCATTAGTTTTTCTAAAGAGTTTCTGAGCAAGAATGAAGTGTGAAAGTTTCACATCCTCTCAACGTGCAAGAGCGATTATGTAAGAGATAGATCTCGGCTGTTTTATCCTGGGGACGACGCGACAACGATGAAATGCTTGCACAATTTTGGGCAGAGCCGCGAAACGTCTTAAAGAAAGCGACCTAGTCCGCGACTCAGCCATAACGTTATTTGTTTCGTGTTTGATTTTTATTTGTTGTGCAGGCATAATTCAGCAATTGTTCCAACATAAAGAGGGTGTATTATCTTGTGATATAGAAGATAGAGAACAAGAGATACAAAGTAGAGAGGGAGAATGAGAGATAAATCTTATTCATGTGTACAATAGACAGACATTAAAGCCTCTATTTATAGGGCTAGACACAAGGGCATTCCAGTAATAAACGGGATTTGCCCTAGATATTCTTAAAATAATTCCACGTTTATGACACTCCCCCTGATGAAATTGTGTCTAAGTTAATTACCTCGTTAAAACCTTGTTAGGAAATTCCAAAAGGACAAAACCTGATCGGAGGGGAAAAAGTACAATTGAGAAAACTTAGAAAAGATTTGGACACGCAGATGTTGCCTCATTAAAACCTTGACAAGGAAAACCCAATGGAAAAAACCTTGATGAAGGAAAAATAGTACAACGTGATAGTCCAGTAAAATACCTTCTAATTTGATACTCCCCCTGATAAGTACTTTAGTTAAATCTTGGCTTGGAAATCTTCGAGTCGGGCCAATTTCGGCTTACGAATTTCTTGAATGTTGGAGATAGCAATGCTTTGGTGAGAAATTTCCAAATTGATGAAGTCTTATTTTTTGTTAATCTTCTAATGGTAGTGTTCTCGAGTCTTCATGCTTCTTTAAGTACATTGAGGACTTGCTTCTAGGATTCCCAGCTTCTCGGAGATGATTTGCAAAAGTAGTTAATGTAGTTTCTTCAACAAAGTGCCAATATGCAGTTATAGTACTATAGGTGAGTAAAGTTTATGATCATACCATATATGGATCAAAATGATATCCAAATTCCTAAGGGTTCTTATGTTGATGTGGTCTAATAAAACAGAATGACCTAGTTAATTGTGGGAATCCACCAAATAACCAAAATTATACAACTCCCCCTTGGATGACCACTATGTTGAATAAATTGCCTCACTAAAACCTTGCCAATAAAATCCAATGGGAAAAAATTTGGACGAAGGAAAAAAGAGAGCACAAATATCAACATTTTAAAAGAAAATTAAACGTCAACAAGATGTTGCCTCGTTAAAACTTTGTCAGGAAAACCACATGGGACAAAACCTGAAACGAAGGGAAAAGAGTACAACTTTTGACGTAAATATGGATGCTAATCAAATCAACTATATGAGTTTTACAGTAGACAAGCATCAAAAATAATAATAACTCTAATCTATCTCAAAGAAGAGTTTAGGCTAGCATAATTCTAACTGCAGATTTAAGAATTTAAGAATGAAGAATTTTTGCTGCTAAAAAGTGGATTTTTGTGTTTTTAAGGACTCCTCAAGAGACCTATAACGTTGAAATCATCAACTAATTAATCCGGATTCCTGGTTTTATACCAAATTCTAAAAACACATAAAGGATTGTTAAACCTTATGTATGCAAATAAGGTGGCTGCCTAAATATAATTTGAATCCTCCAAGGATTACAAATTTAATATGTTCTCCGACCAAATTTCTTGTGTGAATGCTATACGAGTCCTTCAAAGACTACCACGCCAAAGGCATCATACATGGAGAACAAAAACATTTATTGAATCAATCCTAGGGTCTGAGAAAAATGAAACCCTTAAATCTTTTTACAACGAAAAATTTCTCGTATAACGCATTATTACTACACTAGCCTGTAATTAATAGGCTTGGCATTTTTAAAGTGTTAAGTTTTGGATCCAAAAATTGCGTTAATTGAGAAACTAATCCAACTTAATTTGGATTATATGCCAACCAATCACATATGTCGATATTCCTCTGCAGAGGGGTTAACAACCACCATCTTTATTATTTTAGTAGCTACTATAATATTCAACAACAAAATTAGCTTATTACGAGCTCACACAATTCTCAAATGTATGCATATATTGAAAAATTCAAAAAAATTACTGGTACAAGCAACCGCGGGCATTATAATCTCCTCATCATTCAAATAAAGAGATGTGAATTTTGAGAATGTGAATCGTATTATGATAGTCTCTGTTGGAGCACTAGCTGTAGCTTATACAAAAAAGTTACTTGCTTGCTATATGTGATTGAATTTTCTTTTTCAAACGGCATAAGCTTATATTAAAGCTATATGAGATATTTTCACGCCTAGTAGACAACCTTTTTCGATTTGATCAAAATGGGAGAGAAATGTCTGGTAATGTATAGTCTCCCCTTGATTATGGCGGAAATATAATCGTCTCATATACGAAAACAAGTTCGCATAGTATTATCCGATTAAATCGAGGACATATACTCGTAATAACATCTGCACTTTAGCAACACCAGTTGGACTGTAGATAATGACTTCAAAAGCCATAAAAGAAATGTCCAAATAAATAAATAAAATTGTAGTCTACTTGACGTACAAATTTAAAATCAACCATGGATACGTTGGTTAGAGCAAGAAAACATAAATCTCCAATTACCTATAGGGCCGACAAGATATTCATTTGCCTAAGAATGAAATTATAAACACTTTATTTCATTCAAAGAAATTAATATTGAGATCAATATAGTCACTACAAGGACTAATTAATGATTTAGGCTAACAAGCCGGGTGCGTGCCCTTTGATCTTTAGTGTCCAATTCCAACTACAAGTTGAAGTATTTCAAATTTTGGAGATTTTCCATGAGGGGAAAAATGCTCAATATCCCTTAAGAATGCAACAATTCCTCTTGGTGCTTGCAATTCTTAATATCATAATAACAATATTTTATATAACCCTTTAGGATCGATAGGGAAAAACCAAATCAATTGGCTTATATAATTCTTTTTAAGAAGATAAAGAGATCATTTTCGTTGTTAAGGAATCCATGGTTTTCCGTAAGAAATGGAAAGCAATGGTTTATTAGTAGAAAAATAAAACCATGATTGATAAAGTTTTTTTTTTTTTTAGACTATTATCGTCAAACTGGCTAAAAATTCTTAGAATGCCAATTTTAACATCTCCGTCGCTGAATTGATGGAGAAAACCAATATCGTTTAGTATATACGATACACCAAAATTGCATCGAAAAAAATAAAATAAAATGTCGAATTAGTCATCGCATAGGAAAAATCCACTTCGTGGTTGATAGATGGTTTCTTTAAAAAAAGAATAGAAACCGATTATAAGAATCACATGATCTTCATCAAATAGACGAAGATACCAAAATTAATTGGCCGTAGGTTTTTCAACCATGCATATGATTAACTACCGTAAAGGTAGCTAAATCGCGAGGACACCAATTTTTGGTGATTACAGTTTCATGAAAGAAATAGAAACTGTAGACCGTTAATGGATTTTATTTTATTTTCTCTATAGGAAAGGATTGGAGAAGAAAAAGGGGAAATCCAACTTAATCGGTAAAGTCGATCATCCACATCCCATGAATATAAGCCATATGTTTTTAGGGTTGCAAATGGATTTTAGTCACGCCCAAAAAATAAACTTCAGGAATAATAATTAATCGAGTGATTAATATAACCTAACAAAAGGTTGCTTCACAAAAATAAAATAAAATAAAATAACGCGACATAAGAAAACGAAAAGAAAAGAAACATCAATTAAATTTACTGTATAATGACAAGTTCGTTGCCAATGTCTCTTATGCGCGCTGTTTGAGACAAAAGTGATCTTGTGATTCAATTAAATTTACATAAAAACAAAATACTGAGTTAGTAATGCAGTGTGAATCAAACGAAACCGATATCTATATTAAATTGATACAATATAATATCAAAGGTTAAGAAATTCTCTTATCTAGTTCGTATCCTTTATGAAAAAAAAAAAAACTTCTCCGTCTGATCAATGTAAACTTCTCTTATTTTTAATTTTATGATCGACATAGCTTAGTGTAAAGCGTGTTGACGACGTCTTGTGATATAGAAGATAGAGAACAAGAGATACAAAGTAGAGAGGGAGAAAGAAAGATAAATCTTATTCATGTGTACAATAGACAGACATTAGAGCCTCTATTTATAGGGCTAGACACACAAGAACATCCCAATAATAAACGAAATTTGACCTAAATATTTTTAACATAATTACACGTTTATAATATATTACTCTTTTTTGAGAAGTAAAATGTTTTTGTAGTGCCCAACCTGTCCAAAAGAAAATGGACGGATGTGCTCACGGATCTTAACCATCTCTCGCTACTACGACTCAACCATCTCCAATACCATAGTGGCCCTGGGTGGCAATCTCGCCGGAAAATGAATCAAGCGGGTGGGAACTGGGACGTAGTAACCGTTTTCTCTTCAATAAATTGCCAGAGATAAGATTGCTTTGCAGACATGCAGGACGACCAAAACATCTTCCCGGTGACAAATGGATAAAAGAGGGCACATTTCTTAAAAAAACAAAATTTTGACCAATTTTGACTCTCTCGGTCACACACACTATCTGACTTGTCTCGTCACACATCCCATCACGGTTTCTCCGAATACATCCAATTTGACTGTTTGACCATATCTCTTCGATAGTTTAAATTTATTGATATTTTTTATAAATAAATAAATTTTTCTTCAGAAAGTACGATTTTAATTAATATCCATACACTGTTATATTGTTTTCTGATTCGATCACATAATTAATCAAAATAAATCCACACTAAGTAGGCCTCATTAACTTCACCGATAGAAAACCCAAACGTTTTCGCACCAAACCTTTTGCATAACTGCTAACAGGGACACTATTTTACTTAAGTGAGTCCCAAAGTTCAGATAGAAAACAAAACATCATAAAGCTTTAGACTGGTACACCCTTTAGTAAGTTGGTACTCCCTATTAACAATGTTACTGGGAAAATCGAAAAACAAAACGACGAAATTAAAGTGGTACAGAGAACTCCAACCATCTCCGTACCGCACTCAATCTCTCTCCACAACAGAATATATCACCAGAATTAAAAAAAACCCTAAATGAAAATCCAACGGCTGTAATAATTCCAACCTTCCATCTGGGACCGTCGATTGTTATCCGAAATCATCGATGGAAGAGTCTAGATCTTTTCACAAGAATGACGTGGCTGTCGATTCGATTTTAAAGGTCTAGTATAAATATTCGATATTCCCCACCAGCAAAAATAAAAAAAACTCAAAGAAGAGAGCAAACAACTTCACACACTCTTTCTTCATCTTGTTCTAGGGTTTTCTGTCTTTGAATTAGGGTTTGTTTTTCATCCCTGATTCAATTTTCATTTTCTGAGAATGGCACAAGAAAAATCAACTGGTACTGTTAAGTGGTTTAATACTACGAAAGGTTTTGGTTTCATAACTCCTGATGATGGTGGTGAAGATCTTTTTGTTCATCAATCATCGATCAAATCTGATGGTTACAGAAGTCTTTCTGAGAATGAGCAAGTTGAGTTCGAGATTGAAACTGGTGGTGATGGAAGAACTAAGGCTGTGAACGTTACTGGTCCTGGTGGTGAAAATGTTAAGGGAGGAGATGGTGGTGGTGGTGATAGTTATGGTGGAGGAGGTGGCCGAGGTGGTCGAGGTGGTGGTGGTGGTGGTTATGGAGGTGGTGGCTATGGCTCTGATGACCGATCTGGTGGTGGCTATGGAAGCAGAGGTGGTTCTGGAGGTGGATACGGTGGTAGCGGTGGTGGTTATGGTTCTGGAGGCGGTGGTGGTTATGGAGGCGGTGGTGGTGGAGGCGGTGGAAGTTGCTACAACTGTGGTGAGTCTGGTCACTTTTCTAGGGAATGCACTCAGGCTAAGAGTGGTGGTGGAGGCGGTGGAAGTTATGGTGGAGGCGGCAGAGGTGGTGGTGGTGGTGACCGTAGTTGCTACAGCTGTGGTGGTTCCGGCCACTTTGCTCGTGAATGCCCCAACGGCGGTGGAAACTAGAATCAGGACAAAGAAAAAGAGGGTATAAACGTTCAAATCTGTCTTTTAAGAGTCTTTTTCTGTTCTTTTTACTTTATTTACTGCTGGGGGTTTATCTTTTGGAACAATTTTTTGTTCATAGAGTTTGATCAAGGGCAACAGTAGTCATTTGTTGTTCTTCATTTTCTGTCTTACTCTTTACCGGATATGCTACTTTTAATTTACTTGTCTTTAGCCTTTACTGCTTGGGGGTCTTTAAGTTATGGAGTCTTTTACTTTTGAAGAGTGAGTACGAACATGTGTGAGTGGAAGAACTGGTGTTTAGAAGTTATTGATGTACTCTCTCTTTCTCTGAATATAATAGAGATATATGTGGTTTTATTAGTCTATATCATCTGGGTTATTGGCTTATCATTTGTTATTTGCATTCTCTTATTCAGATTTATGCTTATCATTTTGTTCTAGTGGTCTAATTTTATGTTACTGTTTCAAAGTCTTGATTCATGTTATGTTTCTGTTGATGGTTTTGTTCTGTGAATATTTTTAAATGGATGTTACAAATGTTCTTTTTTTTTTGTTGGGTTATTATCCTTTGATTGATATTTTAATGGGGAATCATTTTCACTGTGAGACGGACCTTTGTTATGGGGGATGTTGGTTCCTGTTAAAGTCTATATATTTAACCAGTTACTCAGGTTTCATCTGGTTCTTGTGATCAAAACTTCAATGTTCACTGATTTAATGTCTTCCTTTGTGTTCTTTATTTTTTTTTTTTTTTTTTTTTTTTTTTGAAGCATTTCTTTTTGTTCTGTGGATATTTTAATGGTTCAAAACAAATGTTCTTTTCATTGTTTAATGTTGGATTATTAAATTTTGATGGATATTTTAATGGGGATCATTTTCAATGTGAGATCGACTCTTTAATGGGGGATATTGGTTTTTCTCTTAAAGCTGATCATGAATATTGGATGTGAGTCATGTGACTGAATAAGGATGTGACTGAATAAAATACATTGGATTAGGACCATTTCCTTTCACTATAAAGTATAAAGAGATAATTACCCTTCTTCCAAGGGGTTTTCATTCATTGTTTAAAGCTTTTCCTTGAAGTTAAACAATTCTTTAAACATGATTATACTTGTTGAAATAATATACTTGTTGAATTAATCAATGCTAGTCTCTAGTATTACGAACTTTTTATCCTTTTCCAGTCCCTGTTGATGTTTCTTTTTATATCAAATAAATTATTTATCTCTTTCGTTTCTTTACATTATCTTTGCTCAGTTTTTAATCCTGAATGCCAACTTGTGAGGTGTGACAACTCCCTGAATTTGATTTGAGATTACTCAGTTCCTTGGTTGCTGGAGGCCCCAATTTTTTGTATGTATCCATATGTATTTGCTGTCTTTAGATTATCGACATGGCTTGACCTGATGAATTTCAAGTTCCAAACCTTGTGCGTTTGTCTCTTTGAGTTCCCTACCAAGTACCCTTATCCACATTGCCACTATTTGCTTTATGAAAGACATGATCACACCCATTCTCCACTTGTACTTATGGAGAACATGTATATGGATGGTTATGACTCGGGAAGCATGAAATGAATTGATGTCTGTATACTGCCCATTGCTAAAGTAAAATTATCGATAACTATTACTTTCTATTTTGTTGATGAGCACTGGTCTTTCTTATTTATAAACAAAAAAAAAAAATGACATGTTTTGGGGCGACCCTAACAAAATTAGGGACGACACAAAAAGATAAAAAATGTCACCTAAATGTAAATCTAAGCTACCCCTTATCTGTGATATTTCGAAATGGCAACTATGCCCTCACATAATCGGTAGCCAAAACCTACCGATTAATGTATGGATGTTTCGGCTAATGTTCCCTTTTATAATCGGTGGTTAATTAGACCTATAAAACTACCGATTCTAAGTAGCCCCAGATTCAACCTTGACCAAATTCCATAGAACAATAACCACTCGGTTTGTGTTTTAGATGCAGCCATAATCGGAAGAAAATTACGTTCCACAACCTTACGATTATAGGTTGCCCCAAAAAGAGATTTTTCATAAATCCTTCATCTGGTGAATTTTGAAATCTGCTATATTTGGTAGATAATCCAACTTCAATACTTACCGATTATACGTAGCAAACCATAGGTTATGAGGGTGCAGATCCAAGCATGACCACTTGGCTCAGGGTGCGGAGCCAACCATGACCACTTGGCTCAGGGTGCGGAGCCAACCATGACCACTTGGCTCAGGTTGCAGAGCCAACCATAACCATTTGGTTCGTGTTTTGGATGCATCCATAATCGGAGGAATAGTAAGTTACAAAGCCTTACGATTATAGGTTGCCCCAAAAACAGATTTTTCATAAATCTTCCATCTGGTGAATTTTGAAATCTTCTATATTCGGTAGATAATCTAACTTAAATACCTACCGATTATATGTAGAAAACCATAGGTTATGAGGGTGCAGAGCCAAGCATGAGCACTTGGTTCAGGGTGCAGAGCAAACCATAACCACTTGGTTTGTGTTTTGGATGCACCCATAATCGGAGGAATAGTAGGTTACAAAACCTTACGATTATATTATAATAATCGGAAACCTAGGAATAATAATAGTTCCCGATTATAGTGTTGTTTGGATACATGAAACAAAGTTTTATTCACACAGAATAATCGGAGGAACAATATAAACTAACTCTACCGATGATAATAATCAGAAGTTTAATAAGTTGACTTGGTTACTGAATATGGTGTTGTTTGCTTACATAACAAAAAGTATTTCTTCACAAAGCATAATCGGTAGATAAATAATATAAAAACCTCCCGATTCTGACCAAAAAAATTCAAATTTCCCAGAATCGGAAGCTTTTTATATAAACCAACCTTCCGAATGTATGTATAAAATTCAACAGTTTCATATCTGTGTATGTGATTCGCTTGCGAGTCATCGTTAAATGCATAAAAATAGCAATAAAACCATTCATAATCCATAAAACGAACCATTCACAAACCATAAACATAACATACCAACTTATAATTTGACACAAACTTCGAAAACGACATAATCCGACATAAACAAAGTTATCCATAAAGTTAACAAAACATCAAGAGTTTAGTCGTTCCTCTTTGCTTTGACTTTGCGACCTCCACGACTTGGGCCCGAACCATCATTGGTTTCATCATTTAAGCCTTCAACTTGAGTGCTCGATGACGCCCGAGTTCTTTGGTTCACCGTCGTTGTAGGTTTCTTTCCTTTTTCCCCAAAGCGAGATGCATACTCCTCATTGTCAACGTTATCAATTAACTCTTGGTGCTCTTTTATCTTCTCAATTGGCACAAGCTCTCCGGAATTTATGCAATTAGTGCACCATTTGGACAAACCTCTTAACTTAACGGTTTTTCCTACTGCATTCGGAGGGCAAGAGAAGAGAAGAGAAGAGAGTTGAAGTTGAAAAGAAATGAAATGAAAAGAATTTAGGTTGACATCCGTTTTATCTGTCAAACTAAATAATCAGAAGTTTAACTGGTTACATTACCTTCCGATTATAGGTTACCCCAAAATGAGTTTTTTTCTAAAATCCATTTTTTCCAAAATTTCGAAATATTCCATAATCGGTAGGATATTTGGCTACCGATTATAAGTAGCCCCACATCGAACCTTTGCCAAATTTCCACAAGTTTTAGGGTGCAGAGCCAACCCTAACCATTTGGTTCGTGTTTTCGACGTAGCCATAATCGGAACTTTAACTGGTTACATTACCTTCCGATTATAGGTTGCCCCAAAATGAATTTTTTCTATAATCCAATTTTTCCAAAATTTCGAAATATTCCATAATCGGTAGGATATTTGGCTACCGATTACAAGTAGCCCCACATCGAACCTTTGCCAAATTTCCACAGGTTTTAGGGTGCAGAGCCAACCCTAACCATTTGGTTCGTGTTTTCGACGTAGCCATAATCAGAACTTTAACTGGTTACATTACCTTCCGATTATAGGTTGCCCAAAATGAGTTTTTTCTAAAATCCAATTTTTCCAAAATTTCGAAATATTCCATAATCGGTAGGATATTTGACTACCGATTATAAGTATCCCCACATCGAACCTTTGCCAAATTTCCACAGGTTTTAGGGTACACAGCCAATCCTAACCATTTGGTTCGTGTTTTCGGCGTAGCCATAATCGGAAGTTTAACTGGTTACGTTACCTTCCGATTTTAGGCCAAAGGTGTTATTAAGCTTCCGATTAACAAAATATATATTAATCGGTAGGCCAAAGATGTTACTAAGCTTCCGATTAAATTTTAACAATCGGGCACAAAATAGCTTCCCATTATGTAAGGACATTAACGTAATCTCCGCGTTTTGGACATCTCTTAATGTGGTGTATGAGTTGGGAATAAAGAAGTCGCCCCTAATTCTGTTGGGGTCGCCCCAAAATATGCAAGGAAAAAAAACCAGTCTCCTCCTTTGGATTTGAGGATTGTTTGTTGGGAATTCGACTCTTGCAAAATAGAATCTATATGGGTGATGTATATTAATTTCTTGAGGGTGACATAAAAACAAGTTCAAATTTCTGTGGGTAGTTTTGTAAAGGACGGAAGGGTTTGGTTTTGAACGAAGATGCTACAGGCTTTGCAGTGTTGAAATTTAATGACGAGCATCCACCCAGTTAGAGGTGTAAAACGTGCCGGCCCGGCACAGCCCGGCACATGAAGTCGCGTGCTTCACGTGCCATGTGCCGTGCTGTGCCAACGATTTAAACGTGTTGTGCTTTACTAGTCAAAAGCTAGGCACAGCACAGCCCACGGACACAACACACGAATAAACGTGCCGTGTTGTGCCGTGATAGCACACGTGCTATAAATAATTTGAAATCACTTAATGTATACATTAAGTCGGACATTATCACAAGAATTTAATTAGACAACATACCATTTGATATTATTTCAAGTAAAATTAACAAGTTTATTCAATAAAAATAAATAGTCCATCAAATATAAAATTGGATTATCGTCATGTAAATTAATGTTCTAGTTAAATATAGATGACGATATTATAACAACGATATTGAAATATATTTTCCAAATATTAAGATATTATATGTGTTGTTATAAATAAGTCAGTATAAAATGTTAAAAACTAGCTAGAATAGTGACTCTTTTGTGAAATATACAAAAAATGTGATGTATTATGCCTTGTTATATGGTGTACTTGTACATATTATGACGTGCTTTCTTAACGTGTTGTGTTTGAAATGTGCCATGTGCTTATCCGTATTAGCGTCTTTGTGCACTGTGTCAATTATTCAAACCCAGCACATCCCATTTAACTAACGTGCTGGGCTAAGTCACGTGCTAGGCTGGGCTGTGCTCAAATTTTAGCATGTTGTGCTCGTGCTGGCACAGCCCACTTTACACCTCTACACCCGGTCTTCCTTACACTGTTCAAAGTATTATTTTGTGCAGCGATTTAGTTGCTATTTTGTTGACACTTTCTTTATGTTAATCTTTTGCTAGTTTTGTTTGCATCTGATTTTGGTGAAAAGCAACAAAACTTTGATCTGGCAAACAAAAAACAAAAGCTGAGATGGATTTTATGAACTTTTAAAACCATCAGGGCTTTGTAATCCAAAAGGGAAAGAAAGCATTAAAGCTTCACACCCACTTTTGCCATAACGCTCTTATTTTCTGATATTCGTCGGGAATCTCTGCAATGAAAAACAAAGTGGAAAAAATAACTACACAAAAAACAAAAGAGCTTTCTTTTTCTGCCATCTCCTTAATAATGTTACACAACAAGAAAACCATCTTTTACCAAACAAAAGAAAACTTCGATATCGGATTTTACATAAATATCATGTGTAATTGTGTGTATCGGATGAGTTATGAAGGCCCACTAGGTTGTAGAATTGTATCTACAGGTTGGGAAGGATACACATTTGAGACCGAATCCCTTAGCATTTGATGGTTATGCATTGTACTCTAATCTATCCGTTCTTGGTGTATATTATACTGGCTTGGTTCTTTGCAATACTCTGTTTGGTTCGTAAATGAAAACTAGTTTTCGGAATATAATCAAAACCGAACTGATTTGCATCAACTTCCTTTGTAGAGAATAGAGATATCAATTTCCCCCTTTCTTTTCTTTTGGTTCTTTGCTTTTTTGTTTTGGTGGACATGCTACATGCATCACTCCTTTTCCCAATCCCATCCAGCAGATGCCAGATAGGAATATGTACTCCCACTTTCTATCTTCTTTTTATGCAAGAAAAGATGTGGATATTTCCCAATGAGTGAGGGACACATCAAGAGTATAAGCAAGCAGTGAGCATCATAATTGGTGCTTTCTCCTACATGATGCAGGTGCAATACAGTTTTTTTACCATCATCCCAAGAAGACTAGAAAAATAGTAAAATGGTGAAGTGGTTAAATCAAATGCCACTTGGTTAATTGATTAAAACCCTCCTGAGGGTTTTTTACTTTCAATAAAATGGTTTTTCCTTGTTCGGTTTTCACATTGTTAACCATTGCAACTAGGCAAGTAGAGGAATAAGACGCATGCTTGCATAAGATTTAATAGCATATTAGCATTACATATATTAAAAAAGAGTAAAAAAATATTCTTAAGACAGTTTGATTACATAAATACTTGAAAAATCCTAATGAGACTAAGCTAGATATACGGCAGAGAAGTGGTTTAATAGGGAATGATCTTGCAACCTAAACAAAACTCAATTCTCCCATGTAGAAAGTTCTTTCACTTTTCGATTTTCCGGGTATGAACCTAAAGACAGTTGCTAACAGTGACACAAGAGCTATGGATGGGATGATCATTGCCTGTGGAGATGGACGCCGTGGTGGTGAGACGGTGGAGCAGCGAAAGATGAGTTGAGGAAGTGGTGTGCCATTGGTGGTGGTGATGGAAGGAGTGGTCCTCCAGGTGGTGGACATTGATAACATTTTGTGAAGAGTCCAAATGTATCAATTTGATGTACAAAATTAATAACACTTGCCCAACCACCAAATCCAAAACCAACAATAAATACCCACACCACTACAAATACATTAATTGAGTATACTCCAGCCCATCTTCCCAGAAACCTTGGTGGTGGCTCCACTGCATTCTGCACATAAACACCAAACATTGAAACCTTAAAATCAAAACTAGACCATGAAGTGACCACAGGAAATTCAAATATACTGTATGTACTAATGCATATTTACCTCTCTAGCAGCGGCAGATCTAAAGACAAGGATGTGAGCAAGAGAAGGAATGATGTACACAGTGAAGCTAACAAGTAAAGATCCAACAGTTGAATTGATAGGACCAAAGAATGGAAAGATAATAGCAAGGAACCAAATTGGGATCACAACTGGTAATCTTGCTGCAGCACGTTTGCATAAACTTTTGCATTCATGCATTCCAATAGCTTTCTCCCATACAAAATACAATGGTGTACATGCAAACCCAAATGTTATAAACTGCACAATCAAAAACCAAAATCAACCCGATTAAATTTTTAATCAAAATAAGCTAAAGATTAATCTAGATTGTACAAACAAAATGCTTTTATTATATTACCTGATGGATTAGCATTAGCACAACAGCCATATCTCTGAGTGGTGATTTTGGGAGAAGAGCAAAAGCATTGGAGTGATTTAGAAGCAAGTCACCAAAGGCCCAGTAAACAGATATTGCAGATGGTAATGTCAGTGTCAGTACATATAATGTTGCAATGAGATATATTGCTTTGAATTTCTGGGGCTTCCACATTGCGTGCATAATTTCTCTGTACAGCATACAATACACGAGACCAGAGAGTCAAAAGCCTACTTTAATACTACATATAATGTACACTTGATAGATTAGATTGACATATCATCCTACGGGTAATTCAAATCGATGCACAAATCTCAAAATATGCGCTTATGTTATGTATCTGTCAAACTTGATATATGGTGTGATTTATTAGAGTTTTTTGCTTTTATCAGTCTTTATCTGACAGTCTACGTACATATATACTGTACTGTATTCTTGACAGTGTGCCACTCTTTATACCGTTTATCATTGTAGAGAATCTCTCAGTATAGTTTCATTCTACATTGGACTAACTAACGATATATCATGGGAATGCAAATGTAAGTGTTGGGTAAAATTAACCCAACTCTAATGTGGGAGATGTGTGTAAAAATTAAAAAAATTGTTGCGTACAAGATCCGTCACCATTTTTGGAATTATTTAAATGCATGCCAAGTTCAAACAAAATATGTTAAGATCTAGGGATTGGGAGTTGGGTTTTGTTGTTGGCTTACACAGTAACAGCATGACCACCAAATGTGTAGAGAATGTTTGTTGCTCCTGTGAAATATAGAACCATCTTGGTCGGACCTGAATGCTTCACATCTTGAACCTATATGCAGCAATTAGTCATTTTGAACATAAATAAGAGACCCTCTTTTCATTTTTTGAGAAAATGAAGAACAAAAAATAGCAGCAGTAAGTGTGATATATACCTGGCCATGAAGGAGAGAAGCAATGGTGAGGTACCAAGAAGTATAGGTAGTCATAATAAGTCCAAGAAAAGACCAAATTCTGTAATTTTTAAAGGAAGGAACAAAGACTGTGGTAGCACAACAAGCTCCAAATATATATGTCCAAGTCCTTTTGTCAAGGTTGTCATTTATGTAATATATGTTGCTGCATAACCAAACAGAAAACAAAAACTAAACATTATCTTATGAAATTGATTCTGTGTCTAAATCTTTAAAGTTAGAAAAATGAAAAACTGGAGCTGCTAATCAGTTGTAGTATAGAGTATAGACAGTACCTTGCACAGGCTATGAGTTGAATAACAGATCCAAACAGAAGAAATGTGCAGTTAAATGCTAAACCCACGTTCCTCCAGTGTTTCCCAAGCAATCCATCCAAAACTTCAAACCACTTTTGTTAAACCAAAACAAAAAAAAAAAGTTAGAAAATAATTAAAACCAAAAAACAAAAGTTGAAATGCAGTAGAAAGTGAAAATGGGAAATGAAAGCACAAACCTGGATAACATGGTTTCTGAAATCAACTTTCTCTCTTTCTTTTCTGGTTCTATACTCAACATACAGAACACTAATGAGATAAGCTGTCCAACTCCCTAACAATCCATAGAACAACTGGAAACAAATCCCTGATAACATCCCAAGTTGTGAAAATGAGTATGGTAATGTTAGCAGCACTTGAGCCACCTGCACAAAAACAAAACAAAAAGAAAAATGTCATGAGACAACAAAACTAAGTAAAATGTGACCATGGTAGATGAAATTAACACAAGCCCAAAGACAAAAACAGAAGAAAAGAAAAGAAAACTAAGTACCTGATTTGAAGCACAACTAAACCAAGCATCATAAACAGAACCACCATCCCACAAAAACTTAGAGAGTCTTGTTTTGTAAGTAGTTGGTTTTCCATCTGTTTCCATTTCAACATAACTTCCAGCTATAACTGTTTCCACCACCTTATCTGATCCCCCCTCCATTTTCTTTTTGTTCCTCTACTCACTCAACTCACTGTAATTTTCTTACTCTCAAAATGGGGTTATGGTTAAAAAAGAACCAATGGTGTTTGGTTTGAATGAGAGAGATTCTGAGGTTTTAAAATAGAAACAAGACTGAATAAGGATATTTATACAAGACAATGAGAGTCTTGGATGCTGTAAAAGGCATGTTTGAAAGCTATATAAAGTAGTACTAGTAAGTTTTGGGAGAAATGAAAAAAAGCAAAGAGTATGCAGAAAACTGCTTTCATCACTGAACTCTCTAATTCAGATTTTAGTGGTATTGATTTAAAAAATTTATGTGTGTGTTTTTGTCCTTTTTAATAATTTAATCTGTTTTGTAAGTGCATTAAATAAAAACTAATTTGTTGCAGAGGACATAATATTTTTCACTCTTTCCCACACGAATGAGTAAGTTCTACCCCCTAATTTTTACACCGTTTCCTAGTTTTAGTTACACTATTCCCTAGTTAATTACTCTCGTTACTTTTTTTACCTAACTCAGTCATCTCATCATCGGAGAAGTAGAATCACTCAAAGACCAGTTCAGTGGGAGTTCGGCTTACATTTGACTTGGTCAGGAGCCGGGACCAACCTAAGCAAGTGCCTTTGTATGTGAGCTAAGTTAGGCTTCGCTGCAATCTATTTTATGTCTAACTTTAAGCTACATTTTGTTCTATGATACTGTGCATGCATGAAACTGTCGAGTGAAATTAGTCTAGCATTGCCAAAACAGATTATTTTCAAAATAAAAATAAAAATGGTGGGTGGGTGGGTCGTATTTCCACTTGATCCATAACATGTGGTTCGTTAGATCATTGTCAAATGCATATTCTTGGATGATAATTTCTGTATATCGAAATGCTTCTTGAATGGCATTTTTGTGCGTGCCCTATTTGAATGATACAATGTGCTTCTTGCAGAGCAGTTGTGCTACTGTCCGTGGATGTGGCAGCAATTAGATGGCCGAGAAATGCTAAAATTATATGCACTTGTCCCACACTCTTTTTTGATTTGATTTTTGTTCTTAGTCCAACCTTTACACATCTTCTCATTTGCATTAGACAATGCAGAATTTCTTGCCGACACTATGACAATCATACTATCAGAAAATTTATCTCCTGTAAGTTGCATCTACCATTCAATACCTTAACAAGGTTTTAAGTTTGGAATTTTGATCAGTAAGAGCAACTGCAGTGGTGCGACCATAAACCAAAGACCAAAGAGCAAAAAAATTTGAAAATTTGGGTTTAGTCCGTGTTACAACACAGTGGGGGAGACCAAAATTTGGTCAGGCGTAAGAGGAAGTTACGCCTGAATGGGGCGCAAGAACAGGTTACGCCCCATTGTCATCAGGCGTAGCTTTGTGGTTACGCCTATATATATATATATATTTTTTAATGGGGCGTAACTTTATGTTGCGCCCCATTTTTTTTAATTATTATTTTTTGGGTCAGGCGGAGTTTGAGGTTACGCCTGTTCGGGCGTAGGCGTAAATTACGCCAGACTAAAGACCAAATTTACTCTGGTTTTTAGTTTTGGTATGGTCTCTGGTCTTTACTCCACCCCCGTAGCGCTTGGTTTTTGGACCAAATTTTTAGTTTTGCTCTATGAGTGTGGTTGCTCTTAGAGCTCATTGCTAGTGATGTTCACATTTGTTTCTCACTATCATTCTTTTGCATGGTGGTGGAAGTAGAACTAACTCACAGATGATGATGATTTTCACTAATGATGTCATGGATATGTCATTAAACACTTTTAGTGCCTCTAATCAGATGTTATAAACAAATTCGAATGAGATTTCTGGCTGAATTACATGAGTCAGATGAGTTGGGAAAAAGAATAGAGAAAAAGGATAATAATTTGTAAGGTAGACCGTATGATTGCACACAACGAGCGTGCTTACTTTTTGTCACGTGGAAGCTTTAGGGATGATCTCGAGAGAGGCCGCAGTAGAGTTAAGAATTTAAGAGAACCCAAAAAAAAAAAAAAAAAAATCCCATCACCTTTGGGACCAAATCTTAATTTTGTAAACCTACTTCTAACGGTAAGTCAACAAAATCCCACAAATTTGGTTAGAGAGTGGCAAGTTAACAAGGCCAAGCACTATGGTGCTCCTTTTTCCCGCCTTATCCCTTATATGTAGGGAAAAAACAAAATTCACAACCATTATGGTTTCTCATATTCTTACATGAGTAGGATATCCTTCTTGTAGGGAAGGAAAATCACACGGCAACTGAGTAGCCGTAGCGTTTTATACAGCTACTGAGTAGCCGCTTTAGTAAATATATTTGTTTAACCTTTTTTTTTTCGTTTACACCTCTGTCACGCCCGATCCTAACCATCCATCATTAATAACGGCTATATCTTCTTCACCGTCGGATCCCAACTGTCATTTTTTTTCTTCAAAATCCTCTATAAATAGTAAATACCACTCTAATTTTCTACTCAAATCACCCCAAATCCTCTCTTCTTAAAATTTGTTTTCATCTCTAAAATTTCTCAAATTTTCTTCTTTAAGAGTTTTAAATTTTCTTTTGCTCATCAATGTCGGAGACTCAAAGGCTAAAAAGGAAACATAGAGCGAGATTTAGTACTTTGGAAGATTTTCACATTGTTACTCAGTACTGTGCTCTAGGTGAAAGTAGTTTTGAAGATGAGAATAAACTTATAAAATCCTTTTTGAAAAATTTGTGGAAGCTTGTGGTGGAAATCAACACGAGCGTACTAAGGAACAAACCCATTGAATTTTAGCTCATGAATCGCAGCCAAGAGTTTGAAATCGAAAGGGGTTGTAGAGAATAAAAAAATAGAGAAGAAGAAAGAAGAAGAAGAAATGGCCGAGCGACCTTGCTTCTGATGACTTATACCTATAATACGAAAACTGAGTAGCCGTTTCGTACTATTCATATGGCTGCTGAGTAGCCGTATCGTGTAGGGAAGGGGAAAAGGGCACCATAGTGAGGTGGCCTTCCTTGTGACATCCATTCCCTTTATTTGAGGGAGGGATCCCCTGCACCATAATGTTTGGCCTAAGGGGCGCCCTTTTTTCTTATTCACCGTCCGAGGTTAACAAAAAGTATTACTTATGCACTGTCCGAGCATTTTTAATCTAATAGCACTATATACATATCCGTGCATGCTATCGTATTAGTTACTGCCGATATCACTGTAATACAGTAGAAAAGTTACCGGTGATATATTAGTGACCTAAGTCTAAACTCGTCGACACAATATTCTTCATTCTTTACGGATTAAATCGTATTAGTTACTCCTCTCTACGAATACTAGAGTTCCGATCAAATCGTATTAGTTACTCCTCTCTATGAATACTAATGTAGGTTTTCTTTACCCATGTTAAGCATGGTTCATGAAAACTAAACTTGGTTATGGACTGTATTATAAAAATGAGAACATAGAAAAACTCAAATCTCTTGGTTTCTAAAATTAAATCTTGGGGAAACCAAACTAAACCTCTTAAAATTAACAAAATACTGATGATATTCCTTCTTCCCTGCTGCATTTTCATGTGTTTGACTCTCTTTGTAATTCTTTATTACTCTAACCAAGAAGGTTTAACTCAACCCCCGCAGACATTACTTAACCCCTCGTAAGCTATTAACCTCAGTTTACATTTACAATTAGCCACGCCTGAATTCGATAGCTGTAAAATATTTACTTGGGGAATTGTCCTTCCTTGTGCAAGTATAAATGTTTTCAAATGGATTAGGGACATCGTAACGACCATGCTACCCGCCTCGAATCTGATATTTGGACACCCACTGATATATGGGAACTCATTATGTCTGCCTCTAACTTCATTTTTAAGTACATAAGAATGACTTCCTTCTTAACCTCATTCTGTATTAACTTACTAAATTAAACCTCAAAATTATGAATTTTTTTGTTGTGTTATTAACAAAAGGGAGTCAAAGTGTAGTATTTTATGGACCAGTGTAAGTCGGACCCAAGACATCCATGATGTGGATCAGTGACTTATTCTTGGCATGCTCATCATCTAGATCAGTCCTTCAAATTCCAGAGTTATGGCAGAGTGAGAGTGGGTTACATTGTCTCTGTAAGTCTGTTTGGCTGATTTTGAACGTTAAACCAAATCCTGCTAATAACACTGACATGTTTTCTCTGTTTACTGTACAGTATTTTTAACCAAGGTTTCTATCATGCGACCGATATATCGGTCCGATACAACTGATAAAATTGAGAATTATTCGTATCGCCGTTACAGCCCGGTATTAACTATTATTATTACATTGGTGGCATGTCTAATTTCTGAATACGTTACTTTGAAGAGCAGGACACGTATCTTTGAACAACCAATGATAACATGTAATGATCTATGGAAATAAGAGCACGCCAGAAAGGGCTTGGTTGTGGTGGTGGTGGTATGGGGACGGGTTACTAGTCACACCATTATGAAATGAGTACTGTTCTTCCCATTAGAAATGATCATAAATGAAGAAAAGCTATGGGGTTAAGTGAGATTTTTAATTATGATTAATTGATGAAATCCACAAATTGTGTTTTAACTTTTGAGTAATGCCACTCCAAAGCCATTATGCTGGTGAACAGCTAAAGTAAAGTTTAATATCTTGTCTCAGGTCTCAAACAATTATCTTGTCTCTATCTAGTTCTATTTGGATCAATAGTAATGCCAAATATACATAATCTTCTTCTTCTTTAATTAACCTTATTTTTTTTGTTTGTCCAATGTCTTTATGAAGTCTAATTAGTGAAAGATTTGGTGAAAAAGTTTGAAGTGTTACAGAAAAAGCTGTAGCCTGTATGTAGATTGATACTTGTGGTTTCATTTTCATAAATGATTAAAGGAACACAATCCATTATATTCCCTCATCTTCTTTTCTTTTTTCTCTTTTACAAGATTGCTCTTCACTTTTTTCATTTATGTGCTTTGAGTTTGAGTATGGAAGCATGCATGTTTGCTTTTTTGGTATCCAAAAGCCATGCTACAGCTTACAAAGTTTCTTCTTTCTCACCCGTATAATGAATTTATCTGCTTGTTTTCTTTGCCTTTAAAATGGATTCTATATGCTTGTTGTTTTTATTTACATACACAAAATCTAAAGTGAAAAAATGTAGTCATATTTTCAAGAAACAACATAATGTTGTTGAGTAATCCTTTATGGTCTCTATGCAGCCAAAATCAGGACCATTGAATCCTTTTTTGGACGAAGAATATTTCAACTCCAACTACAATTGTATGCAATTAAACAGACATTTGAACATGATATATGATTTTTGAATGCTCATCAAAAAAAAAGTGGGGAAAAGAAAAGGAAGTTACCTTTTATCACTAGGATTTAGCTTGGGAGAGAGTAAGACTCTGAGGACATATTTTAATAGTTACTGTTCATTCAAAGAAATAAGAGAATTTTGATAAAGTGTCCTCGTTTTATTTTAAAAAAAAATGGTTAACGGCTGGTTAGGGATTTAAGTCCCAGCTGACACACAACAAATGACATCTACACCCCTTGCTCGTGCATCTCACACACACAATAACTGCATGGGCGGAAAATTCTTCGCACGTGCAACTCACACGGATAGTAACATAACGGCTAGAAAACACGTGGCATGATCCTGTGCACACAAAATGAACGACCAAGATTGACCTGACTAAAAAAATAAAATTTACTTCATCTTCTCCACCCTATAAAAACCAGAGAAGAACCATAATTCATTCATATCATTAGACAACCTTTTCTTTTAGCTACTCATCAAATTCAAACTTAAACAACACAAACAAGTCATGGTGGAGGTCAGAAACAATCTCCAAGTAGTAGCAACTGCAAGAATATGGACAAAAAAGTCATGATTGATTGTGCAATGTGTGAATAAAGAAATCATGACACACAAGTGTGTCCTTGGTTGTATTCTAGGTGCAAGCATATTCCTTGTGTTGGTGTGAGAGCATTACTTAGATCTACAACAACTGAAAACTATGGAAAAATGTTCTTCAAGTGCACAATACCTACATGTTGTTGTAGTTGCAGGAAATCCTACAACACACCCCTTATCATATCTTGATATTAATTTCTTGATCTAAACTTATTTAATATGATTAAAATACTAAAATTGTAAATGGACACATAGATTTTTACATGGTTCGATCAATTTGATCTACATCCATGATTCTTCACTATGATTGTTTAAGTTTACATTTGATTTATATTTGATAATCTCCATTAATAGAGTTCTAAATCTAGTTTTGGGGAAGAAGATGATAAAGAAAAAATACATTCTCTCTCTAGAAATCTCTCCGCAAAATATATATCTCTCTCATAAAATTGTGTCCCTCTTTCTCTCTCCCGCTCTTCTCTTTATATAGGTATCTTCATGGTGGATGACAGCTCACATTCAACTCATATTTCCCATATTTTAGGACCCCTGCTATGTTCCTCGCAGGCTCTGCTATGCTCCCCGCAGGCTCTGCTATGGCGCTCGCATGATCTGCTATCATGCTCGCAGGATCTGCTATCATGTTCGCAGGATCTGCTATCGTGCTCGCGAGACTCTTCTATAACCACAAAATCTTCATTTCCTGCTTTGTTCTCGCGAGCTCCCGCCTTGTTCTCGCGAGCATTCTCTCCAACTACAAAATATTCACATCTTTCTCATGTTTTATGTTGTCGTTGTCTATTACGTCATTCTTTGAATTATTCTGCGACGCTCGCAGAGTGTTGTTGAAGAACTCACATAAATGTTGTTAATAATTTCGGAAGAATATTGTTGTGGCGATATTCTGATCCTACATCTTGCCTCTTTTTCCTTAAATATTGCTGGAATAGCGATCTTTAAGGAAAAATCAGTTGTTGTAGTAGTCTTTGATCTTTGTTGATGAAGGAACGAGCGAAAGAATACTGGACTTAAAAAGTACGTACTTGCCTCTATTCGTTTGTGAAGTTCCATATATTTGCTAAGTAAATAAGAAGTATTAACTCTTGAAGTATGCGAAGTATGAAGTATCCTTGAAGAAATATAGGAAGTACTCAATCCTCAAAATATAAGAAGTATTTGTCCTTAAATGAAAGTTATAAATATTGCCCTTGTTCATGCGAAATTATTACTTCATTTTTGGTGAGAATTCTTGCCCATTTTGGAAATGATTCTTGCCGAGTAGATAAAGAACATAAAATGTTTTCTTGGTAATCCATAGTTTCCTCTGTTCTTTATCTATGAAGGTAGAATCCTTGAGAAAATGTTAAATGAACGAATTGTTTCTTTTTTCTTATCTTGCCTTTGCCTCATGTGATAAAATAATCATATTCTGCGAAATAATCACATTTCCTGCGCAATTATGGAAGAGTCTGCGAGATGCTTAATGAGTTTGCAAGTTTCTGAATGTGTCTGTATTCTAAATGTATCTGCGAGTTTCTGAATAACCCTGTGAAATTATGAATAGTGCTCCTGAAATAGTGTTGTGAATAGTGTCGCGAATAGTGTTGCGAGATTATGAATAGTGTTGTGAGATTATGAATAGTGTTGCGAGATTGTAGATAATCCTCTTGAGAGACTCTGAATAATACTTCTGAGAAATTCTGAATAGTATTTCTGAGAGATTCTAAATAGTACATGATATCTCTCTTACGATGAACAAATCTTTCCTGCATTCTTAAAAGAAAATAGTTGATGTTTGAGATTATTCTATTGGTCTTATTTTGTCTTCCTAATTAAAGGTCTTATTTCGATAATTTTTCTTTTTGCGACAAAATCGCAGGACGTTCTTACATTTATATGCAAAAACCCATTGATCTTTCCTTATCCGTATTTTGTCCATTTCTCTGCGACAATATGACAAGACTAAGATCCCTTGCGAGAACAAAACCTTATGACATTGCCGTCTTGCGATGAAATCGCAGGACGTCTTTACACTTTCATTTAAAAACCCATTGATCTCATCTTAACTTTTTCTCTTATGGCTTGTTGCCTCTGCATAATTTTTGTCACGCGACAATATGACAGGCCTAAATGTTCTTGCGATCATAAAGCCCCATGGCATTGCCGTCTTTAGACACTTATCATCTCCCTAATGGAGGGTTCCGCCCTTATCTTCCTCCTGGTTGCCCCTTAAAGGAGGGCAAATCGGCCATACAAGACTAGCTCCTCCCATCCGGATTTACCAACAACCAGTTGTTTTCGCAGCCTCTTATCCTTTATGCCTATATGGCTTATAGTTACAAGACTGCACCCTAAGTGGGGTTTTCTTCGGGCCGAGTGCATCATAGCCAAGACTTTCCAAGGATGGCCAAGGTAGTTTCGTACGCCTCGGGAACCCTTGAATCAACCGTGTACCTCGGCGCCTTGGTCATACTCTGCACTCCTTAGAAGAGACCCTCGGTCGTCCAACCAGGGTATAACCTTATATAGTTGGAAATCCAAGGTACCTCTCCTGGATAGGTATCTCAAAGAGATGGACCCCTTTCTCTCCATGACTCAGGATCCAGCAGTGCGGATAACCTTACCCCCTGAGCCATGCAATCAGATACCCCCTTATATGACGCACTATTAGGTCTTACATTTGCCTCTTGCGAAATTTTATTCGCGAACTAGGGTGTACGCCATAAATGTTCGTCCCATTCTTATGTCTCTGCGAAATTTTATTCGCGTTTCTCGCGATATTTGCGCGTTTCTTTATTCTTTCATTTCTGTCATAATCTCATTTCATTTCTGTCATTTCTTCTTTCATTCTCATAACATCATATCATTTGAAGCAAAGTAAATATTCAAGAGACATTCTAAGACATTGTAATTCTGAAATCTTTGTAGTTCTGAAATTTTTGTAATTCTGCGATAGTATCGCACTTTGTAATATTTTTTTATTTTTTTTTGAAATCTTAGAAATCTTTGCGATAATTTCACTTTCTGTAATCTTTGAAATCTTGCGAATGTATCGTTCTTTGTTAATCAAATCAAAAGTCTTTGAAATATTTTGAAATCTTAGAAATTTTAGAAATCTTGCGATTATATCGCTTCTTGTAAATTAAATCAAATAATTTATTTTCTGTGAATAAAATATTCAAGGAAGTGGTACTTAACTTTTATGTGATTTTCTATTGCTGTCATCTCTTGCGAAGTATATGATTTGCTTGCGAGATTGGCATCCTTGAAATGAGAAATGAACTCTTAATCTGCCTCTTACATACTCTCGCAACATACCAGCTGTGCTAACCCTCTCTTGCGAATTAATCAAAGATCTTGCGAAGTAATCAAAGGTCAACTGTTCGAGATACAAAATTAATTTTGCGAGAAGAAAGAATTGATCCCGCGATCTGCTCTTTGCATTCAAGCTTCCCAACCAACTCTACTAGTTCTTTTGCTTGCGAGATTTAACTACGAAATAATCAAAGTCTAACTTGCAAATCTCGCAGAATAAAAATAAACTTGCGATAACCAAGAATGGATCCCGCGACCATCTTCTTGTGATTTATCACATTGAACCATATGTTCTAGCTTCTGTTTGCGAGAGACAGTTATACTATCGTCATCTTACTATTATTATCTTCTCGTCAGGCAACGTAAAAAAATATTGCTGCGGTGAGACTCGACCCTGTGATATTAAGCTTCCTCTTCTCGCTGCTAACCAATTGTGCTAATCCTCTTCTATGTAATAATTGTTGAATGCTAATACTTGACTTATACTCTTCCTTCGATGTTCAAGGAAAAAGATTTCAAAATGTGAGTATGATGAGAATCGAACCCACGGCATCAACGTTCTTAATTTTTCTCTTAACCATCTTTCATACTGTAGTCACTTCTTGAATAGTAAACTCATCATTGGCAAGTTATTTCGTTGTTAACTAATTGTTCAAATTTGTTGCACTCTTTTCGTCTTCTCTTAGTTGATGGAGGTGATTACTTTTTGTCCTTTTTGGTTGTTAATTAATTGTTCAAATAGTAAACTCATCATATGTTTTTATGAGATGCTCTCTTCTTTTTTGTTGGTCTTGCAGACATTGCTGCGATTTTAATCTGCGAAAACAATTGTAGGAGCAGCTGGGACTCATCCCACTGATCAGTTGGTGTTACAGACGTATAGGGAGCAGAAATCTAGATGACATGATGCTGTTCATTTGGTGCTGTAGTGGGGAATATATCTTGCATTGTACGTTGACAAAATTAACTAGGACACTTTCACTGTTGTTTGTATACTGAGTTGTAAATGCTAATATTTGTTGTTTGATTCTTCGCCTGATGCTTTTTCTTTAAATTCTCCTTCTACTGCTACCGGATGAGTTTGGAAGATCGTTGGTTAAGTATTCCAGTTGCTTGGATGTTCTTCTATAGTGAATCCATGCTTAACTTCGTATTGACGTTATCAAATTTCATTTTCTTTGCTGATTCTAGTAGCTACTGCTTTAACTCAGAAGTAGGCCATCTCGTTAACATTTGATTAATTACCTGCATCTTATAATTCAAATGAATAAGGATTAAAAAATATCATAATCTTTTTAATGCTGTAACAGTAAGTGGTTTATATAAGAATTAAATTCTATAATTTTTCATACATTAACAAAAAGCTTAACAGGAATATTATTTGATTTTTGTTTAAGTTAGAGAAAGAATAAGAAATGCTTCCCGTTTGTTTTTCCCGCTCGTGATCTCAACCTTGACAGGGATGATTTGTGAGCGCTTCTGTGTAGGTATGTCCTTTAACGTGTCGGTTTATTCGCAACTGAGTGCGCTTTCTTCGCAAATTGTTGATGAAGTTATGATTTATTAAAGTGAACTGAAGAGATGGGTGAAATGGGTCTGATGAACCAATTATATGTTGCTACATTTGCTGGGACCAAACTATTTTATCTTCTTCTTGGGTGCAGCTATCATCACATGACTCAACTTGAATCCGATCAATCTGCTAATTAAAATTTTACATCATACAACATGTTGTGCTGCTGGAATTACCATTAATGAATTAGACCTCTCAATCGTTCTACTCGTTTCTTTGGACTTGCAAGATTTACAGCTTCAAGTTGACCTTGCCTTCACAGATGTTGAATTTTCTTCACATTTTCTTGTTGCCGTTGTGCGTGTCTTGTTATTTTGCTTTCTATTTATTTCATGATATCGTTGTTGTTGTTTTACCGAAGGGGTTGGTTGTCTTGATATTCACTGTGGAACCTCTTTTCATCGCTGGATCGTCATTGGTTCCGCTTAGCTTTTAACTTGTTGCTTAATAGTTTTGTTTCTTATTTGTTGCAGTATGTTGTTGCATCTTGCGAGCTGATGATAAACTACTACGAGCTGATGCTGGATCATCTTGGGATTTATTTCGCCTATTCTTCTTTGCCTTTGCTCCTTTGTTATTTCTTTTGCCTGCTATCTTCTGAAGTTTCTGACTAGTTAGAAGTGATCTTGTTTGTGAATTTGCTTATCTGTTGTGTACATCGTATTCGACGGTTCCTAACTTGATTGTGTTGCTCGCAGCTTCTTTGGTTGCTTTCTGGAGTTGGTGATGAACCAAATTTGATTGACGCGTATTGTTTTAGCCTCGCTTGATGTTCATCCGCTGCATACCTGCATTTCTATTTTGCTACATGTTCGCCTTTAGCTGTATTTCTACTTCTTCTCATATCTTTTGTCTCGTCATTTGTTGATGGTGCTTGAAGTATTTCTCCCTTGAGAACTTAGCTACTCGCTGATGATTTCTTCCTTCATCCTCGTGTATGATACGATAAGTCATTTGTTGTGAATTGACGAATTATTATTAAGAGCTCTGATGCTGGCGATGTAAACTTGACCATTGCTTCCTCCTTCTTTACTCGTCTAATGGTGGTAACTGCCCCTCCTAACTTCATCGTGTAATGATTTTCTCATTCAAGTTCGAATTCTGTAAATTCATTGGTGACAGTATTGCAACTCAGTTCTTCGTTAGGGCTCAAAATGATGAGAATGGTTATTCTTTGCTGTACAAAAAAACAAAAACAAAAAAATTAAAAAAATTAAATCTGTTTTGTCATATTTTCATTATTTGATGGGTTTGAAGATGACGACTCATTGATAATAAATCTGTTACTGACACTCATTTTGAATCAAAATCTGAAGAGAAAATCTAGTTTCTGATGGAGAACAATTAAAGATTTTAAAAAATTTATCTAATCTTTGTTCATAAAACACCAAATCTGGAAATTTAAAGAACAAGTTCAAGGAATTAAGAGAGAAATTCATCCTCTTAGAACAGATTATCGCTATAGCTTTTCTTCGTCTCCAACTTCACTGTGCTTTATTTAATCTTATTTCTGCATCCCAAAACCTTCTTTAGTGAATGATATTAGTTGTACTTCACTGGAACTTTTCTGACCAAATTTCATCAAAATCTCTGGATCTCTTCTTTGAATTAACAAATTGCAGGTGAATAAATCCTCTACTCGTCCCTGTTTCTAGCGCCAAAATATAGTTGCAGGAAATCTTACAACACACCCCTTATCCTATCTTGATATTAATTTCTTGATCTAAACTTATTTAATATGATTAAAATACTAAAATTGTAAATGGACACATAGATTTTTACATGGTTCGGTCAATTTGATCTACATCCATGATTCTTCACTATGATTGTTTAAGTTTACATTTGATTTACATTTGATAATCTCCATTAATGGAGTTCTAAATCTAGTTTTGGGGAAGAAGATAATAAAGAAAAAATACATTCTCTCTCTAGAAATATCTCCGCAAAATATCTCTCTCTCTCTCATAAAATTGTGTCCCTCTTTCTCTCTCCTGCTCTTCTCTTTATATAGGTATCTTCATGGAGGATGACAGCTCACATTCAACTCATATTTCCCATATTTTAGGACCCCTGCTATGTTCCTCGCAGGCTCTGCTATGGCGCTCACAGGATCTGCTATCGTGCTCACAGGATCTTCTATCGTGCTCGCAGGATCTGCTATCGTGATCGTGAGACTCTTCTATAACCACAAAATCTTCATTTCCTGCTTTGTTCTTGCGAGCTCCTACCTTGGTCTCACGAGCATTCTCTCCAACTACAAAATATTCACATCTTTCTCATGTTTTATGCTGCCGTTGTCTATTACGTCATTCTTTGAATTATTCTGCGACGCTCGCAGAGTGTTGTTGAAGAACTCATAGAAATATTGTAAATAATTTCGGAAGAATATTGTTGTGGCGATATTCTGATCCTACAGTTGTTACTTTGAATGGTTTGAACATGCTTCAGACCACTGTAAAGACAAGGACATTGTGTTACCATCAACGAAAGATGATGTGCTTGTGGAGAAGAAGACCATTACTACGATGATTGTCTACTGCATAATCAGGTTTTCTTTTCTGCAACCTGCAAATCCAAACTCACACTGAAGATGTAAAAAAATCAACACAATAAGAACATAGCTTACCTTGTCTGCCAGGATTGTGAAGCTTTTAGACGGACTTCGGATGCCATCTTCTGTAAAAGACAGGGTTAGAGATTCTGCAACCCAAATGGTTGTTATATGTAAGCAATTAGGAAAAAACCATCATATGTAATATGCAAGAAGTTACTTTAAGAAATAAATAATTCTGCATTTCATATCCTGTTATAACGAAAGATGTTCAAAAAAAAGATTGTTTTTTACTAAAAGCACAACCGATACTTACATTCTTACAAGAACTTAAAGTTCACAAATTAATTGGATCACTGCAGTACCAAAATAACCATTCATAAAAGACAAAAAAACAACAATTGCGACTCTAGTCTTTCTTTGCCTAGCTAGGTTTCTTTGTATTTTCTTTTGGATCTATCATAGTTTGGCTCACTGTTTGTTTAACAGATCCAACATTTGTGAAATTTTGAGAAACTTTCTACTTCTTAGTAGTTCTAGCTGGTTTTAAAGTGGATGCACCTAGTGTATCATATGATTTCCTCTTCTTAGATTTTGAAGAAGTTGTTGCAGGTGTATCAAAGTTTGTGAGAGTTGCACCATCAACTTGAGTTCTCTGTCTCTTTGCTTTAGATTTTTGACCAACAACACCACCATCACATCCCCTACTGTTGTGGCCTGAAATCCCATACAAGCGGCATTTACACACTCTGGGTTGTGGTGGAGGTTCATCATATGCCCTCCTCCTTTTAACTATGGGCCTTCCTGTTTTCCTAACACTTTTAAGAGGGTTTAGCTCTATCTTTTCCTGCAACCAAACAATAACGAGAAATGATAAATGAAACCTTAAAATGAGAAATAAAACCCTAAAGGAAGTTATATAAAGGAGAATATTATGAATATTAAGTGTACAACTAAAAGAAAATTCTTTACTGGTTTAAAGTGCTTACATTGTCCCAGTCTTTGACATCATCCAATGGTTTCAGATGTGGTGCATATGTGGCCCTGAATGTTGCCACAAAAGTAGTAATGAGAGCAGTACCTGCTCAACCACAAAAGTAAATGGTTAATAATAATAATAATAATAAAATAGTTAACAAGAGAAAAAAGACAAACAAACAAATGTAAAAGGTGTGCGAACTTACTTATGCCATTTTGGTCTATATCCTTTTATTGCACAAACTGCATGTATGCATACAAACCCTCTAAGATGCCATTGAAGATAAGAACATGTATTTTTTTTTCTTCCAAATTAACAGTGAAAACAAAATTGTGGACATATGTAACTTCATACAGTTTCCCAAAAACACATGGATTAACATCAAAAGGACCAACTAACTTGCACATCTTCTTTATCAACTTTATTTCCTTGGGAACCAATCATTTATCTGACCATTTTTCAGCCTCTATCCTCCTTTCATAAAATTTTGCATTCACCAACTGACTATAAAGCATTCTAAATTTACAGATAGGTTTGTCCCTAATGTGTGTGATCATTGCATTAAAGGACTTGCTAAAATTGTTATTCAAGTGTTCACATTTACTTGTGTTATTAAAAAATACTTTTGACCAAGACTCGGGACCAGCATCCAAAAGGTATTGATGTGCTCTGGAATTTTCCTCCTTCGAAGCGTCCATGTATTGCTACATGACAACTAAATATTATAATAAAAACTGGTAGCAACTTGGGAATATACAATACCTAGTAATTATGCATTTTGTATGTTTAGAAGCATACCACAATGAGCTGTTTAAATAATGCCATTTGTAGTTTTTTTTAAAGTTCTTATACAAGTGTCTGCAATTTATGAAATACAAATAAGTGAACATAAACTAAACAAAATCAGAAGATGCAGTGAACGTACAAAAATCCAAACAAAACATACCTCCAGCAATATCTATGAGGCCTGTCAGGAAACACAGCAGGAACAGCTTCAAGTAAGCCTTTCTGCCTATATGAGATGAAGGTAGGAGGCATAAGATGACCATATATTTATGCTTTCAAATCAGTGATAAACTGTGTTCAATTCTCAATGGTTTCAGACTTGCAAATGCCAATTCCCAATGGCACTAATCTATTTTCTGAATCTATTCATGTTGCAACAAGTAATAAACCTCCAAACCTACCAGTTAGATGGCAAGCATCAAACCCAATAACATTCTTGTTCCCTTGTTGACATCCTTTGATTGCTTCCCCAAATCTAATAGCCATGGTTTCAAAAGCATTGTCAGTCCTGCAGTAAGAAAATTTTGCAACATTGTCCTTGTTACTTACCATCTTACAAAGGGTATGAACCATCTTAAAACTGTCTTCATAATTTCCATGCATATATTCCAATACTAATTAAAAATATGAGGGTACCCAAATACACCATAATCATTTACTTATCAACCTATAAGTCCTCTGCCGAATGTGATTGTCTATAGACAGAGTCGAGAGAATACAACAACAAGATAACTTATGTGATTGACTATGGATACAATATTGAGGTGATACGATAAGAAAGTGTGTACTTGATAATAGGTTTTGAAATAACCGAAACTCTATAGGATCAATATCAAGTATTACGGAGTTAATGTACTTGTGTATTTTACTTAATTATAATAACAATTATAATGTGGAATACAAAGTAAAAGACGCAACAAGATTATGTTAACAAGGAAACTACAAATGCAAAAAAAAAAAAAAATGGGACCTTGTCTAGTTTTGAATACTCCCAGAATTAAGCCGCTATACAAAATCAAATACCAACTTCGTATAGTTAAAACCAAGCAGACTACCCCTAGCTACTTAGTTTCATCAGTATTCATATGCCTTCTAGAGTCATGCACGTGAATATCAAGTCCTTTGGATCGTATTCCAAACAACAAAGGAAGCAACTCTTTGGTAACCACTCTAATCAATTTTGCTAGAAGATATGTGAGTCGTTGACAAAGGCTCATATGTTTAATCTAATAAACTCCTTTGTATGGCTAGATGAATCTATCCAATAACTACCGGAATAGTCAAGTTTAGATTCGTACTCAATCGATATAGATCTCGAAGAGAAACTATAGAGAATGCCGATCTCACGCAACTAATCAATCAGATCTATCAAATATAAATTGATTCTAGTTGGATCCCAGCCAATCAAGGTTTGTGCACTAAATCCACAAGATACGAAAATGAATAAGAATTCTTCTTCGTCTTCAAATCTTCTATTTCCTTCAAATACCTGCACAACAATAATTGAATCCTCTTGTGATCAATCAAACACGGAATGGAATCTGTTAAAAATGGATTATCACAAGATGTTTTTAGATCTAACAATAGTTTTAAAGATTCCGGCGATACTTTGATCTAGTATGTGTGAATCTTATTTTAAAAGAGAAGATTCTCAAGAATAAACAAACTAGGTGCAATCAAAGTTTCAACAACCGTTAGTCAATCAAATCAAATCGAAAACTACAATAACACTGCAATTATCTAGTTTCTCACTAACGATACTCGTAGAGCTTCTTGATACCACGAAAGTCTTTAAACAAGCGGTCGTAAGAGATTTCACCTAATTAGGATACTTTCCTCTCCGATTAGATGGCTCCACCAGAAACAACAAGTAATGAAGTTTTCCTGGCTCTTATGATAGTTTGCTAGAAATGCAAACTTAGGTATTTTTAGATCAAGGATGTTTGGACACCAAGGAATTTCCAAAACTGGAAATATTCTTAAGATATGCAATGAATTCCCAAATTCGGATTTCTTAATTCCAATAAATGTTGTCCAATATTTTCCTAAATCTCTCATAGAAAATCCCCAACTAGTAAATACACATTACTAATTTTTATTCTCTAGAGCTATGTATTAATTTATGGTAATCAAAGCATATAGAACCAAAAACCAATTTATTTCGGTACAGGATCACCTTGAGTACCAAGGAATATCTTTGAACAATAAATGATAAGAGTTAATGCTCATATTCAAAGTATGTTGACATCTTTACACAACAAATCCTAATCTCGAATCTACACAAGTTCATGAAGAAAATATGTAATTCATGGAAAAACGGATTTGCATCTTGGAATCGGTTCTACCACACTTCCAAACAAGTTTAGAATTGGTTCTACCAAAATTTCAAGACTACTATGTGATCAGTCATACCAAGTCACAATGGTTAGTTGAGATCGGTCATACCAAGTCACATACACGGGTTTGGATCATTTATACTAATCACATGGATCGGTTCTACCTAAACATGGTACCTACTTGTGATCGGTCATACCAATTACAAGGATCGATCACACAACCTTTTATGATCGGTCATACCAATTACCAGAATCAGTCACAACAATTACAAGGACCGATCATACCATCTCATGGTGATTACTTAGGATTTGTTACATCAATTACCAGAACCGATCATATTAAATCATAAGTCTAGGGATTGGGATTGGTTATACCAAGATACATAACCTGAGTTAAGATCGGTTCTACCAACTCACACATATTGGTCATCCAGAGAATATGCAATGAATAGCCGGATCAATATACCTATTAATTTCCCTTTCAATTCATAAAACAAGTTCACAAACTTACTTCCTTTAAACAAATGTAAAACATCGTTTCCTATGATGAATTCTTCACCATAAACCCATACACATAATCATAAAACTATATATAAGATTATGTCGATTACGAAGTTCAAAAAATAAACGTTATACTTCGTAATATAATTCCTTATTACTATGACCATAATATTATGATCATGTTTATCCACTAGATTATTATATATACAAGCTTCGCATGTTATGTTTTCAATATAGCACGGCTTGAAAGATACGTTAGGAATCGAAACAAGTTCAAGACAATATTACTAACCTCAAGTGGAAGGATGATGCCGTCGTTGTAGTCATTACTTCTTCTCATTTTTTAGGCCTTCAGAGTAATACTTGTATTCTCAATATTCCTATAATTTCTAGTCTAACCTAACCGAAGTTGACTCTAGTACGTATTAAATTAAGCGACCCTAGATGATTTTGATACTAAAATATGACAACCAAACTTGACATACTAATGCTTGGTGAGTTCAACTGAGCTATGCTCTAACAATAGTATCCTATACTTCCATGCAGTATGGTAAGGAATATGAGTCATATGAGAAACTTTAAAATCCTCTTAATCTGTCTTGGTTTTGGAATCACCTTCTTGGCATTGTGCTTCAACTTATCTATTACAATATCAACAACAAACCTTGGATATGCAGATCTGTTTATACTCTAAAAATTTCCTTCACAAGTATGTGTGAGGTTAACTTTCCCGATTATTATGTTGACTCTTTCTTTACTCTAGATGCAAGCACAAACCAACATCAGTTACATTCTTTTCTATTTGGACACCAAACCCTAAGTCTTTCCTAATCTCTCTTTCTTACTTTAGACTCATGCTCTTTAAGTACACTATTAGGAAATATTGTACCTACCACCATCTGTGAGGGGTCAATGAGTTCATCAAGGTCTTGATCTGGGTACATTCCTTCTTCTTCTTGTTGTTGTTCAATAACTTTATTAGGGTGGTTCAATGCCCTATCAGCTTTAAAATTCTTGAACTATTCAGGATCATCATCATCATCTTTGTTCTCGGCATTACCTAAATAACAACAACAAAAATAGGTTAGTTATTATTCTAGTCCAACCAAAAATAATAAGTGCAATAATGTGAATTTGTTACCTTCATCCTTTTTTTTTCTTCAGCATCATCACTTGAATCACCGCTATCTTCTCTTGTATCATCATTTGAGTCACCACTATCTTCTTTTGAATCATACTCTATGCAATCATTATCTTGATCACTATCATATATTGGTAAAGCATCAGGGTCCTCAACAGGGTGGCACTTATCCTCCTTTAAGTTCTCAAGTTTAACAACATAATCATCAGCTTGAGCGGCTCTCATTTTTCTATCTAGCATGGCTTGATTTACCCAATAATCATGATTAAATACATTTACATGTTAAATATCTTCATCACCTTCTTTATTTTCAATATCTTCAGCTTGAGCAACTCCTATTTCTCTAACTTCTGTTAGAGCATTTCTCGGTCGAACTCGCATGTGTTGCTATCTCAAGCATGTTTGTCAATTTTAGTGATCAAAACTATAAAGTATTGATTTCTAGTCTACTATAGATAAGGTCTCGGGCTAGGATAAAAAGTCTAGTTGAGCTTAAGAACTCCATGGCGATCATCATACAAGACGAAGGACTGCTCAAGGAACCAGTAGATCTTCATCTAATAAAAGGTATGTGGAGACTTGAACTTATTTATCACTCAAAAGTCTATCTACTCTATCTCCTATCTTGAGACAAAAGTCATATTACTATATAGACTAAGATTATACATATGTGATATTTTGAGCTGAGTATATATCGCTTATCTATTTCTCGAAATATCTGTTGGTAAATCTTTCGCTTTAGCCAAGTTCATCTTTACCTAGTGACGAAAGTCATGTTATGTTTCAATCATTTTGGAAATCTCTCTGACGAAAAATAGTTTGTGAATAACAACTATATAACGCCCTCTGAGAATGTTTCAATGATTGAAATGATAGTTTAGACAATATAACCATTGGAGGATATAAGTATTGTTTTGGAAACACATATTATAATTCCTTATTGCTTGAACCGAAGTTTTCGAACTTTGTTAATCAAGTGAAACCGGAGTAGTAAGTGAACTTCAGTTCGCGAACTAGCGTAGTTCTCGAACCTGAGAATTTCTGCTGGAGTTTGTGAACTCCGTCCGGGAACTTAAGTCCGTGAACCCAGCCCGCGAACTTGAGTAGGTTATGTCTAAGAACATGAGCTCCTTTTCAACTTGAGTAGGTTATGTCTAAGAACTGGCATAGTTCTCGATCAAGAAACTATTGATTTTAATGATCATGATCAGCTTATTGATGAATTTGAAAAGTCTCTTGATCGAGAACGTGATCTCTATAACATTATTGAGTCCTTCTCTAAGAACGTTGAGAAACTTCTACAAGAAATTACTCTACAACATGAAAAGATTAGTTCTCTTGAGGAGGTTGTTAAGGAAAACTCAATTAGAGAAAAATGTTTGATCGAGACCCATTCATCAGATCTCAACACTCTTCGTGTTGAAAAAGAGAAACTAAGTGCATCTGTTACACTAGCCCATGAACGGTGTAGATCCTTGGAAAAGGAAAACACTGCCTTAAGGAGAAAATTCTCTGTACAAACTGACTCTCGTGATATTCTGTACAAGACGAAATATTATCCAGAAGAAGATTGTGTCAAGAAAATTTTACATAACTTGTAATCTTCTCATATGGCTATGAAGCTAATACAGGTGCCAATTATTGCTTCTCCTCCACGAACATGTACCTTTTGTGGGAAAAAGAATCACTATGCTATCCATTGTTTTGCAAGAAGGAAATAAATTTCTAAGCTTCATAATTTTCTTCTCTTCACTGTCAATGGAACAAATAGTCAGTTGACTAATGCAGTGAATCGCATGCCCACAAGAAACCAAAAACCTTATAAAAACGATCTCTATTCTAGAAATCATCACAGGGTTCAAGTGCATTCTGGCATAAATTCTTGTGTTGCTAAAGAAAGCATTCCCTATACTTATAAGAATGTTTCTGGTAAATCTAAGTCTAGAAAATGGATTCCTATCTATTCCAACCCTCTTGAACCAATTGCAAGAGGTCATAGATTTAGTCCTCAGAAAAAACCTTCTGACGGATATGTTAAACACACCATGTATTATCCTTCAGGGATGAAAGTCAACCGAATAAAGGCGAAGAACACAAAGATCAAACTGTCAGAAGATATATACAACACCTTTCTCAATGATCATAGTGGGGACTAGTTTCCACCCGGCCACCTGATTCTAGGTATTTGTTTCCTTGTTTCTAACTTGAGAGGTGCAAGGAAAATAATTGGGAAATACTTATATTGTATATTATTTTTGTTTGAGTTTTTGTGTTAAAAGGTCCACGAATGTCCGTGTCCTCCTCTCGTGAGATCTTAGGGTTTTCAAAACTAGAGTCTCTTACTCTTGTTTGCAAACGTAAATATATTTTTTATATATTGTGTTTTCTCCTTCCCTAAATCGTATGGATAACTATGCAATATCTCAAGAGATTGTGTATCTTGATATGGAGGAAGACAATCAGGAGCGTAAGTCAATTCAGGAGCTGGTTCTAAAGAAGATGCTTGAAAGAAAGGATCGCAACTCCTGGATTGATGATTCTGTCAAGGATTTAAATCATTTTCAGAATGATTCAAATGTCGAGTTTACAAATCTTCAATTGCAAATAAATCAACTTCTAGATGGTCAGGCCAAAATTCTTGCTAATCAGAATCTTTTGATACAAAATCAAAAGAAGCTCATCATGGACTGTGTCAAAGCTAGATAGCTTGCTCGGGTTGTTGATCGAAAAGTTAGTGTTCTAACTCACGAATATGGTGTGTCTACAGTCAAGAGAGTAAAGGAAATCAGTGATACCTTCTTTGATGGATTCATTGAAATATATGAGGTTCTCAATGAACTCTGACTGTTTGCCTAGTAAATCTTCTATTTTTATTTTTTGTTTAGAAGAGAATAACTAGTGTTTGGAATAGCCATTATTGTGACTACACATAGCTATGTCCAAAGTTTTCATCTTCTTGTTTTTAGATTTATTGGTTTAAATTCTAAACTTGTTTGGAAGATAATTTTTGCAGTATTAATCTTTATGGTTTTATATATTGCAATATTGTTATGGGATATGTGTATTTACGTTCGTGAACTTGATTGTCCCATATTTTGTCAAAAGTACATTCGTTTATGAATTGATATGAGAGTATTGATAAAAGAATGAATATACTTTTGACAAACACAAAAGTTAAGCCTATATTGTCAATTATTGATGTAAGATAGGTTAAAATCTTTTGTGATTCAAGGATTATGTCTATTGTATGTCATTGTGAAAATGGTGATAGTAACATAGAATGAATCCTTGTGTATTCCGAAGTAATTGATCTTCCCTGATCCATATTTTGTGTATTACTGTGAGACTCTGTATTGTGTCTTATGTCGAGCACTAGACAACCAAGTTGATTATTTTTGTGATTAGCTTAGTTGTGTTCCGTAAGGTACTTTATGTTGAGTATATTGAACTAAATTAATCATCTTGTGTGAATATTTAGTTATGACTCCGTAAGTTTGTCTTATGTTTGAGCATTTTCGACTGGGTTGGTTGTTTTTATGATTAACTTAGTCATCGCTCCATATATTTTCTTATGTGAGTATAAACGATTAAATTGATTACTTTTGTGATTAGTTTAATTATATATTCCGGATAGATTAATTATGGGTCTCTTGTGATTAATCTAATCGAGTTATTAAGTCTCCATAAGTTTACTTGTGTTGAGCATATTTAGTCAAATTAATCATGGTTCGCTTACGGTTAATTTGATTGAATATTTCTTTTTGATTCTAAATTCATACTTGTATGATATTTGTTGAGTCCAAAGAAATCCTTATTTTCTTTGAAATTAAGGTCGCTCTTGTTGTTCCCTTGGGAATGACATGTTATAGGGGAGAGTTCTTTTGAACTTGTGCTTAATTGCCAAATCTTTGTGGGGAATGCGTCCGTGGAATATTGTAGGGGTTATCTTGTATCTTTATGAACTCCTTGATGACTGCATTTAGCTTCGGCTTTATGATTGCATCTAAACAAGATGATATACATTTACCTTTGGTCATGAAATGTCTCTTACGGAAATTTCATTAGGATCCCGTTCTTATACCTTTGCCAATTTTATTGACAAAAAGGGGGAGAATTAATATGTAGTTCACACTACAAATACATATGGTTTTCGGATCATTATGTAAGGGGGAGTGGTTTCCATGTGAGATGGAGTATTGACTAAGAGGGAGTGACGTATCACCATAGTATTGTTGTTAAAGTTGTGATGCAATTGGACTTTGACGTTGTGTAATGATACCATGACACTGTATAACAATGATTGAGAACTCTTGTTTTCTCGTTGTTATAGCTATGGATTTTCAACAACGATGATGCTAAACTTACAACCTTTGGGATCATTGGACTACTTGGAAGTGATGAAGATTTCGAGTAATGTTAAATATTAGACATGTGGAATATGAACTACAAAGTTTATTTATATATTTTTGTATTCCATATCTATTAATAGTTTTGCCACTAAAATTGACAAAGGGGGAGATTGTTAGAGCATTGCTCGATCGAACTCGCATGCGTTGCTATCTAAAGCATTTTTGTCAATATTAGTGATCAAAACTATAAAGTATTGATTTCTAGTCTACTATAGCTGAGGTCTCGGACTAGGATAGAAAGTGTAGTTGAGCTCAAGAACTCCATGGAGATCATCATACAAGACGAAGGACTACTTAAGGAACCAGTGGATCTTCATCGACTAAAAGGTATGTGGAGACTTAAACTTATCTTTCACTCAAAATTCTATCTACTCTATCTCCTATCTTGAGACAAAAGTCGTATTACTATATAGACTAAGATTATACACATGTGATATTTCGAGCTGAGTATATCTCGCTTATCTGTTTCTAGAAATATGTGTTGGTAAAGCTTTCTCTTTATCCAAGTTCATTTTTACCTAGTGACGAAAGTCATGTTATGTTTCAATCATTTTGGAAATCGCTCTGGCGATAAATAGTTTGTGAATAACAACTATATAATGCCCTCTGAGAATGTTTCAATGATTGAAATGAGAGTTTAGACAATATAACCATTGGAGGATATAATCATTGTTGTGGAAACACATATTATATGTCCTTATTGCTTGAACCGAAGTTTGCGAACTTTGTTAATCAAGTGAAACCGGAGTAGTAAGTGAACTTCAGTCCACGAACTGGCGTAGTTCTCGAACCTGAGAATTTCTGCTGGAGTTTGTGAACTCCGTCCGGGAACTTAAATCCATGAACCCAGTCCGCGAACTTGAGTAGGTTATGTCTAAAAACGATGTTTGTGAACTTATCTTAATAAACTAAGGAATGCTATTGCAAACCGTAGGTTTATAATTCATGAATCGATTCGAGTGAATCATGTCGTTTTTGCTTCGATTGTGTCTTGTGTAGTACATGAGATTTCCTTGCAGTTGAACAACTCTCTAACTAGTTCATTTGAGTCATTTGAACTAGTTATGGTGAAGAAGAATATGGTTGATATGAAAGTTATCATATGGCTAACCATTTGGTTAATTATTGTTGAACCAACTAATGCACAAGTTTGGGTACGGTTACACAAGCCTAGAAACGTGCATTACATGTGTGTGTAACAAGCTATGTTTTCGATCTAACGGTTGATAAATATTAGCTTGAATCTAATCAGGTTTTCATCTAACGGTGAATATTGAGTGCTTTGTTAGTAAGCTAAAAATGATTGCAAACCCTGATTTGAAGACTATATAAGGGAGAACTCTAGCAACTGGGAAACCTAATCCCCACATATTTTGTGTGATACTAGTTGTGCTAGGATAGAGTCGATTCTCCTTTAACCTTTGGTTTTCTTCTTCTAAAACCAGGTTAACGACTTCAAGACTTCATTGGGATTGTGAATCCAGACCGATACTACTTTTATCATAGTTGTGTGATCTGATCTTGCTGTTTCTATCGTCCGAGTACAATTGTAATAATTGGCTTGGGATTTCTATCTCCGATAGGCAAGATATAAAAGTAGTCACAAACACTTCATCTCATCGTTGTGATTCCACAATATTTTTGTACGATGCGTCGATTAAGACTATTTTGAGGTGATTAATAAAACCGAGCTATTCTTCGGGAATGTAAGTCTGGTTTTATCAATCGGTTCATGTTCACCTTGATTTATCAAAAGACGGAACAAAACTTGTAGGTTTATTCGTGGGAGACGAATTTATCTATTACTGTAGACTTTTATGTGTGATACAGATTTGTTTATTAAAGTCTTCGACTTTGGGTCGTAGCAACTCTTGGTTGTGTGTGAGATCAGCTAAGGGAATCAAGTACGTAGAATTCTGCTGGGATCAGAGACGTAGGAACCAAACTGTACCTTGGTTCAGTGTGAGATTAATTTGGGTTCAACTACAGTCTAGACCGAAGTTAGCTTGGAGTAGGCTAGTGTCTGTAGCGGCTTAATACAGTGTATGTTTAATCTGGACTAGGTCCCGGGGTTTTTACGCATTTGTGGTTTCCTCGTTAACAAAATTCTGGTGTTTGTGTTATTTATTTTCCGCATTATATTTTGTTATATAATTGAAATAATACAGGTTGTGCATTGTTCAATTAATTAGAATATCCGACCTTTTTGGTTATTGATTTAAATTGATTGACACTTGGATATTGGTCTTTGGAACCATCCAAGTTATCTCTCTTTGATAAAGACTCGCAGATTGTATTTGCTTGAATAAAGACCAAATTGAGAGATTGAGATAATAACTCCTTGAGATATTTTATATTGGTTGAGTCTGGCTGTCTAGTTGATTCTCTAAAAGGTAACTCGGAGTTGTCCATAAAGATTGCTAATCGAAATATTGGGTGTGGTTATTAGACCCCCGCTTTTTCAACTTTAATATCTTCATCATTATCAAGTAAAACTGGCTTAGTACTTGAACCACCTATCTCACCAAAAAAATTCTTTGCAACTCCTTTACCTTGAAGTCTAGGGCTACTTCTCACTGGTACTATTGGTGAATTTGATACTCTAGTATTCTCAGGTGTGTATATAATACCCTGCAAAATATCCCATTCTGGATTGAATATCCTTACTTGTAATTCTATACAACCATTACAATTCAGTTCAGCTTTCTCCCAAGATGTGAAGCAGTCTTCATCATTCATTAATCTACAACCAACTCCATTATTCATCCACATTAAATCAACAATTTCAATATCTTCCAGTTGTAGCCTATTGTGAATCATTTGCTCAAGCATCTTCAAACTCAGTTCATCTTTGTGTAATTTTTTTAGGAGAAACTGAATCTGGCTCTGTGTGCCCAATAACAATTTATGTCCCTATATGTTAAATTTCCACAGAAACATTCAAAAAATATTTATACAGAGTACATTAGAATCATAAACAATTCAAAATGAACCAAATTCAAGAAATTTTGTTAAACAATACATTACAAACATAAATAATAAGTAGTAACTTTACATTTTCTTTTCATGGGGATTTTTTTTATTTTAAATGTCACAAATTCGACAAAAGACTCATCATATACAGTTAAAAATTGGGATTTTTTTTCCAACCCTAACTTTAAATTTTGATAACAGTGAAAAAATCATCATCAATAAAGTAACATATTTATCACGCAACAAAAAAATCATCACCATTGTTAGAGCACTGCTAGCTCGAACTCGCAAGCGTTGCTATCTCAATTTTTTTTGTCAAGCTTAGTTGATCAAAAATGTATACTTGATTTCTAGTCTACTTATAGCTATGTCTCGGATTAGGATAGAAGTGTGTAGTTAAGCTTTAGACTTCACAGTATTCACCAATTGAAGAAGAATATCTACTTAAGAGCTTGGAGGAACTTTATCAACAAAAGGTATGTGGAGAATAAAACTTATCTATCACTCAGAAGTGTATTATATTTTATATTCTAAAGAGACTATGTCGTATATCTATAGATACTTTTACATTATACACATTTGATATTTCGAGCCGAGTTTATCTCTCTTATTTATTTCTCCAAAAATATGTGTTGGAAGCTTTTAGCTTTAGCTAAGTTCATCGTATTCTTGACGAGTTTAGTTGGAGACAATTTATTTGTTGGAAACTAAATATTAAGTCAAAAGATGATCATGTGAAAATTACCTTGAGACATCTTATATGATTTGTGTGAGACAATCATTTGATGTTAACTTGGGAAGTTTCATATTGATCGATTAATCACTTGAAAATAACTTGAAGCTAGTAGTATGTGTAAGATTACCACTGTTGTTTCCAAAGATATTTCAATAATTAAATGAGAGATTTAGAACTACCATGTCTGGATATAATACAAGTTTATACTTTGTATACTAACTGTGCAAGTATAGTTCAGGTCCCAGAACTATTGTTCGCGAACTGGTTTACCTGTGAAAAGGTCCAGATCTTGTATTTGCGTACCCTTTTTGCGAACGGGCTAGACAAGGCCAAGTTTGGAACTTTTGTTCGCGTATACTATTTGCGAACGGCTGGATAAATCCAAAGTCCGGAACTCTGGTTCGCGAGCTCAGCTTGCGAACAAAGCAGTTATGTTCTAAAATCGGTAAAGTGTGACTTTCATACTCATGAACTTAGGATTCGTTTGCGAACTTAAAGTCTCTGGAACATTAATGTATTAAGGTATTTGAACCAGTTTTACAGATTGTATCATTATGTTCATGAATTGGTTCTTGTATAAGTACTTTTTACAATTACAAACCAAACCGATTTTGCTTCAAATGGTTCATATATATATTTCTATGGAATGATGAACATTTGAAAAACTCTCTTGAAATACAATTAGATTCATTTGATTATCTATCATGATTGATTGATCATCATACTTGATCTATAAGTGTTAGATGAATATGGATAAGTTATAAGTGTTAATATGGCTAACTTCGGTTAACTATTATTGAACCAACAAGTATACACGTTTGGGTACAGTTCATCCATATCTAAATATACGTATATTTTATGCATGTGTATCAAGCTAATACCATCTAACGGGGAGATTGATTGCTTAGTTTCTAAGCAGACTTAGCTTGAATCTTAAATCAGGAGTTCATCTAACGGTGAACATTGAATGCTTTGTTACTAAGCTATCTTAGCTTTGATTGTAAGCAACCCTGATTTGAAAGCTATATAAGGGAGAACTCTAGCATCTGGGAAACCTAATCCCGACACTTTCGTGTTTCCTAGTTGCAAACTAGAGTCGATTCTCGTTTAACCTAGGTTTTCCAAAACCATTATTAGGTTAACGATTTGAAGACTTTATTTGGGATTGGTGAAGCCAAATCCAACTATTTTCTCTGTAGTTGCGTATTTTGATCTTATTTGTTCTATCATATAGGGTTTTATCTTCTGTAAGGTTTACTCGAGATTTGTCTCCGATAGGTAAGATATAAAAAGCAATCACAACTGTTTTTCGTCTCAGACTCTTGTGATTCTGCAATAACTTCTTCTGTTAATCAGTTAGGTTGTGACTAATATTTCCAGGATGCTCTTCGGGAGTATAAGACCGTATTATTAGTTGAGTTTTATGTTCACCTTGATTTATCTTAAGCCGGAAAAAAAACAACCAAGAATAGACATATTTGCTTATAAGTCTTTGACTTTGGGTCGTAGCAACTCTTACTTATGGGTGAGATCAGCTAAGGGAATCAAGTGCGTAGTATCCTGCTGGGATCACCTCACAATAATCTTAATCGTATGGTAGCGAAACAAGATATTGTGGAATCACAAACGATGAGACGAAGATGTTTGTGACTACTTTTTATATTGTCTGCCGGAGAATAAATATCGATTCAATCTTAAAGAAGATAGTACTCAAATACAATGGAAACAGCAAGATCAGATCATGCAACTACAGAGAAAATAGTTGGGTCTGGATTCATAATCCCAATGAAGTCTTTAAGTCGTTAACCTACAGGGTTTCATGAAAAACCTAAGGTTAAAGTAGAATCGACTCTAGCTTATACAACTAGTATCACACAGGAGGTGTGGGGATTAGGTTTCCCAGTTGCTAGAGTTCTCCTTTATATAGTTTTCAAATCAGGGTATGCAATCTAAGTTACCTTGGTAACAAAGCATTTAATATTTACCGTTAGATGAAAACCTTATTAGATTCAAGATAATATCTTCAACCGTTAGATCGAACTTAGCTTGTTATACACAAATGAAATGTACCCTCATTTAGGTTTATGTAACCGTACCTAAATGCGTACACCATGTTGGATCAACCGTAGTTAACCGAGGTAAGCTATATAAAGACTCTCATATCAACCATATTCATCTTAACCATAACTAGTTCAAATGACTCAAATGAAACTAGTTAAAGAGTTATTCAATTGCTATATTCTCATAGAAGTATACAAGAACATAATTGAAGCAAAATTGGTTTGATTCACTCGAATAAATTCATGAAAATTATAGCCACGGTTTCCAAAGAATTCATTCCTTAATATATAAATGTATTAGTTCATGAACAAACCAATTCTATAACTTTAACTACTCAAGTATGAAAACGGGTACGCATACTTAAGTAGCCGGTCTGAGTTTGGGTTCGCCAGTATGCGAACGGGTGCTCAAACTTAAGTACACTTCCAAAACCCAGCAGAAATTCCCGGACCTATACCATACGCAAGTATTCGTACCGGTATGTGTACTTGGTACATGGAATTTCACAACTACAAGTACGCATACGGGTATGCATACTTTAGTTCCGGTCATGGATCACATACATGCAAGAATGCACACTATGTTTATAATCCAATGATGGTTAAGTATTCTAAACTCTATTTCAATCATTGAAACTTTCTTAGAGGATGACAATAGTCGTTTTCACACACACTATTAACATCAAAGCAATTTTCAAAATATTGAAATAATCATAACGAAACATTCCAAGCCTGCATCAAATGATTGTATCACAAAAAACATGTAAGATGTTACTCGGCGATTTTCACATGATCATCTTTTGACTTTCGTCAAGAATATAAGATGAACTTGGTTGAAGCGAAAGCTTACCAACACATATTCCGAAAAATATGTAAGCGAGTTAATCTCAGCTCGAAATCTCAAACGTGTATAATCGAAAACCATAAATGACCTTTGTCTCAATATAGGATATAGAGTAGAAATATATTTTCCAAGTGATAGATGAGTTTTAGTCTCCACATATATTTTGTCGATGAAGTTCCACAAGCTCTCCTTAGTAGTTCTTCGTCTTCAATTTGATGAATGCCGTGAAGTATAATACTCAACTACACAATCTATCCTAGTCCGAGACATCACTATAAGTAGACTAGAAATCACGACTTATAGTTTTGATCACTAACATTGACAAACAAGCTTGAGATAGCAACGCTTGTGAATTTGACCGAGCAATGTTCTAACAATCTCCCCTGTTGTCAATTTTAGTGACTAAACTTTCAATACATATGGATTACAAAATAAATAAACTTTGTAGCTTCTCATCCAAATGCTTTATCTCCTTGGTTGTTCAATGTTACTCAAAATATTCGTCACTTCCAAGTATTCCAATGATTCCAAATGTGCTCAATTCTGCATCATTGTTGTTGAAGATCCGTAGAAATACCAATGAGAAAATAGTTGCTCTCTATCATTGCTATACAATGTCATAGTATCATTATACAACATCAAAGTCCAATTATATCACAACTTTGACAACAATACTATGGTGGTATGTATCACTCCCCCTTAGTCAATACTTCATCTCACATGAAAACCAGTCCCCCTTACATAATGATCCATAAACCATATGTATTTGTAGTGTGAACTACTCATTAATTCTTCCCCTTTTTGTCAATAAAAATTGACAAAGGTACGAAAACTAGTGGAATCCTCATGAAATTTCCATAGAGATACTTCAAGACCAAAACAGAACAACATATCAACTTGTTTAGATGCCATCAAATAGCCGAAACTAAATTCATTCATCAAGGAGTTTATAAAGATACAAGATAACCCCTGCAATATTCCACAGCCGCACTCCCCACAAAGATTTGGCAATTAAGCACAAGTTCAATTAAGAACTCTCCCCAATAAAATGTCATTCCCAAAAGAACAACAAGAGCGACCTTACTTTTACAAGAAAATAAGGATTTCTTTGGACATTAACAAATCACATGAAACATGAATTTGTATCCAAAAATCTCAATTAAATTAACCATAAGGAAAATGATCAATTCAATTGGTCATGCTCAACATAAGAGAGCTTATGGAGTAACACAGTACATACACAAAGATGTGGATCACGTAAAGACCAATACTGCGGAATAATCAAAGATTCGTTCTATTTTTCATCACTATTTGCACAATGACATATAATAGACTTAATCTTTGTAAAAAGTTCATCCTTTATTCCAACAATATTTGCATAATGACATAAAAGGCTTAACTTTTGTAGTCAAAAGTTCATTCTATCTTTTATCAATACTTTCATTCAGATATATAATAGAGTTAACTTTTGAACAAATATGGAACATTCAAGTTTCACGGATGTAAGCAACATATCCCATAATAATTTGCAATATATGAAACCATAAAGATTAATACTGCAAAAATTATCTTCCAAATCAACTTTAGAATTTAAACAAATAAATCTAAAAACATTGCAAGATGAAAACGTTGGCAATAACTATGTTTACTCACAATAATGGATATTCCAAACCCTAGTTATCCTTCTTAAAACACAAGAATAAATTCTCATAAGAAGTTTACTAGATATTTATTAAAAAGTAACAATCCCCATAAAATATTTCACTTACTTTGAATGTTCTTCTCATATTCCCTATATTATTCAAGCTCATCTTCGATTAGATCAATCCTGGATTTAAGGTTATCCATCTTTTCTTCAAGTCTTTTGGAAGAAGATTCAAGTTCACTCTTCAGGGAACTTACTTGTTCCAAGACGAGATGCATGGTTAAAGAGCGCTTATCAAGAGGAGAGACAGAGGGATTCCCATCAAGAGAGGAATCATGTTTGTCAGAGTACATCTCACTATCAGAAGAATCAAAGTGAATCTTCTTAGAGGGAAGAACACAATCCAAACATCACTTTCTTTGCTTGAAAGACTTGAAGAAGACATGATAGAAGAGATAAATGAAATGTTCTCTCTTAGGAGAAATCTTCAACTTAAAGAGGACATTGGTCCATAAGAAAACCTTTGACCAAAAACCCTAACAGACATTGGTCCATAAGAAAAAGTCTTACAAGAAAAAAAAAAACGTTACCTAAGAGGTATCCAAACGAAGAACATAAACAAACCAGTGAAACAAAAAAAATATTTCCTCACAACCCTCTTGAAGAATATGGTTCTTGTTTAAGAGGTAAAACAACAAGAACCATCTTATACCTTATTACAAATTATAACTTTTCCAATCCGAAGAAGGACTGAGCGGTTTCTTATGAGGGGAGTAAGTGTTTGTTATTCCTTGTTTCTGTCGTGTCTCTAAGAAAGAAGATTTATGTGCATCATTCTTTATTTTCAGCACAGTTTTGAATACCTTGTTTGTTGATTTTCGTAAACTATGAATGATTCTGGAAATCTCTTTTGAAAGAGAAGGTTTATTAGGAGATTTTACTTTCCTCTTCTAAAAACAAGATTTAACAGAGGAGAGATTTTCTTGATGTTTTGTGCAACTTGTATCTAGATGATCCTGATTTCTACATAAGAGATCCAAACCATTTGGTGTGTCTTTGTATTTTTCTATATCATTAGAATGACTTGAGAATGATATGGATTCAGGAATAACTTGCTAAAAATTCCTAGAAGAATTAATCGAAGAGGTTCGATGTATCTTAGAAGGATTATAATTACGAGAGACAGCAATTTCTTGTCTTAGAATCCGAAGTTGACATTCTAGATCATCAATCTTTTTAATTAAAGTTTCATTTTCCAGTTGAAACTCTTCTGGAGAAGTAAGATTGCATATCATGGAATAATCAGGATTGTTAGGAGGACAAGACTGATTATCAGCTAGGAAGTTAAGACAACTTTCACAGATATTCTCCTCAGGACAGTAGTCAAGAGTAGCCATCCATGCTTTAGTTAACTCACTAAATTTCTCATCAGAACATTTGGAAGTATCATGAACACTTCTACAGCACTTGAAACAAGTATCATTAACATAGTTTTTCTGAACTATTTTATCCTTTTTATTAATTGAGCGATATTTATTTTGAGACTTTCTTTTACTCTGTCTGAGAGTCTTCTTTAACAGTTGTATAAACAGTGAAAGAGTAGAATTAAAGCAATTCTCATCTTTTGCATCAATCAATTTAGGACGTCGAGATCTTTTATCAGATGCAATAACAGAGTTGGATAGCAAGTGACATTTTTCTCTTTGACGTAGTTCAAGATCGATTTTTTTTAGATTTCCAATAAGAGTATTTCCGGAAAGTGTTGCAAGGTTATTACCTTCAAAGATGGAATGCTTCTTAGAATCGTATCTAGATGGCAGGGATCTGAGAATTTTTATCACAATGTCGTTTTCAGGAATAGTCTTACCCAACGCAAAAGATGCATTAACAATTTCAGACACTTTGTGATTAAACTCATCAAATGAATCTTCATCTTCCATACGAAGGTTTTCCCAATCAGAATTTAGGTTTTACATCCTAGCTTTTATTTCACATGTATTCCCTTCAAATACGGTTTCTAAGATATCCCAAGCATTTTTAGACTTTGTGCAAGCAGTCACATGATGCTGGAGCTCTGGGGTAATGACATGAATAATAGCATTTAGCCCATCAGAATTCTTCTTTGCAGCAAGAATCTCGGCAGCATCATATCTACCAATATCCTTTGGAACTGTTACATCGCCTTCTGTAACCACCAGAAGATTATAGCCATTAACCACATAAACCCATGATTTAAAATCACGCGCTTGAAGAAAGGAACGCATAGAAATTTTCCACCATAAGTATTTGAGCCATCAAAGACTGGTGGTACGTTTATAGAGATAGCACCTCTGTCCATATTCAGATCGCTACAAATACAGACTTATAAGGTCTTTAACGTGTTTGCCTGCTCTGATACCAATTGAAAAAGCGGGGGGGTAAAAAAACCACACCCAATAATTAGTTTGGCAATATGAATAGATAAACTCCAATATACTTACAAGAGAATCAACTAGACAATCAGACTCAATCTAGAGAAAAGTATATCAAAGAGTTTTATATCTCTATATCTTAATTCAATCCACAATCAGCAAATAGAAATTTGCGAGCCCGATTGAATATAAGAGGAATAACTTGAACGGTACTAAAGACCAATGTTCAAGGATCAATAAATTTCAATCAACAACCAAAGGTTGGATTTCCCAATTGATCGATTCAACGCACAACATGTGATATTTCAATTATATAACAAAATATAATGCGGAAAAGAAATAACACAGACACCAGAAGTTTTGTTAACGAGGAAACCATAAATGTAGAAAAACCCCGAGACCTAGTCCAGATTTAAACACCATATTGTATTAAGCCGCTACAGACACTAGCCTACTACCAATGAACTTCGGACTGGACTGTAGTTGAACCCTAATAAATTTCACGCTGATTCAAGGTACAGTTGCACTACTTATGTCTCTGATCCCAGTAGGATACTACACACTTGATTCCCTTAGCTGATCTCAACCACAACTAAGAGTTGCTACGACCCAAAGTCGAAGACTTGATAAACAAATTTGTTTCGCACAGAAAAGTCTATTGGAACAGATAAATCAGTCTCCCACAGAAATACCTATGAGTTTTGTTCCGTCTTTTGATAAATCAAGGTGCACAAGAACCAATTGATAAACCAGACTTATATTTCCGAAGAACAACCTAGTATTATCAATCATCTCAAAATAATCTTAATCGTATGGTAGCGAAACAAGATATTGTTGAATCACAAACGATGAGACGAAGATGTTTGTGACTACTTTTTATCTTGCCTATCAGAGAATAGATCTCGAGCAAATCTTAGAGAAGATAGTACTTAAATACAATATAAATAGGAAGATCAGATCACATAACTACAGAAAAAATAGTTGGGTCCGGCTTCATAATCCAAATAAAGTCTTTAAGTCATTAACCTATAGGGTTTCGTGAAAAACCTAAGGTTAAAGGAGAATCGAATATAGCTTATACAACTAGTATCACACAGGAGGTATGGGGATTAGGTTTCCCAGTTGCTAGAGTTCTCCTTTATATAGTTTTCAAATTAGGCTTTGCAATCTAAGTTACCTTGGTAACAAAGCATTCAATATTCACCGTTAGATGAAAACATGATTAGATTCAAGCTCATATCTTTCAACCGCTAGAATGAACTTTGCTTGTTATATATAAATGAAATGCACCCTCATTTAGGTTTATGTCACCGTAACTAAACGTGTACACCATGTTGGCTCAACCGTAGTTAATCGAGGTTAGCGATATGAACACTCTCATATCAACCATATTCATCTTAACCATAACTAGTTCACATGAATCAAAAGAAAATAGTTAAAGAGTTATTCAATTTCTATATTCTCATAGAAGTATACAAGAACACAGTCGAAGAAAAATTGGTTTGATTCACTCGAATCAATTCATGAACATTATAGCCACGGTTTCCAAAGTATGCATTCCTTAATATATAAATGCATTCCAATGATGGTTTAAGAATTCTAAACTCTATTTCAATCATTAAAACTTTCTTAGAGGATGATAATAGCCGTTTTCACACACTATTAATATCAAAGCAATTTTCAAGATATTGAAATAATAATAACGAAACATTCCAAGCCTACATCAAATGATTGTATCACACAAAACATGTAAGATGTTACTCGGAGATTTTCACATGATCATCTTTTGACTTTCGTCAAGAATATAAGATGAACTTGGTTGAAGCGAAAGCTTACCAACACATATTCCAAGAAATATGTAAGCGAGTTAATCTCAGCTCGAAATCTCAAATATGTATAATCGAAAACCATAAACAACCTTTGTCTCAATATATGAGATAGTGTAGAAATAGATTTTCCAAGTGATAGATGAGTTTTAGTCTCCACATACCTTTTGTTGATGAAGTTCCACAAGCTCTCCTTAGTAGTTCTTCGTCTTCAATTTGATGAATTTCGTGAAGTCTAATACTCAACTACACAATTTATCATATACTGAGACATCACTATAAGTATACTAAAAATTAGGACTTATGGTTTTGATCACTTACATTGACAAACAAGCTTGAGATAGCAACGCTTGTGAGTTCGATCGATAAGTGCTCTAAAAATTTCTATATGAGAACCCATGTTATGATGGAATCTACAAATTTTATCATTGACGATCTGAGCGATTTCCATCATGATGACACTCCTGCTGAATTTTTTCCAACGGAGACAATTGAGAAAGTCAAAGAAATCTCAGAATCAGTAGAAGTTGTACCAACAGTTGCAGATCCTGACATTTCTAGTGATGAGGAAAAAAAAACCTAGTCAGGGTATTCCTGTTGAACGTGAACATGCACCACCACAACATCTCTGGGTTCAAAGGAATCATGATGCTAACAGTATTGGAAAAGCGGGGGTCTAACAACCACACCCAATATTTCAAATTAGCAATCTATATGGACAAACTCCAATATACTTTCTAGAGAATCAACTAGATAGTCAGACTCAATCTAGATAAAAGTATATCAAAGAGTATATATTTCTCTCACTTGATTTGATCTTTACTCAAGCAAATAGAAATCTGTGAGTCTTTATCAAATACAAGGAGATAACTTGGATGGTACCAAAGACCAATACCCAAGTGTTAATCAATTTAAATCAACAACTAAAAGGTCAAATATTCTAATTGATTGAACAACGCACAACCTGTATTATTTTAATTATATAACAAATATAATGCGAAAAAGAAATAACACAGACACCAGAATTTTATTAACGAGGAAACTGCAAATGCAAAAAAAACCCGGGACCTAGTCCAGATTAAACATACATTGTATTAAGCCGCTACAGACACTAGCCTACTCCGAGCTAACTTCGGGCTAGACTATAGTTGATCCCCAATCAATCTTACATTGATCCAAGGTATAATTATGCTCCTACGCCTCTGATACAAGTAGGATACTACGTACTTGATTCCCTTAGCTGATCTCATACACAACTAAGAGTTGCTACGACCCAAAGTCGAAGACTTTAATAAACAAATATGTATCGCACAGAAAAGTCTATGGTGATAGATAAAACCGTCTCGCACGAATATACCTACGAGTTTTGTTCCGTCTTTTAATAAATCAAGGTGAACCAGAACCAATTGATAAAACCAGACTTATATTCCCGAAGAACAGCTCAGCTTTATCAATCACCTTACAATAAACTTAATCGACGCAGTGAAGAAGATTATTGAGGAATCAGAAACGATGAGACGAATTATTTGTGACTACTTTTATATCTTGCCTATCGGAGATAGAAATCTCAATCCAATTATTCCAATTGTACTTGTACGATAGAAAAAGCAAGATCAGATCACACAACTACAAGAAAAGTAGTATCGGTCTGGCTTCACAATCCCAATGAAGTCTTTAATTCGTTAACCTGGTTTAGAAGAAGAAACTAAAGGTTAAAGGAGAATCGACTCTAGCTTAGCACAACTAGTATCATATAGAATGTGTGGGGATTAGGTTTCCCAGTTGCTAGAGTTCTCTCTTATATAGTCTTTCAAATCAGGGTTTGCAATCAATGTTAGCTTAGTAACAAAGCATTCAATATTCACCGTTAGATGAAAACCTGATTAAATTCAAGCTAATATTTATCAACCATTAGATCGAAAACATAACTTGTTATACACACATGTAATGCACGTTTGTAGGCTACCCAAACTTGTACATTAGTTGGTTCAACAATAGTTAACCAAATGGTTAGCCATATGATAACTTTCATATCAACCACATTCTTCTTCACCATAACTAATTCAAATGACTCAAATGAACTAGTTATAGAGTTGTTCAATTGCAAGGAAATCTCATGTACTTTGCAAGACACAATTGAAGCAAAAATAATTTGATTCACTCGAATCGGTTCATGAACTATATATCCACGGTTTGCAATAGCATCCCTTAGTTTATAAATAAATTTAACAACCATCGTTTTTAGAAATAACCAACTCAAGTTCGCGAACTTAAGTACCCGGATGGAGTTCACAAACTCCAGCATAAATTCTCGGGTCGAGAACTTCTGCCAGTTCGCAGACTGAAGCTCACGCACTTCTCCGGTTCTCTTGATCAACAAAGTTCACAAACTTTGGTTCAAGGAATAATGACTTATACATATATGTGTTTCCACAACAATGCTTATATCCTCCATTGGTTATATTGTCTAAACTCTCATTTCAATCATTGAAACATTCTCAGAGGATGTTATATAGTTGTTATTCACAAACCATTTTTCGTCACAAATTTTTTCAAAGTGATTGAAACTTAACATGACTTTCGTCACTAGGTAAAGATGAACTGGGCTAAAGCGAAAGCTTTACCAACACATATTTTGATAAATAGATAGGCAAGGTAAACTCGACTCGAAATACCAATTGTGTATAATCTTAGTCTATACAGCAAAATGACTTTTATCTCAAGATAGGAGATAAATTATCTTTTGAGTGATAGATAAGTTCAAGTCTCCACATACCTTTTGGTCGATGAAGATCCACCAATTCCTTGAGTATTCCTTTGTATTGTATGATGATTGCCATGGAGTTCTTGAACTCAACTACAATTTCTATCCTAGTCCAAGACCTTAGCTATAGTAAACTAGAAATCAAGACTTATAGTTTTGATCACTAAATTTACAAACATGCTTGAGATAGCAATGTATGCGAGTTCGACCGAGCAATTCTCTAATAAGTATTATTGGAGGAAAAGTTTCTATAGCTAAGATGAGAGGACAACTTCAAAATATTTATAATTTTGGATGTTATCTATTGCAAGTAGAACTGAAAAACATTGATGAAGCTCTTAGCGACCCCTTCTAGGTGAATGCAATGCATGAAGATTTAAATCAATTTCAAAGTCAAGATGTATGGGAACTCATACCTTATCCCTCTAATGAAAATATTGTTGGTACTAAATGGATATTCAAGAACAAGTCAGATGAATTTGGCACAATTATCAGAAACAAAGATAGATTTGTCACTCAGGGATATTCACATATTGAAAGAATCCACTTTGATAATACCTTTGCTCATGTGGCACGCCGCGAATCCATTAGATTATTATTAGCTCATGCTTGTTTTCTCAAGATTAAGCTATTTCAAATAGATGTAAAATCCGCATTCTTAAATGGATGTTAAAAGGAAGAGGTCTATGTTGCTCAACCTAAATGATTTGAAAGTTCTGAATTTCCTGATCATGTATTTAAGCTCATAAAGTCATTGTATGGATTAAAACAAGCACCTCATGCCTGGTTCAAAAAATTAACCACTTCTCTTATTAGGAATGGTTTTTCTAGAGGTGGGACTGATAAAACACTGTTTACCAATAGAGTGGGAAGGATGTGGTTATTGCTCAAGTATATGTAGATGATATCATCTATTGATCGACCTCCGAGAAACTTGAAAAATATTTTCAAGTCTCTCTTGGAAGGGAATTTGAGATGAGAAATGTTAGTGAATTAAAATTCTTTTTACGATTACAAATTCAACAACACAAGGATGAAATATACTTATCTCAAGAAAATTACTCTAGGGATCTTGTAAAAAGGTTATGTCTTGATAAGTCTACTCCAAAACTTACTCCTATGCCCACTACTAGTAAGATACACAAAGATGAGAAAGGAATCAATATGGATCAGAAACTTTATCGATCGATCATTGGAAGTCTTTTATATCTTACAACTACTAGACCTGATATTGCTTTTAATGTTGGTTGATGTGCTAGGTTTCAGGCTAATTTGAAGGAATCTCATCTTGCTGCTGCAAAATGGATCATACGATACTGAAAATATGAGGGTACCCAAATATACCTCAATCTAAAAATTTTCCACCTATAAGTCCTTTCTCTGAAAGTGATTATCTATGGACTGTGACAAGACAATACAACTAATCGGTTCACACTTCGTGTGATCGTCTATGGATACGAGATCGAGACAATACAACAACGAAGTATGTTTACTTGATAATAGGTTCGGACTTAACCAAACACAATAGGATTGCTATCAAGTAAATAGGAATTAACGTTTGTGTATCTTACTTATAACTATAATAAAACTATTATAATTACGTAAATAGAAAAGTAAAAGACACAGAAAGATTTTGTTAACGAGGAATTGCAAATGCAGAAAAACCCCGGGACCTTGTACATAATTGAATACTCTCAGGATTAAGCCGCTATACAAAATCTAAACCAACTTCGTATAGTTGAGACCTAGCAACTAAACCTATAGTTCACCTAGTTTAGCCTGTATCCCTGCGCCTCCAACTTGCAGTAAGTCACGCACTTGGAATAATTCCTTTGGTTCGTATTCCAAACAGTAAAGGAAAAACGAATCTGTTCGGTAACAACTCTTTTCAAACAAGTGATATGAGTTTTACAAAAGGCACTTCCGTTTATCCCAATAAACTCCTTTGTCAGATCCTTAGATATATCCAATAACAACTACCAAAATAATTGTCAAGATTTAAAATCAATACTTCGAATTATAAAGAATTATATTGATGCCGATCTACTCAACTAATCAATCCAATCTATCACAAAGATAAACCGATTATAGTTGGATCCCCAGCCGATCAAGTTTTGTGCACACCAAAGATTATGAACCCAAATTAGAAATCTTATTCATCTTCAAATCTTCTTAGATCTTCAATAAAAACCTGCACACAATCAACTTGGATCTCTTGTGATCAATCACACACAGAACGGAGTCTGTTAACAATGCTTAATCACAAGACGTCCTTAGATCTACAAATATTCTAAAGATCTCTCGACGAAACTGCGATCTAGTTTGAGTGAATCTTATATCAGAAGAGAAGATTCTCAAATATAAACAAACTAGGTGCAATCAAAGTTCAACAACCTTTAGTCAATCAAATCAATCGAAAACTAATGATAAACTGTAATTATCTAGTTTCCTACCAACAATACTCGTAGAGCTTCCTAATTCCAAAGAAGTCTTTTAAAACGAGCGGTCGTAAGAGGTTCGCCTAATTAGGGTACTTTCCTCTCCGAATAGATGGCTCCACCAGTAACAACACAACTAGGTAGTTTTCCTGGCTCTGAGGATTAGTTTGCTTGAAATGCAAACTTCAATATTTATAGACCAAGGAAGTTTGGACACCAAGGAATTTCCAAAACCGATTAGTCTCAAAGATATGCAATAAGGGAAAAAACGGTTTTCATAATTCCTGGAAATGCACTGTCCAAATATTGACCGAAATATTATTAGAAAATCTCTAACTAGTAAATGCACATTACTAATTTTTATTTTCTAAAGATATGCATTTTAATTGATGGAAATTAAAAGCATATAAAACTAAAAACCTTAATTAAAAGATTCTCAATTTATTTCGATCCGGGATTCTCCTTTAGCTATTAAGGAATATCTTTGAACAATAAAAGGTAAGAATTACTGCACGTGTTCAAACTATGTTGACATCTTTTACTTGGTAAATCCTTTTTCATATTTACCATCTTGGAACCAATTTTCCATACTTCCAAACGAGTTTAGAATTGGTTCATCTGACTTCCAAGAACTATGTGATTGATTATCCTATCAAATCACCAATCATGGGTTTCACGGTTCTACCAAAATAAGTTTCGGTTCTACCTCCATGTGGGTACAAGAATTAGTCACGCTAGTTACCAAAACTTGGTTGACTAGGTACTAGGATCGTTTCCCAAATATATATGGTATCTAACTTGTATTTGTTGCACATGTTCATAGGATCGGTTCCCCAATAACTAAAAAAATTGTTGCACCTCTTACACAGATCGATTCCTATTTTCCTGTGATCGGTTGCACCTCTTACTAGGATCGGTTCACCAATGTCTAGAGTTGGTTATACCAATTACAACAAATCGATCATACCATCTCAGGTGATTACTTAAGATTGGTTTCACTAATTAAAGCCATACCAATACAAAAGTCAGGCCTTGTGAATAGTTTTACCAAGATACATAAACAAGTTATGAGTGGTTATACTAAACATACATATTGGAAATCCAAAGATTTGAAATGAATAACAATACCAATAAGCCTAGCAATTTCCCTTTCGATTCATAAAACAAGTTTATGAATTGTACTTTCTTTAAACGAATGTAAAAACATTGTTTCCTAGGACAAAATCTTCAGCCATACCCATACATAATCACTATAGCATTCATACGATTATGTCGATGTCTTATATACGAGGTTCAAAAGATAGACGTTATACTTCGTATTGTAATTCCTTAATACTATGTCTAACTAGAGTATAATCATTCAAAGCTTCGTAGTTATGTTTTCAATATGCATGACTTGAAAGATACGTTAGGAATGAAATAGTTCAAGTCAAATATTACTAACCTCAAGAGGAAGGATGATGTCGTCGTTATATCTCCTTACTTCTTCACATTCTTCAAATATTCACGTAATACTTGTAAGTCTCATATCCTAGTAACTTTCTAGCTAACCTATACGAAGTTAACTCTAGTAAATAATCAAGCGACTCTTTAAATGAGTTTTGATTCACTAAAATATGACAACCAAACTTGACATACCAACATTTGGTGGGTTCAACCGAGCTATCCTCTAACAATCTCCCCCTTTGTCAATTTTAGTGACAAAACTCTTATATCATATGGATAAACAAAATACAAGAATTCATTACACATACGCTTGATTCCCAAATTCAATGGCACACTAACCTGTATACATTCAATCCATAAATGTCGTTATTGACATTATAATAACAAAGCTAATACTCCCCGTAAAGGTAAGATAGGTAGATTTTCGATCCGCACATCTTTGTTATTTCCATCATCATATGATATGTTACTCCCCCTTAGTCTATGATTTACTCTTTCGTTAGATATAACGTTTAAGCGCTATTGTCCTTTCCCTTAGTGATACAAAATCACTTGTTTACTTCATATATTTCTCCCCCTTTTTCACAAAATAACAAAGGTACGAGCAAATAAAAGATAAACTGATAGGATCTTACAAATCTCAAAAGACTTGCAACCTATAAGAGTTAAGCACGCCATACACCATTTTTGATAACCAATATCAAAACCGAAACTACTAAGTATTTTTTTTTTGATATGTTACCAAGGAAACAATTGCCCGAATAAATTTTCCCTAATAGTTTAGCAAACCAAAAATCGACTAAGCACCTTAGTTCCTTTGCTAAACCGATTGTACAAATACAATCGTTTGTTCGATAAGACCAAAATAAATATCAGAATTAACTTTATTTTTCTCATCAAGTTCTAGTTATTCTCATCAATAACTTAGACCTTTCACTTTTAAACAAGACAAGTACTAGGTTAGTTAACTAGCATTTCTTGTTAAGGCATTCGATTAGACTTTAATAACCGAAACCTCCACTTTGATAAGTCTAACTAAGATCAGAATTAACTTACTTTCTCTTATCCGGAATCGAATTGGACTAAATAATTCATCCTAAAAACCTTTTTCGTTAAGCCATAAACAATTCATAAAAACCAAATAAATTAACTTGCATAATTATTTACCTCAACCGGAAGAAATTGAAAGAAACATAGACATTAAAGTACCGCAATTGCACCGAAATTTTGTAAGCCTAAACAATCGATACCAAACAATAAAGCAAGATAATAATAGTTTTTCTTAACCGGAAACAATTGAATCACACACACATACATACACAAATAATGGAATAAGCATCAATTATACCGAAATTTTGTTAAGCAAAAGCAATAGATATATGCAATAAAATCAGGCTTTTCTTAAACAGGAAAACGATTAACTAACAAATTCGTTACCTCAAATTCTGCATCATCTTCTCCCCTAAAGATATATCATTAAGCGCTAGTTCAAGATATAACTCTCCCCCATTGTGTTGTCATCCTCTCGCAAGATAAAAGAACAACAACAAAGACCAACCTTTACCAGAGAAAGGTTGAAAACCCCGCAACACATATGTGTTTATGCTAAACCAAACGATTCAACATATTATGACTTTTTCACATATTTGTTTCAATCAGAACCCCTTATGATCCTTTTATAAAGCCTACCAACATGGTCTAGAACTCAATCCCGCTAAATCAAAAAGTCACCCAAACCATAAGGGTTCACACAATATGAGATCGAATATTAAGGTTATGAAAACCGAAAACATACATCTCATAATTCAATTTGCAATACACCATAAATATTCAACATAAAATCAAGTATTGCAATTACCTCAATCTTGTAGAAAATTGAATTATGAAATCAATGCAAAAAGAATGAGTTCATTCCGAGTTCGGACGAAGAAATTATGGGCAAAACAGTTTTACACTCCTTCATATGAACCAATCACACCAATCACTAGGATTGCTTACACCTCTCACTAGGATCGGTTACAGTAGTTACTTGTGATGGATCACAACAGTAAACTGTTTTTGACATAACTTTTGCATATAATGTCCGAATTTAGTGATTTTTGGTTTGTTTACCGTACAAACAAGAGCTACACATATATGATCAGTAGATATCAACATCATAAACTCAAAATTACCGTTTCTATAAAAAATCTCAAATATAGATAGATAAGGTATGAGTATTGAAGGAAATCAATCTCCCTAAAGATGTTAATTAGTCATATGATAACCGAGAGATCATGTGCTCAGTTTTTCATGTGCTTCCTCACCTTTCAAAATATTGAGCACTAAGGTGAGCATGCACATTCTAACACAACTAGGTTGTGTTGAGCCTTGTCATGTTCATCATGAGTGACTAAGACAAAATCATCATTCTTGACCTCTTGCTTGGTTTGTTTTCTCTTGTTTTTCTTATTTGAGTTGTGATGAGGAGTGTCATTATCACAACGTTCACTAGTACAAGAGATTTTAGACATGATGTCTCTCTTTAATCTTTAAAGAAAACTCTTGTAATTATTGTCACTAACAATTAACAGTTGAGAGTCATTCTTGTGACTAACTTTTGGTCCCTTCTTGGCTATGGAGGACTTTGGGACCCATTTAGAGTTGGGTTTCGCAGGAGCAGCTTTCTCCTTCATACCATTAGGACCATTTCCCTTTTGGATACTTTGCGAAACACCTTTTCTCCAATTTGGAACATCAGATCTTGTCTTAGTATTTACAAAGTCATCTCTTTTTCTATATTAGGTTCTTTTATGAGATGGCCTTGTCGAGCGATAGGCAAAATTTGAACTATCATTATAATAATTCTTTTTCCTAAACTTTGAACAATATCGATATGAGTTCCTTTGGGGAGCAATCTTAGACAATTCGTTTGATCCGAAAGAAAGTGTATATTTTATCTTATAAATATTGCATCCCCATTCCACATGCCCTTTATTACCACAATAACAACAATGCTTAGTAACATACGAAGTATGAGTTTTAATGTTACCTTTTTGTGGATCCTCTTGCATTTGAGCTCGACGATTTTTATTTATCTTCTTCTTCTTATCATTGTTCAACATTGTTAGTTTATTGACATTAGCATATGTGCTCTCTTTGATTGCTGCTGGTTGAACACGATTCTTAGGCTTGACTGGTTTTACTTCTTTACAAGAAGTACGAGCATCTTTTACATCGGTGGAAGCCTCTGGTTTAGAAGAATTTGTAGCTTTAACGAATTTTATATCTTTGTTAATATTTGAAGCATCTATTCCCTCCTCGTGTATCACGATGATTTCTACTTGATTCTAACATTGAGGTTAAATTGTTTGTGCTATCATTGAACTTTTTCAAGTTCAAATTTTCTTCTTCCAACGTCTTAATTTTATCAAGAGCACCATCTAAATTTTCTCAAGGCATTTTCTCGTGAGAGATATTCACCTTCCTTTTCTTCAACACTCTTTTGTTGAATGTTAATCCTTACATCAGATTCAACAAGTTTCTCTTCTAATAAGAGAATTTTTTTCAAGAGCAGCATCACGCTCCCTTTTTAACAATTCTGCTTGAGAGAGACTAGCGTTTGCTTTTTCTTCAAGACACTGTATTTGTTGAGAAGTATCTTCCCTAAAAAATTTGTGATTTTGATGCATCCTTTCACATTCAATAGTAATTGCTTTAAAATCATCCCGATTTTTCTCAATTACCTTTTTGTAAGTAAGAAATTACTAACAAACATATTATGAGGGTGGTTCAATAACCTCTTGCGATACATTAACTGAGTATTTATTTAGTTTTCTCTCTCGCTTAACTTACTTTGACTCATGTCTTGTAGGTTGAATCGCACCAAACACAGATTGTTAGATTTTTTCGTATTTGCCTGCTCTGATACCAATTGAAAAGACGAAGGTACCCAAATATAACTCAATCTAAAACTTTTATACCTATAAGTCCTTTATCCGAAAGTGATTGTCTATGGACCGAGTCGAGACAATATAACTAATCGGTTCACACTTCGTGTGATCATCTATGGATACGAGATCGAAATAATACAACAACGAAGTATGTTTACTTGATAATAGGTTCGGACTTAACCAAACAAAATAAGATTTCTATCAAGTAAATGGGAATTAATGTTTGTCTATTTTACTTCTAATTATAATAAAAAAATTATAATTTCGGAAATAGAAGAGTAAAAGACACAATAATATTTTGTTAACGAGGAACCGCAAATGCAGAAAAACCCCGGGACCTTGTCCAGAATTGAATACTCTCAGGATTAAGCCGTTATACAAAATCTAAACCAACTTCGTATAGTTGAGACCAAGCAACTAAACCTATAGTTCACCTAGTTCCGTCTGTATCCCTGCACCTCCAACTTGCAGTAAGTCACGCACTTGGAACAATTCATTTGGTTCGTATTACAAATAGTAAAGGAACAACAAATCTGTTTGGTAACAACCCTTTTCAAACAAGTGATATGAGTTTGACAAAAGGATCTTCCGTTTATCCAATAAACTCCTTTGTCAGGTCCTTAGATCTATCCAATAACAACTACCAAAGTAATTGTCAAAATTTTGCAATCAATACTTCGAATCACAAAGAATTGTATTGATACCGATATACTCAACTAATCAATCCAATCTATCACAAAGATGAACCGATTATAGTTGTATCCCCAGCCGATCAAGTTTTGTGCACACCAATGATTATGAACCCAAATCAGAAATCTTATTCGTCTTCAAATCTTCTTAGATTTTCAATAAACACCAACATATAATAAACTTGAATCTCTTGTGATCAATCACATACACAACGGAGTCTGTTAACAATGGATTATCACAAGACGTCTTTAGATATACAAACAGTCTAAAGATCTCCCGTCGAAACTTTGATATAGTTTGAGTGATCAGAAGAGAAGATTCTCAAGCATAAACAAACTAGGTGCAATCAAAGTTCAACAGACGTTAGTCAATCAAATCAATCGAAAATTAATGATAAACTGTAATTATCTAGTTTCCCACCAACGGTACTCGTATAGCTTCCCAATCCAAAAGAAGTCTTTTAAAATGAGCGGTCGTAAGAGATTTCGCCTAATTAGGGTAATTTCCTCTCCGAATAGACGGCTCCACCAGTAACAACACAACTAGGTAGTTTTGCTGGCTCTGAGGATTAGTTTGCTTGAAATGCAAACTTCAATATTTATAGACCAAGGAAGTTTGGACACCAAGGAATTTCCAAAACCGAATATTCTCAAAGATATGCAATAAGGGAAAAAACGGTTTTCATAACTCATGGAAATGCACTGACCAAATATTGACCGAAATCTTAGTAGAAAATCTCCAACTAGTAAATGCACATTACTAATTTTTATTTTCTAAAGATATGCATTTTAATTGATGGAAATTAAAAGCATATAAATCTAAAAACCTTAATTAAAAGATTCTCAATTTATTTCGATTCGGGATTCTCCTTTAGCTATTAAGGAATATCTTTGAACAATAAAATGTAAGAATTACTGCACGTGTTCAAACTATGTTGACATCTTTTACTTGGTAAATCCTTTTTTATATTTACCATCTTGGAACCGATTTGCCACACTTCCAAACGAGTTTAGAATTGGTTCATCTGACTTCCAAGAACTATGTGATTATTATCCTATCAAATTACCAATCATGGGTTTCACGGTTATACAAAAACAAGTTTTGGTTCTACCTCCATGTGGGTACAAGAATTAGTCACGCTAGTTACCAAAACTTGGTTGACTAGGTACTAGGATCGGTTCCCACATATACATGGTATCTAACTTGTATTTGTTGCACATGTTCATAGGATCGGTTCCCCAATAACTAAAAACTTGTTGCACCTCTTACAAGGAAACTAAGTGAACTAGGCGTAGTTTCTTGGTCTCAACTATTCGAAGTTGGTTTAGATTTTGTATAGCGGCTTAATTCTGAGAGTATTTAATTCTGGAGTAGGTCTTTTCTGCATTTGCAGTTTCCTCGTTAACAAAATCTTATTGTGTCTTTTACTTTTCTATTTCCGCAATTATAATTGTTTATTATAATTAGAAGTAAAATACACAAATGTTAACTCCGCTTTACTTGATAGTGATTCTATAGAGTTTGGTTAGGTCGAACCTATTATCAATTAATCACACTTTGGTAGTCGTATTGGCTCGATCTCGTATCCATAGACAATCACATAAAGTGTGAATACCGATTTGTAATATTGTCTCGACTTTGTCCATGGACAGTCACTTTCGGTTAGAGGACTCATATGTGGATAATTTAAAGATTGTGTTGTATTTGGGTACCCTCATCTTTTTATGATGAACATTTGAAAAACTCTCTTGAAACACATTTTGATTCATTTGATTATCTATCATGATTGATTGATCATCATACCTGATCTAGAAGTGTTAGATGAATATGGCTAAGTTATTAGTGTTAATATGGCTAACTTCGGTTAACTATTATTGAGCCAACAAGTATACACGTTTGGGTACGGTTTATCCAAATCTAAAAATAAGTATATTTATGTGCGTGTATCAAACTAATACCATTTAACAGTGTAGATTGATTGCTTAGTTTCTAAGCAGACTTAGCTTAAATATTAAATCAGGAGTTCATCTTGAAAAATTGGGGGTACAATAACCTCACCCAATATTTCTTTTGGAAATTTGAGAGGACTTACTCCAATAATATTCCGAGAGTGAAAACTCAATCAAAGAATAATACTAAAGAGTTTATCTCTTTTTCTCAAATCAATCAGCAAATCAAACAGATAAAAATCTATGAGCCTAATTGATGTGAGAAATACTTGGACGGTACCAAAGACCAATATCCAAGATTAATCAAAATCCTATCCAACAAACAAGGTCGGATTTATCAATAATGATTGATTAACGCACAACCTGTGATATTTCAATTATAAAGATAAACAATATAATGCGGAAAAGAAATAACACAGACACCAGAAATTTTGTTAACAAGGAAACTTCAAAATCATAAAAACCCCGGGACCTAGTCCAGAATAAACACACACTGATTATAAGTTGTCATACCAAATTCCTACTACCTATTCGGACTAGATGTAATACCTGCTTCAGCACTAATAGAACTCCTAGCAGAACACCGATTCTTTTTAGGAATTCTTCTCGTTTAACTTCTAGCAGAACACAAATTCTCTTTAGAAGTTATTCCAAAAAATCTTCTAGCAGAACGTTAGTTCTCTTTAGAATATGCACAAATACGATTTATACTTTTCGATCTTTTTTTTTCAGAAAAATATCGAATCGATTTCCCTTTAGATGTAAGTCAAGGTTTTGGAAATCTTGTGTTTGTTTCGAACAACTACCAAATAAAAGTAGAGATGCCGAAACAACCTTGTAGATTAGGGTTTTAACTTACAATCAGTATGCTTACACACAAGGATTCCCTGAACCTGATTTTCGTAAGTAAACTTGGGCGATTCCAAAGATCAATTTCCAAGTTAAGAAAACCCTAATAATTTTACAACAAGAACAACTAGAATAAATCTAGAGATATCTTGTTTAAAACTTCTTAAGGATTTTTACGAGATACCTTAATTGAAGTTTTCTTTCTAGCTTCCGATTTCGACTAACAAGTATTGGTATACGATCAGAAACTGAAATCTTTCAAAACCTAGGATTTATGATCAACAACTCTTGAACGGTTTTATATCAGAAGATAAAACCTTAGAATAGATAAGATTACAAAAATCTAGATTACAAGTTGTATAATCAATCACGAAGATTAAATCCAACTCGGTTTTGTGATCCCCAATACAAAGACTTTTATCTCACTCTTGTTCCCGAAGAATAGAAGACATGGAAAACAACCTTGTGAAGCTAACACCAATTTACAAAGGGGATGAAAAACGTGTAGCACTCACGAACCCTTTATTTATAGTTAAAGGTAGCTTGAAAGCTAAGCAATGCTATTTTACTTTTTCAGTACTCTCCTAAGTTTGGGAGTCTTTCCTAAGTTATAACTCTTGCCAAAATATTTAAATAATTAATTAATTAGCAAATATTGTATTATGTGAATAAATCATATTTTTACTTAGGCAGGAATTAAAAGTTATCACAAACACTTTAATATGGTAATCAAATATGTTTATAGCAATAGCTATCTTGCCTAGATAAGGAAACATCATAAACATGACAAAAAATGGCTTCTAGTCACGTAATTGGGCTCAAGTCCTGAATCGTTACAAACAGTTCGTGGATAGTTTCCTACTAACGAACTGTAACAATTACAACAATACTTATAATTGTTACTTTAATAAATCACTCATAACTTCATCGTTATAACTCGGAATTGAGTGATTCCTGGCTCGTTGAATTCGTAAGATCATTATCTATAGCATAATAACCTTTCCAGGGATAAAAGTTATTGTCACAAAAGTCGTGGATCAAATAACCTCGAGTATATATACATAAGCGCGCATTTACCGTCATAGGAATTGTTCCATTGAGTGAGCATTTTTTTCGATAGATTAGAAAGGTATAATTGAACAAGAATCCAAATGAAATCAATTACCACATACCTTTGTTGATGAAGTCCTTGTTGATGTCTTCTTGTAGTCTTCAAACTTCATCCTTCAAGGATAGCTTCGATTCTACTTCTTAGACTTAATCTAGTCTGAAACTATCTTTAGTATAATAAATCAAGAATGCATTTTGGCAACTAAAATTAACTAACTTGACATACCAAAGCTAGTTGGTTCAACCGAGCAATGCTCTAACAATCTCCCCCTTTGTCAATTTTAGTGACAAAACCATTTTACATATTGATTATACTTGTTAAAAGCATTATAGCTCCAAATCCGACATGTTTGATTTCCTTGGTTCTTCAACTACGCGTGTGTTCATCCTGTACTTGTTGAAGATCCATCGTAGTATCATTACACATCATCAAAGTTCAATTATATCACAACTTTGACAATAATACTACGGTGATATGTATCACTCCCCCTTAGTCAATACTTCATCTCACAATGAAAACCACTCCCCCTTACATAATGATTCGTAAACCATATGTATTTGTAGTGTGAACTATATATTAATTCTCCCCATTTTTATAAATATAAATTGGCAAAGGTACGAAAACTAGTGGGATCCTCATGAAATTTTCGAGGTACTTCCAGTGCAATAACTATGAAAGAAGATTCTGGAAGTTTCTGGATGACTTGCTGACCAAGTTACTTGCACATGAAGTTTATCTCAAAATTAGGGTTTAACCCATATATTCAATTGTATAAATAGGGAGAAATTATAACCCTAAAGATATACCCTCAGATAGAGAAAAATACACCAGCAAACCCTAAAAAGGATCAAAAACCAATTGTAATCACATCAATGAAATATCTCTCCCTACGGGGATTCGTCCGTGGATGTAGGCAATACTTAATTGAAAACTATTAAGTCTTTGATTTCTAGTCTACCTCATGGATGTAAACAACTACACTGGATGTAGGCAAGACTTAATATGGTAGATTTCTTGAGCACTGGAAGTACCTCAAACTTTTCTTGCACACCTTTTTAGAGTAGTAAACAATTGTTCAGATTTCTTGTGTACATCACTAGAAACCTTTAAACTTTTCTTAAAATGCATGCATGTATGTTGATAATAATCAGAAGAACCACAAAAAATACATGAACCAACAACTTTAAACATATCAAAAATATTCAGAGTCACATCAGGTTTTACAAAGCCTAAACCTCATTTATCTCCTGACTTACGACAATCCTTCAAGGAAGAATTAAAGGAGTTTCTCAAATCCATTGAAGATTCTTTGACAGACTTCAAATCCTTACATTGTGCAATGTCTGCAACAAGATCAGTATTGATCTGGATTTGTTCATCTAACTTATTCTGGAGATCAACTACTTTTCCATAACATTCATGAAGATCAGAGTCTTTGATGTAAATTTCGTAATAAAGTCTATCAATTTTCCTTATCAATTGTTGTTTCTTTCGACAACGATTTTTAATGATTTTCTCTAGATCAATACACTCAACCCCATCGATGGTTTCTAGAACACACTCGAAGTTGGGTAGATCTAAAACTGGTGAAGCATTAACAGAGATATTACTGTCCATACTAATTGGATTGCTTCAAGCATAAACTTATGATATCTTAGTATGTTTGCATGCTCTGATACCAATTGAAAACGAGGGGGTACAACAACCACACCCAACTAATTTGTTTGGAAATCTGTATGGACTAAACTCCAATGTAAATATGAGAGCACCAAGTTACCGAGTCTCAATCAGAATATATATAAAAGAGTTTTTTTTTTTTTAACACAATCAGTAAATCAAACAGATAGAAATCCGTGAACCTGATTGTTAATAGAATAAGTCGGATGGTACCAAAGGCCAATGTCCGAGTGTCAATCAAGTCCTCTCCAACAAACTATGTAGGATTTATCAACTATGATTGAGCTACACACAACCTGTGATATTTCAATTATATAAACAAAATATAATGTCGAAAAGAAATAACACAGACACCATACATTTTGTTAACGAGGAAACCGCAAATGCAGAAAAACCCCGGGACCTAGTCCATACTTGAAAACCACACTGTATTAAGCCACTACAGACTCTAGCCTACTAGAAGTTAACCAAAGTTAGCCATATGAACACTTTTAGTTTAACCATATTCATCTAACACTTCTAGATCAAATATGATAATTAATCAATCATGATAGATAATCAAATAAATCTAAATGTGTTTTAAGAGAGTTGTTCTGAAGTTCACTATCTCATAGAAATATCCATGAACAATTTGAACATATTCGGTTGGGTTTGTAGTTATACAAAGTACTTATGCAAGAACCTATTCATGAAAATAATGCCACAGTTTTCAAAACAAGTTCGCATACTTTAATTAATTAAAGTTCCAAGGACTTTAGTTTGCAAACGAACCTAAGTTCATGAGTATGAATAATCATACTTGCCGATTTTAGAACCTAACCAATGTATTCGCAAACTGAGTGCACGAACCACAGTTCATGACTTGCCTAGTCTTAGCCGGTCATAAACACTATTCACAAACCACAGTTCCGGACTTTTGATAGTTAAACCCATTCGCAAACAAGAGTTCCGGACCTTAACTAGAACTTCATAGTTCGCATACAAGGTACGCATACTATGTTATATTCATACATTAGTAGTAGTTCTAAAACTCTCATTCAATCATTGAAACATCCTTAGAAGACAACAATAGTAATCTTACACATACCACTAGCTTCAAGTAATTTTCAAGTGATTAATCAATCAATACGAAACTTCCCAAGTTAACATCAAATGAATGTCTCACACAAATCATGTAAGATGTTCAAGGTAATTTTCGCATGATCATCTTGACTAAATATTTAGTTTCCAACAAATAAATTATCTACAACTAAACTCGTCAAGTAGATGATGAAATTAAGCTAAAGCTAAAAAGCTTCCAACACATATTTCGAGAAATATATAAACGAGATAAACTCGGCTCGAAATTTCAAATGTGTATATTGCAAAGTCTATATAGCTGTATGACTTAGACTCATTAGAAGATAAAATATAATATACTTCTGAGTGATAGATAAGTTTTAGTCTCCATATACATTTTATTGATGAAGTTCCTCCAAGCTCTTCAATAGATCTTCTTCTTCAATTGGTGGACCGTCGTGAAGTCTAACGCCCAACTACACACTTCTATCCTAATCCGAGACATAGCTACAAGTAGACTAGAAATAAAGTATATAGTTTTGATCAACTAAACTTGACAAACATGTTTGAGATAACAATGCTTGCGATATCGACCGAGCAGTGCTCTACCAGCTCATGCTTTTTTTCTCAAGATTAAGTTATTTCAAATGGGAATAAAATATGCATTCTTGAATGGGTGTATGAAGGAAGAGGTATATGTTGCTAAACCTAAAGGTTTTGAAAATACAGAGTATCCCGATCATGTCTTTAATCTCTAAAAAGCATTATACGGATTAAAACAAGCACCTCGAGTGTGGTATGAAAAGCTTACTACTTCACTTCTTAGAAAAAGGTTCTCAAGGGGAGGAGCAGATAAGACTATGTTTACCAAATGGAGTGAGAAAGATGTTCTTATTGCTTAAATCTATGTAGACGACATTGAAAAAGCGGGGGTCTAACAAACACACCCAATCTTTCGCTTACCAATCTGTATGAACTAACTCTGATATACTTTTCTAGAGAATCAACTAGACAGTTAGACTCAATCTAGATAAAAGTATCTCAAGGTGTTATTATCTCTCTTTTGATTTGATTTACTCAAGCTAGTAGAAATCAGAGAGTCTTTAATCAAATACAAGGAATAACCTGGATGGTACCAAAGACCAATATCCAAGTGTCAATCAATTTAAATCAACAACCAAAAGGTCGGATATTCTAATTGATTGAACAACAATGCAAAACCTGTATTATTTCAATTATAAAGATAAATAATATAATGCGGAAAATGAAATAACACAAACACCATAATTTTGTTAACGAGGAAACCACAAATACAGAAAAACCCCGGGACCTAGTCCAGATTAAACATACACTGTATTAAGCCGCTACATACACTAGCCTATTACAAGCGGTCTGGACTGTAGTTGAACCCCAATCAATCTTACACTGATCCAAGGTACAATTATGCGCTACGCCTCTGATCCCAGCAGGATACTACGCACTTGATTCCCTTAGCTGATATCACCCACAACTAAGATTTGCTATGACCCAAAGTCGAAGACTTTAATAAACCAATCTGTATCATACAGAAAAGTCTACGGTAATAGATAAATCCGTTTCCCATGAATATACCTACGAGTTTTGTTCCATCTTTTGATAAATCAAGGTGAACGGGAACCAATTGATAATACCAGAATTATATTCCCGAAGAACAACTCAGATTTATCAATCACCTCACAATAGTCTTAATCAACGCAGCGAAAAAAGATATTGTGGAATCACAAACGATGAGACAAAGATATTTATGACTGATTTTATATCTTGCCTATCGTAGATAGAAATCTCAAGGCAACTATTACAATTGTACTCGTACGATAGAAACAGCAGGATCAGATCACACAACTACGATAAAAGTAGTATCGGTCTGGCTTCACAATCCCAATGAAGTCTTTAAGTCCTTAACCTGGTTTAGAAGAAGAAACCAAAGGTTAAAGGAGAATCGACTCTAGCTTAGCACAACTAGTATCACACAGAATTTATGGGGATTAGGCTTTCCAGTTGCTAGAGTTCTCCCTTATATAGTCTTTCAAATCATGGTTTGTAATCAATTTTATCTTAGTAACAAAGCATTCAATATTCACCGTTAGATGAAAACCTGATTAGATTCAAGCTAATATTTATCAACCGTTATATCGAAAACATATCTTGTTATACACACATGTAATGCATGTTTTTAGGCTTGTGTAACCGTACCCAAACTTTTACATTAGTTGGTTCAACAATAGTTAACCAAATGGTTATCCATATGATAACTTTCATATAAATCATATTCTTCTTCACTATAACTAGTTCAAATAACTCAAATGAACTAGTTAGAGAGTTGTTCAATTGCTTTGATCTCTATGTACTATACAAGACACGATTGAAGCAAAAATGATTTGATTCACTTGAATCAGTTCATGAACTATATAGCCACGGTTTGAAATATCATTCCTTAGTTTATAGAGATGAGTTCACAAATATCGTTTTTAGACATAACCTACTCAAGTTCACGGACTGGGTTCGCGGACTTAAGTTCCCGGATGGAGTTCACAAACTCCAGCAGAAATTCTCGGGTTTGAGAACTTCGCCAGTTCGTTGACTGGGTTCGCGGGCTGAGTTTGAGGATTGAAGCTCACGCACTTCTCCGGTTCTCTTGATCAACAAAGTTCGCAAACTTTGGTTCAAGGAATAAGGACTTATACACATATGTGTTTCCATAAAAATGCTTATATCCTCCATTGTTTATATTGTCTAAACTCTCATTTCAATTACTGAAACATTCTCAGAGGACGTTATATAATTGTTATTCACAAACCATTTTTCGTCAGAGCAATTTTCAAAGTGATTGAAACTTAACATGACTTTCGTCACTAGGTAAAGATGAACTTGGCTAAAGCGAAAGCTTTACCAACACATATTTTGAGAAATAGATAGGCGAGGTATACTCGGCTCGAAATACCACATGTGTATAATCTTAGTCTATATAGTAAAACGACTTTTGTCTCAAGATAGGAGATAGAGTAAATAGACTTTTGAGTGATAGATAAGTTCAAGTCTCCACATACCTTTTAGTCATGAAGATACACCAGTTCCTTGAGTAGTCCTTCGTCTTGTATGGTGATTTCCATGGAGTTCTTGAGCTTAACTATGCTTTCTATCCTAGTCCGAGACTTTAGATATAGTAGACTAGAAATCAAGACTTATAGTTTTGATCACTAATATTGACAAACATGCTTGAAATAGAAACGCATGCGAGTTCGACCGAGCAATGCTCTAACAATCTCCCCCTTTGTCAATTTTAAGTCTTGCCTACATCCATATTAAGTCTTGCTCAAGAAATCTACCATATTAATATGGTAGGCAAGAAATCTACCATATTAAGTCTTTGAGGCAATACCAATTGTAATTGTTTACTATTAAGTCTTTGATTTCTAGTCTACCATATCTAAGGTCTCAGACTAGGATAGAAAGTGTAGTTGAGCTCAAGAAATCCATGGCGATCATCATACAAGACGAATGACTACTCAAGGAACCAGTGGGTCTTCATCGACTAAAAGGTATGTGGAGACTTGAACTTATCTATCACTCAAAATTATATCTACTTGTAGATGGTGGATTTTCGACAAAGGCTAAAATCGTAAACCTATAATTATACGAACCTCTGATCCAGCAGTCAGACGTGACTATTGATACACGGATCTCTTATCGAATCCTATGACTGAGAATACTTTCTCTCAGAGTACATGTAGATATGTAGTCTCATGGCTAGGCAACAACATATCTCGTGAATATTGAACACTTAAGTAGTTATTTTTATATAGTATCACAAGATGGACGGCTCCTAGACAGCTTGCTCTGCTAGTATAGAGCGATAATGTCTTCAGGATACAAACAACGAGTTTACCCTGACTATGTAAAGGATATGAATCTCCAGCAAGCTCATATCGGGATAATTAATGCTCCTAGATAGCTTGATCTGCTAGTATAGAGCCATAAGTTAATTATTCCTAAATTCTTGGATTCATCCACTGAATTTCCAAAAATATTCAAATATTTTCGCAGTATTTCATTACTGCAAACCATGGTTTTTCCCGGAAGAATTCCATGGGTTAGTAATAAATATTCAATACACGGTGTTGATGGTGGATTTCTATTTAAAGGGTAAAATTATAAAAAGCCAATTCTTGTAAGCTGACGTCCTGCAAAGGATAAAGCCTTCAGGAGATGAATACTTCTCGCCATATTAATTCATTAGAGCATGTGAAACCATCTCTGAGAATTAAAACCTACCCAGAATGGAGCATGTAGCAACCATCCCGGTTTTCTGTAGGTATACATCATTACTATTAATGCTTTAATTAAAGCCTTGTGTTCGACATGCAAACACCCATAGGCTACCTGACGGCAGGTTATACTAGCCCCGTCGAACGCATGCAAGACTACCCATGTTAGTCTCACTTGCTGAAAACAAACCCAAAAATATATCTCATCCGTACGACTTCGCAGGCATAGATGGAGGGTGTAGATATAGATTCAGGGGGTCCTGAGCATGCTACCATGATCACCTCGGACCCACCTTCATACATGACCGAACGGTCAAGGCAAACTACAGTTGGTCCTTCCAAAACGTGCGCTCAAAGTGAGCATGACGCACAGCTAGGGTTTCTTTTAATCGTGAACGTCCAACTTCGCAGGCATAGTTGGAAGGCTTAGATTATACCCTAAAACAAGTAGTGAAGTGATGGTACACCATTGGCGGGCCCAATTTCTACCTACATGACCAACTACCTCATAGGTAAGCCGTGGTGCAAGAAACGATTGCCCAAAAAAGGATAGATTAACGCCTTATGCAGGTTGAGAAGATCCAAAACAATCACGACCATCCGACTTCGCAGGCATAGTTGGATGGCTTAGATTGCACCCAGGGTCATAGAGCAAGCATGTACATGCTCACTGTCGACCCAAGATGTTGCATACATGGTCGGACTCCCCAAAGGAGGCGCACGCAACCCAAAACCGATCTCCCAAAGTGGCCGGTCCAAAATCCTAATTAGGGTTTGCGGCGCAGAAACATCTCGAGCGTTCATCTTCGCAGGCTTGGATGGAAGGCCAAGATGGAGACTTAGAGGGAACCGAGCATGCTATCATGACCACCGTGGGCCCGGATTCATGCCTAGCTGGTCGTCCAAGGTCAGTGATAGACGAGCACCTTGGTACGCGCGCCCAAAGGTAACATGTCACGGCCCCTCCATAAGTTCTAATTTCGACCAATCGTCTTTGCCACCTGAGTCGAGTGGCTTAGATCAAATCTTGGAGAGTTAAGCAGGCATGGGCGTGAGCACCATTGTACCGCCTCCATGCAGGGCTGATCGGTTCCTCCATAGAAACTCCCTTAGCATGCAAACGTTTGGGTTGAAAGAGGAAGCATGCGCGCCTCCCATCCAACGATCGCAGGTAGGGTTGAAAACCATCTCGTCCGTCCAACTTTGCAAGCTTGGACGAATGACTTAGGGTACGAATCAACCAGAAAACAAGGTATCACCATGATCACCATCCGTGACCCTTCTTCACAGGATGATCGACCAAAGCGTGGCCTGTCTATACAGCCTCCAAACGGTCAACTGAAGATGGATGCATGCGATGTCATACCAAGTTCACGATTCACCCTGCACTATTTTATGTGGGTCCCACGATCCACACACTCGAGATATTAATCACGTCACAACTGGGGGATACAAACTAGGGTATTGGTCTGGCGGTTTACAGCGTGCAACACGCCATCACAAGATCGTGTCAGGGAAACATGGGCGGTTAGCGATGATAGGAGAAGTGGGAAAGCAACCGTGTGGCACTAACACACAACTCCACTTCCTCCAATTTCCCACGAGAGACGTAATGAAGGCTTATCGACTTGTATAAATAGGTTCTCCTCCCTATTTCCAAAAATAGAAGTTCGAACAACACAGAGAACCAAGTGTTAATACCATTGTATTCAACACCCAGAGCCTGCCTGCAACATTTGCTAGCCTGCTCAACCTTCTGTTAACAAGTCATAAAATAGCCTTCACCTTCACACTCTCAACACTTTCTTCGCTTCCCTCCCTAAGATCAACCTCACATCCTTCACCTGTGACCGAAACAAATCTGGAATGGCCGTGTCTTCGGTTTAGGCCAGAATTGTATAGATTATCTCTCGAATCAAAGTGCTCATCGTGCAACACATTTGTTGAAGGTTTAAATTCACTTCTCATCCACACACACCCAAAATTACCTAAACCGGCAGAAGTAGTTTTCTCCCACAAAAAATTGGCGACCTTAGTGGGAGGTTAATCTCTCTGTTGTGAAGTCGATTTCTTCAATACCAATTCAATTTCTCTGATTTCAAGAATGGTGGATTTTAGGTCTGGATCAGCAACCAGCGATGGAGTTAGCACCGACAACACTTCTGGTGGCGCTGATATCCCAATTACTGGTGTTACAGTGCAACCCGCCAGTGAAACCAATGTGTCTCGTGGAATCGCGTCTTCTATCATCAGTACCAGTGGAGCAGGAGCAGATATTCCAGCAGGCGTGACACCTCCCATTACAAGAGCCAGAGCGGCTGCAAATCCAGGCATTTCCTCAAGCATGACACTTCCGTCCGTCACCAGAACGACTGTTACTCCCCCTTCAGGACGAGGATCTGGAGGACCCAGAGGAGGACAACCTCCTATCACCATGGTGGACTTGATGGAGAGACAAGAAACCCTCGCTAAAGCTCAGGAAGACATGTCGATCACTCAGAAGGAGATACTCACCTTCTTTAAAACATTAACCGATCGATTACCGCAAGAGTCGAGATAGCCCCAAGGGCTAACAAGAAATACGTTCAACACACCTGGAGCAGGTGCCTCAGTTACGCAAGCCTACCTGAACGAAGACTCTTATGCTTCTGACCACGCAAGAGAAAGGGACTAGGAGCGTCTCAGGGAAAGGAGCCGATCATCCAACTTTATTACATGTGAATATCTGGAGAGACTCCTCCAAAATCGTGGAAAAGAAAATCCGATGGACGCGCATCGACACCAGCCTCCATATCCACAAGACGTGCAGCGGATTCCTCTTCCCAGGGGATACATCTCCCCTCAATTCACCCTTTACGATGGTACCAGTAATGCTCGTGAATACGTCTCTCGATTTTTAGAATCCTTAGGAGAACACGAATACAATCACGTTCTACGCCTGAAGGAATTCTCCAAATCACTTACGGGGAGAGCCATAGTACAACAACATCGCACCCGACAGCATATCCAATTGGAGTGAGATGGTCAGCGCGTCTTACAAGAAGTACTTCTTTGTATCTGAGCAAGTTACTTTCTTAGACCTTGGGAGAATCTCCCAACGGAACAATGAACATCCAAATGATTTTGTCAAAAGGTTCAGAACACAAGCGTTGGACTTCCATGAACCAAATGTCACAGAACGACGGCTGGTGGAATTATGCATCAACGGAATGATACCCATATATCGCGCCCTGCTGTAAAACTTGGGATTACATACGTTCTCAGAGCCCCGTGAAGCCACCAAACGCTCAGCCACTACCGCCCCATCACTATTGGAAAGAACCAGAGTTGTTCGGAGTGAAGATTCCCGGAAGAACCGAGGAAACAAGTGTCTCATCAATAAACAGTACGACACTGGTCCTTTTGTGAGCATGGTGGGCGAAGGAAGAAAAAGGAAGGCCCGGCATATGAACAACAACCCAAGCGTGCAGCTCCGGCGCATATGGTTGCATCTCGAAAAGGAGGAGGCAAGGCTCCTATGCAAGACGCTGACGCTGAAGATACATGCTTACCATTTCCGATGAACGAAGTAATGGAGCTAGTGGAAGCATGGATTCAGGATGATGCTGTCAAGATGCCACGTGTCAAATGCCCACCAACCGAGAAAGACATGACGGATGCCAATTACTGCTGCTATCATAGGTTCGTCAACCACCCAACCAAGGATTGCAACAAGTTAAAACAAATCTTCAGAGAGAAGATAGAAGCGGGAGAACTCCATCTAGGAAATGACGGCATTTCATAGAGATCCTCCCTGTCAAGAGCTGCATGATTTCTGGGGACTCTGTTCACAAGACTGTACAATCTACGATGGACTACCTATGCGTTTATATCCAGAGAAGGAAGTTGTCTTGGTGTCTCAACTCCTCCTCGAAGTCACCACCAGCAAGCATCCATGTCCAGAGGATAAAGCTGTCTTGGCACCTCAGTCTGAAGTTACCACCAACAAAGGAAACTGGGGACTGTTAACCACTTCTCACTTAAAAGATGTCAAGTTCGATAACACGCTGATCAATACAGTTTACGTATTTAACATCGTCACTGTCAGGACCCTGAGAGCCGCAAAGATCTCAAAGAAGGAAGCTACCCGCAATCCTACTGTGATCAAAAACCCGGAAGGAGAATTCGTGGGCGCTTACGGATACATTGACTTTGATTTCAAGATCGGTGACACTCCAACACAAGCCAGGTTCCACATAATCAAGGAACATCCGGATTACGACATGATTCTAAGGCGCCCGTAGATACACAAGGCGAAATCCTTACCGATCTCAGTACCTGAAAGGATCTTCAACAAGCCAGCCCCGATGATCTCTAGCAAACCTTGGAGTCTTGAAGACTACCTGTTTCCTCTGTACCAACTACTCACAGGCATAACACAACTTCCTGGTGAAAGTCTTTTGTCCTACGTCAAGAGATTCCGAGCTCAAGTAAGTCTTATTGAAAAACCCTCCTTGCAAGTAGTGAATGATCACCCTGTTGGACCACAGGGGACTGCTTCACCTGACAGGCTGACCACCACCAAGAGATGTGAGTGGAGCGCTGTTCCCTTTAAGCGCTTCACCAAAAGTTTCGAAGCAGTGAAGGACAACACGTCTCAGAATCAGGCTGTCATACCAACTTCAACTCCAGCACGACTGCCGTGATGGTGAAACAACAACCACGGTATTTCATATCCGGATTGATGGTAACTACATCAATGAGAGACAATTTCATAATTTGTCTCCCGTATAAGAAGTGGTTGCATTACCAAAGGAGTATGATTGGGACTTTTTAACACTGCCCATCTCAAAGACGATGAATTTAGAGATGCAAGCATGCTATTATTATGATTTCAAGATGTCCAAAGACGAGGATGTACTCAAGATAGAAGATATGGCCTCATGAACTTAGCGTGACAACTCCTATCAATTCGAAAGTTTTGGGTACTCCTCGACAGGGGACTGTCTCCTTCTTCTCTATCTCATGAAGGAACGTCAAGAAAGTCGTTGGTTCCAGCTTACACCTCTACCAATGAAATGAGACAAGCTCTACCACTATATGGAGACTGCCAAGTTCGTGCCTGTATATACCACGCCTCTCCCTGCCACTCTCTTCTGATCAAAGCTGCTGCAGTTGATATTATGCCTGAACTTTTCTATAGCAACAACCACTACCGACATAGGTAATCCGAACTTCTGCATATTTTCCCATGGAGAAGTAACAGAATCATGTAGGCGAGATGATATCTTTATTATGGTAAAATCACCAATGGTGCAACATAGAACCACATAAGTAATGCTTGGGTACTGAGGCTCAGTATGAGATTCCTTCACCATCAGTCAAGGAATTCCTCAACACAAGAGATGATCAATCAAGAAGCATGTGAAGGGAAAACCAAACTAAAGAATCTGCTTCGATGCTCTCTCAAGGAACCATATGCAATCCATTTCAGAAGCCACTTCAATGCTCTCTCGAGGAGCCGCCTCCAGTTCTCTTCAGAAGCTGCTTCAACGCTCCCACCAGGAGCCTCCTGCATGTTAGCTTCATCCTGCTTCAACGTTACCGCTAGGAGCTACCTCCACGTTCGCTTCAGAAGCCTTATTCAACGCTCACCAGGAGCCTCCTCCATGTTCGCTTCAGAAGTCTGCTTCAACGCTCACCAGGAGCCTCCTCCATGTTCGCTTCAGAAGCCTGCTTCAACGCTTTTCAGGAGCCTCCAGCATGTTCACTTCAGAAGCCTGCTACAATGCTCACTAGGAGCCTCCTTCATGTTCTCTTCAGAAGCCTACTTCAATGCTCTCACCAGGAGACCCCTCCACGTTCGCTTCAGAAGCATGCTTCAACGCTCTCACGGGGAGCCGTCTCCACGCTCGCTTAAGAAGATGTTTCAACGCTCTCTAAAGGACCCGCATTTACATATGAGCACACAAAGTTCATCAAAGCAGGCACATCAAGCATACAGGCGCAGGGAAAGTTGAGCATGCAGGCGCAGGCAAAGTTGAGCATGCAGGCGTAACATGCAGGCGTTGGCAAGGTTGAGCATACATGCATAGCATGCAGGCGCATGAAAGGTTGAACATGCCTATCAAGCAGGCACAACAATCCCAGATCAAGCAGGCGCATGATGAGTCCCACGGTTAAGAGAATTATGCGGGCCCACATGCATATCAAGAAATCATAGGACATGGACAAAGTTTGAAAATGTGCACACGATGGACCCATGTTCGATCGAAGCATGCACAACTTCCCATGTTTGAAGCAAACATACCCATATCAGGTTCCACGTTCTATCACGCAGGCGCAGTAGACCCATGAACGAAGAAAGCGCAACAGTCCGTCGATTAGGCACAACCCCAAGATTGAGCATGTGCAGTAGTCCCTCGATCGAAGCATGCATAACAAGTTCGATTGAAACAACCAGGACCTACATCATGCTAGGGGAACGCTCGCCTGCACGCCTCTTAAACGTGACATCCTCCGAGGACAGGATAACCCGTCTCTCCTGGTAACATCTAACTTTGTCTTATAAGTTTTTTTTTCTTTAAACTGTCACCATCTCATGCCTACCTCGCAATAGTGTAACCATTGCATGCTAGGCAGGGGACTTAATGTTGATGGTGGATTTCTATTTAAAGGGTAAAATTGTAAAAAGCTAATTCTTGTAAGCTGACGTCCTGCAAAGGATAAAGCCTTCAGGCGATGAATACTTCTCGCCATATTAATTCATTGGAGCATGTGCAACCATCCCTGAGAATTAAAACCTACCCAGAACGGAGCATGTAGCAACCATCCCGACGGAGCATGTGGCAACCATCCCGGTTTTATGTAGGTATATAGCATTACTATTAATGCTTTAATTAAAGCCTTGTGTTCGACATGCAAACACCCGTAGGCTACCTGACGACAGGTTATACTAGCCCCGTCGAACGCATGCAAGACTACCCATGTTAGTCTCACTTGCTGAAAACAAACCCAGAAATATATCTCATCCGTCCGACTTCGCAAGCATAGATGGAGGGTGTAGATATAGATTCAGGGGGTCCTGAGCATGCTACCATGATCACCTCGGACCCACCTTCATACATGACTGAACGATCAAGGCCAACTATAGTTGGTCCTTCCAAAACGTGTGCTCAAAGTGAGCATGACGCACGGCTAGGGTTTCTTTTAATCGTGAACGTCCAACTTCGCAGGCATAGTTGGACGGCTTAGATTATACCCTAAAACAAGTAGTGAAGTGATGGTACACCATTGGCGAGCCCAATTTCTACCTACATGAAAGACTACCTCATAGGCAAGCCGTGGTGCAAGAAACGATTGCCCAAACAAGGCTAGATTAACGCCTTATGAAGGTTGAGAAGATCCAAAACGATCACGACCATCCGACTTCGCAGGCATAGTTGGATGTCTTAGATTGCGCCCAGGGTCATAGAGAAAGCATGTACATTCTCACTGTCGACCCAAGATGTTGCATACATGGTCGGTCTCCCCAAAGGAGGCGCATGCAACCCAAAACCGATCGCCCAAAGTGGCCGGTCCAAAATCCTAATTATGGTTTGCGGCGCAGAAACATCTCGAGCGTCCATCTTCGCAGGCTTGGATGGAAGGCAAAAATGGAGACTTAGAGGGAACCGAGCATGCTAGCATGACCACCGTGGGCCCGGATTCATGCTTATCCGGTCGTCCAAGGTCAGTAATAGACGAGTACCTCGGTATGCGCGCCCAAAGGTAACATGTCACGGCCCCTCCATAAGTTCTAATCTCGACCACTCGTCTTTGCCACCTGAGTCGAGTGGCTTAGATCAAATCTTGGCGAGTCAAGCAGGCATGGGCATGAGCACCATTGTACCGCCTCCATGCAGGGATGATCGGTTCCTCCATAGAAACTCCCTTAGCATGCAAACGTTTGGGTTGAAAGAGGCAGCATGCGCGCCTCCCATCCAACGATCGCAGGTAGGGTTGAAAACCATCTCGTCCGTCCAACTTTGCAAGCTTGGACGAATGACTTAGGGTACGAATCAACCAGCAAACAGGGTATCACCATGATCACCATCCGTCACCCTTCTTCACAGGATGACCGACCAAAGCGTGGCCTGTCTATACAGCCTCCAAATGGTCAGCTGAAGATGGATGCATGCGATGTCATACCAAGTTCACGATTCACCCTGCACTATTTTCTGTGGGTCCCACGATCCACACACTCGATACATTAATCACGTCACAACTGGGGGATACAAACTGGGGTATTGGTCTGGCGGTTTACAGCGTGCAGCGTGCAACACGCCATCACAAGATCGTGTCAGGGAAAAATGGGCGGTTAGCGATGATAGGAGAAGTGGGCAAGCAACCGTGTGGCACTAACACACAACTCCACTTCCTCCATCACTCCACTTCCTCCACTTTCCCACGAGAGATGTAATGAAGGCTTATCGACTTGTATAAATAGGTTCTCCTCCCTATTTCCAAAAACAGAAGTTCGAACAACACAGAGAACCAAGTGTTAATACCATTGTATTCAACACCCAGAGCCTGCCTGCAACATTTGCTAGCCTGCTCAACCTTCTGTTAACAAGTCATCAAATATCCTTCACCTTCACAATCTCAACACTTTCTTCGCTTCCCTCCCTAAGATCAACCTCACATCCTTCACCTGTGACCGAAACAAATTTGGAATGGCCGTGTCTTCGGTTTAGGCCATAATTGTATAGATTATCTCTCGAATCAAAGTGCTCATCGTGCAGCACATTTGTTGAAGGTTTAAATTCACTTCTCATCCACACACACCCAAAATTACCTAAACCGGCAGAAGTAGTTTTCTCCCACAAACACACGGGCATCTGAGCTACCTCTGAGTAAGCCCCGACTAAAATGGTGCAAGTGTACTCGACGATGATGCACTAACAATCACCGTAAGAACAAGTATTTCAAAATACGACGAGACGATGAATCTATGCAAAATAGGAAGGAAAATAATAAATAATTAAAAATTAAAAATTGACCAAAGCGCTGGGAGCATGGGCCCACTGACAGGCCGGACGTGCCGTGGTCAATCCCACGCCAGTTTCATATTTTTATCATATTTTTTTATTATTTTTCTTGAGTTCATGAAAATCCTTTCACTAGAACAAATATCTTTCGTTTTGAGGAAACTCCTTAGTTTCATGGTGTTTCCCTAACACGAAAGAAATAATATAAAATTAAGGAAATATGGTAGAGCCGTAATCATTGTCCAACCGGCCATGTCTTGATCCCAACCGGCCGCACACCTCATGGTTAATCATTATTTTATTATTATTTTCCTAATTTCATGAAAACTCCTTAATCTCATGATATTTCCTTGATCCCATGAAAAATAATATAAAATTAGGAAAACCAGTGTGACCGGGCCCTATCTGGCCCCACACATCCCATTTTATTATTATTATATTTTTCATGTTTCCTTGGTCCCATGGAATTCCTTGATTTCATGATATTTCCTTCAAATTATGAAAATTCCTTTAAATCATGAAATAATACATAAAATTAGGGAAAAACGCACGGGACCGGGCCCTAGCCGGCCAACCATGCTCAAGTCGGTCCCACATGCCCCTTATTTTATTATTATTTTTTTCATGTTTTCCTTATCTCATGGAAACTCCTTGATTTCAACAAAACTTTTTGATTTTAACAAAACTCCTTAGTTTTAACAAATTCCTTGGTTTTATCATATTTCCCTAAAATCATAAAATTATTATAAAAATTGGGAAAACATGTGGGATTGGGCCCTTTGGATGGCCGGCCATGCCTTGGCCATGACCGGACCCACACTTCATGATTCCCTCACTTTTTATTATTTTCCTTCGTCTCATGAAGTTTTGACGGTTTTATAAAAAAATCCTCGATTTCTTCATATTTTCTCAAATGGATGCTCAACTGCACGCCAGAAAATATAAAAATTCTAAGAATTGAGATACGAACACTTTGATGATGTGATCATGTTACCTTGACCGACTAGGGTTGACTCCATGGCTCTCAATGAGCCAGTCCCGTGTATTTTCACGGTTTGACCTAATTTGCGCAATTGCACGTATTAGGTCCAAAACTCTTCCAAACAACTTGGAACTTCATGAAACGATCATCATTTGATCCCGTGACCACCCATGGCCGGTTTCATGACCCCTTGGTTGGTCCCTCATCTCTTCATAATTAATTAGGTTTTATTTCCTAAGGCTCAGACGAGCATTTTTCGAATAAATGATTAAACATCATTTAATCATTCTTTCATCAATGAATCACCAACTCTTCAAGAGGCCTTGGTATTTGATCACACGAGCATATGGGAGTTGTATGGTCGACCCACGGTCCCATGGAGCCCGTTCTCCTTCATTCCATGGTTAATTTTCAAATAAACCATCAATTGATCAAATTAGGGTTTCTGAGTCTAAGGATCATAATTCCAGATTCAAACACTAATAATTTTATGACGATCTCATGATCAGTATTCTTATTAATTATACTCGGTTCAACTACCAATATTTTAATTAATATTTTATTTGGTCACGCCACCAATAATTCATCAGATGAGCAACACTTGCTCAAATCAAGGAATATTGGTTCAACTATCAATATTCAACAAATCAGAGCAATACTTGCTCGCCTTAGCTATCAACGTGAGATCATTCCCATGTTCAATTCATGAGTTTCAGAACATTTTACAAAATCATGTTCAACTCAGTAAGTACATGGACTCATCGTCCCATGATTTCATGAAGTCAAAAACTGACTAAACTAACCACGAGACGTCAATTGTGTCACTTGGGGGGATATCAACTAGGGTTTTGGTCTAGCGATCTACGGCATGTGTGTTCAAACAAATGATGGAATGTGAGCAAGTAGTGTAATCAGTTGAAGGAGTAAACAAAGTAGTGGATGGAAAATCAACCAAGTCTCTGCACGATGAGCAACTGGTTTTAAACACGATTTCCACTTCTCCACTCTTTGATTCCATAAAATGTCACACTTCATGGGATCATGGTGTCTACAATTCCAGCAATATAAATAAGTTTCTGAATCATGATTGAAACAACAAGAAAAACAACGACAAGAACAATAACAATCTCACGTCTTACAGACAACACGAGATCAACAACTCATCAATTGAGCAATTACTCTCAACTTAGTAATTTCAATCATTCAGAACTTATCATATTCAAAATTCAAAATGCACCTACAATCTTTGATTACCATTGATTCCACACATTTCTTAGCTTCCCTCCTACAGGTCAACCCATCCTCTCTTGTGACCGAATTTACTCTGGAACTACCATTGTCTTGGTTTAGGTCGGAGTACTATAGATTTATCTCTCGAATACAAAGAACCCCCTTTGCAGCGGTGCATCTGTGTGACGTTAAACATTTTGCTCGGTTCAAGGAGTCTCATCCGTACGGTCGTCTCCTCAATTTCGTAAAAACCAGCAAATCGTTTTCCCCATCTACAGATTGGAAACCACAGTGGGAGATTAATCTCTTAGTTGCAACCTAAAATTTTCACAGATGGTTGGTCTTAGTGCTAATTCAACTACTCCAAACGCAATCCAGAATCTTTCAAACGACAATATTCCTCCTTCTAACGCTACGTCTGACAGCACAGAAGACGGAGAAGTCCCAACCCTAACTGAGTTGGAACGAGTCTTAGAGATCCACACCAGGAACATGGATCTGATGAAGGATACCATGAACCACATTCTCGATTTTTTCATCAAACTGACATCTGAGTTGGGCAGAATCTCCGCTCTAGAAGTCCCAACACCGGGGACTGACTCGCCACATGGTGACCCTCAAAGAAACAGTTTCACAACTTATGAGAAGTCGGTGGACCAGGAGATTACACAGTTAGTTGAAAACTTGTGTGAACTCTTGCACTTTTCCAGGAAGCAGCGAACATACAGGTTCATTGCACTCAACCAGATATCATCTGAGGTACCATTAACTTCCTTATCTCCAACATAAGAAACGTTTATGATGTCTGAGCATTCGATCCACAATATCACATTTGGAGAAGAGGACCGTATGGCAGAAGAAGGACATAACCGAGCCCTGTACGTAACCGGTTTTATCCAGGAATCTGAATTCAAGAGAGCTCTCATTGATACATGCACTTCCACAAATATAGTCACCATGAAGACTCTCAAGGAAGCCAAGTTCCCGCAAAACAAGATCGTTCGTCATCCCATCTTGATGACAAGTTTTGAGGGAAGCCAGATCCATACATATGGACATGCGTACATAGATCTGAAGGTGGGGACTATTCAATCAAAAGCCATATTCCACGTGATCGAACAAGAACCTGACTATCACATGATACTCGGACGACCGTGGCTCCATGAAAACAAGGTAGTTCCTTCAACATACCATCAATGCATGAAAGTTATAATCAGTAACAAAATTGTTCGTATTGCGGCTTCATCATCTCCTTACGTCCCGGTATATGAGGCTAAATTCCTTGAATCTCAAAAGAACATCCCCGAACCTCCAAGTAAGATTTATAGTGCTCCACTCCCAAGCTGGGAGTCCATCAAAAAGGTTGCAGACAAGCCGTCATCTTCAGGCATCAAGTCAGCTAAGTCATCAGCTACACCAATTAAGCGCCGCAAGGATCAGATTTCAACTCAGGGATCTAATTTCATCACCAGCCACGATGCGGAGGGGAGAACCATTTATCGATGCAAAAATTAGAAATTGGCAGGGGAGAACGACGAAGAGTCTCCCCGCCCCAAAGAATCATTCTAGAGTGAATCATAACTCGAAGAAGAGGTTCAGGATGCCCCTCGGAAATTATAAGACGACACTGACTCTACTACTGATGATCTCGAAATGATCAACATCGGAATAGAGGATGATCCAAGACCGATCCTAATTAGCTCAGAACTATCACCGGAGGAACGGACGGAATTAATAGCACTACTGAAAGAGTATCAAGATGTCTTCGCCTGGACATACGAAAAAATGCATGGTCTAGATGATAAATTGGTTACTCATCATTTGCGCATCACACTTGGCTCCAAAGCTGTCAAATAACCGCCTAGGCAATCCAGACACGAAGTCGAAGAGAAAATCAAGGTCGAGATTCAGAAACTATTAGCAGTAGGGTTCATCAAACCTATTCAACACCCAACATGGATGGCGAACGTTGTTCCTGTCAAAAAGAGAAAATCAGATGTTGTGTTGATTTCAGGTTTCTGAAAAAATATTGTCTGAAAGATGACTTTCCTCTATCTAACATCGATATGCTCGTAGAAGTAACCATCAGTCACGTTATGTTCTCATTCATGGATGGCTACAGTGGATACAACCAGATCAAAATGTATGAACATGATGCCAACAAAATTGCATTTCGTACTCCTATTCGGAATTTCCACTACACTGTGATGCCCTTCAGATTAAAGAATGCCGGTTCTACCTATCAAAAAGCCATGACTGCCATATTCCACGACATGATGCACAAGCAAGTGGAAGACTATGTTGATGATGTAGTGGTGAAGTCGAAGACTCGAGCATCTCACTTTCAAGTTCTAAGACAAGTCTTTGAAAGATGTCGAGAATACAAACTAAATATGAACACTCTGAAATGCGCTTTTGGTGTCTCTTCCGGAAAGTTTTTAGGATTCCTGGTCACAGCAGAAGGAATCAAAGTCAATCCAGACAAAACGAAAGCTATTACTACCATGCCTCCTCCACGCATTGTGAAAGAACTCTAAAGTTTCATGGGCAAGGTAAATTATATCCGACGTTTCATCCCCGGATTAGCTCATCTTATTGCTTCATTCACCCCTTTATTGAAAAAATGAGCTAGTTTTACATGGACTGCTATGCAACAAGAAGCATTCCAGAAAATACAACAGATACTGCTATCACCTGATGTCATAAAATCACCGGTGCAAGGACGACCACTGATACTTTATACATCTTATAGTAACGTTGTTATCGGAGCACTCCTTGCTCAAGAAGACGACGAAGGCATCGAATGACCAATCTACTACTTCAGCCGTACCATGAGAGATGCTCAACTCAGATACCCAAAGGCTGAGAGATCAAGTCTGGCGTTAGTACATGCAATTCATAAGTTTAAGCACTATTTGCTATCCAACGAAGTTGTGCTCGTTTCCAAAGCCGATCCTGTAAAATTCTTATTATCAAAGCCAGCCTTGATAGGACAACCAGCAAAGCGGTTACTTAGGATGTCAAAGTTTGACATAGAATGCACACCACCTAAAGAAATCAAAGGCCAAGCAGTTGCAGACTTACTCGCTGCTTTTCCAGGAGAAGATACAACAACGTTACATGAGGATGTACCTGGTGAGTTTCCAGATATCCTAGCTATCAAAGAAGAGACGTGGATTTTATACTTCGACGGTTCCGCCACCCCTAGCAACGACACCGGAGGTCAGGCATAGTGTTAGTCTCTCCATACGACGAGGTCTTATCACATTCATTCAAGATGGATTTCCACTCACCAATAATTCAGCAGAATACGAAGCCTTTTTACTAGGATTATCCCTGGCCAAGCAAGCAGGATCAACGCACCTCGAGATAAGGGGAGATAAGAATTATTTCTTAATTCATGGGGCATTATATTATCGGAACTCTGATGGGTTATTATCATGGTGCCTTGGAAATGATGCAGCAGATGAACAACTCAAGCGTATACATGAAGAAACGTGCGGAAAAACAATGGTGATAACACTTTACAGAAAGCTTCAAAGAATGGGATACCACTGGCCTTCCATGGAGGCTCAATCAAGAACTCTGCAAAAGTCATGCCCCAATTATCAGATGCCCCCTCATCACTTAGAAGCTCTGACATCCCAGCACACTGGGGACTGGAGGGAACCTTACATCAAATATCTCCGGGACAATGAACTGCCGTCAGAAAAGAAAGAAACAATCAAACTCATTCAGAGGGCTAAGAGATTTGTCTTTCTTGATGGAATCTTATACCGCAAAAGCTTTGGTGGAAACTTACTGAGATGCTTAGCCGAGTATGAAATCCCAACGATTTTAAAAGAGATGCATGATGGAAAACATCAAGGAAAAAGGAAATTATTTCTCCATATTCACGAGAAATATTATTGGCCCACCATAGAAGACGATGCAGCTGCACACGTTCAAAGGTGCCATCAATGCCAAGTCCATGGTAACCTCATTCATACTCCTTGTCTTCCATTGAATTCTGTGAATAGTCCATGGCCTTTCTATAGCTGAGGATTGGATATCATTGGGAAAATCAATCCAGCATCTTCGAAGCAGCACGAATACATCATCACTGCAGCCGAGTATTTTACCAAATGGGTTGAAGCTATTCCTCTTCGAAGTACCACCGGAGTTACGATTGCAGCCTTCATCAAAGAATACATAATATGCAGATTCGGTGTTCCCAAACACATTGTCACTGATAATGGAACTCCTTTCGCCAACAAGCACGTGACAGAATTGCTCGAGGAATACGGTATCAAACAAGTTTTCTCCACACCGTACTATCCCCAAGGAAACGAACAGGCAGAGAGCACCAACAAAACTTTGATCTGGATTCTCAGCCGAACAGTTCATGATAATCCTCGAACCTGGCCTGAACAGTTGCCCATGGCACTATGGGCTTATCTAACCACTCCAAGGAGCTCGATCGGGACTTCACCATATTCTCTTATCTATGGAGCTGACGCCATACTGCCGGAAGAAATCAAAATTCCTTTAGCAAGAATCGCAACATCTAGTGGAGTGCAATGGGATGAAGCCGAAGTGTCCAACTCAAGAATTTCTTAACTGAACAAGCTCGAGTCGAAGCGGGCTAAGGTGGAAAAATATGTAGAAACCTACAAACAAATAATCTCCAGAGCCTACAACAAAGTGGTAAGACCTCAAACATTCCAAGTAGGGGATCTGGTATTAAAGATAGAAAAACACATTCAACAAGACATGTCTGCTCACAAGTTCTCTCCGAAATGGGAAGGACCGTATGTAGTCATCAAGGCAGTATCCAGTGGATATTACAAAATCTTAAAGATTGATGGAGGAGTGGAAGGAAATATAATCAATGGCAAATGGCTCAAAGCATATTACGCCTGATCCATGGAAAACAACTATCTTTTCACCATTTCATCATTTCAAAACATTTTCAGAATGTAATTTATATTCCTCAAAAGAGCATGCAAAATGCTCCTTTGTTCATTAAATATTTCATAAATGAACAAAATTTCTGCATGACATGATTCCACCTAAGAAAAGCCTGAACCTACTCAAAAAACAATCATCATAAATACCCACTCAAAGTAAACCATCCATCAAAGAGTAATTCTTGAAAAAAGCCATGTCAAGCTTCTTTTGAAAGTTCTTGGTCTTCACCTTCAAATCCTGGACAACTTTCTCATCTCTATCCGAGTCCACAGCGAACACCTTCTCCTCTTCCAAAAAGGCAGTTGTGGTGCCTGGCAACCTTGATCATCTCAAACCGACGGCGAATCCAACTTACATTGAACCTCAAGGTCTCACAGTTCGATATCATACAATCCCACATGTGAAGGTCATGATTCTTCACATCTTGCAGATTCATCTCCATCATATCTTCAATAATCGGCAAAACCCCAGCAACTGTAGTCAAGAAGGTCGGTAAAAAGTCTCTCCACAACTCAGTAGTGGCAATGTGACCATATCACCTCCAGATCTTGGTATACAAAGACGCGTGACATTTGGGAACGACGAAGCCGCCAACCATTTCATTGCCTGGGAAATTGTTGATCATGGGAGTCTCAAATGGGAGCCCAGCCATTGGGTAGTAAGTTCTAACTCTGGTCTTCACGGAATTAATAGAACTCTTATCGACATCGCCATTATCAATTGCAGACTTTGCATTCCTCTTCTTTCCGGCATCAACAACAATATGCACATCAACCTGCAATGAAGAAATCTTAATTTCATATGAAGATTGGATAGAACCATCAAGCAATACACCACTCAAAAATCATGGAATTACTCACAGATGTGCCAGCTTCAGCATGAGTTGATCTATATCGATCAGGGGATTTAACTGTTTTCCTGGGTCTCGAGTTATGAGAAGATGACGGATTCTTCTGATTATCCTGCGACAAATTATTTTTCTATGGTCAACAACTCTGATCAAATGGAGATGAAGGAAAATGTGCAACTTACTGAGGCGGACGCTTCTACTTCATGCCTCTGAGATTCATTTCGAGAATAAATACTACTACTTGACATAGCAACGAAAAGGCATGATAGTCGAAATTTCTTCTACACAATGAATCCGACTCAGGAGCGAAATAAATATTTGCGTAAATGCTAAACCCTAAGTATTTGAGGTATATATTCAACAATACAGTGGATACTTATCTTCTGTGGATAGTCAATTCAGTTGTGAATTTTACTGAAACCCTAAGACTCAAACAAGATCAATACTGAAGATGCGGAGAAAAGTAACTAGGGACTGACGAAAGTTGCACATGGTCAGAAAACTACACGGATCTGTGTATGACGCATGTTCTCTTATCCCGCACAACATATCTTATTTTTTTTTCTGGAAATCACCAAGGCGAGACCATGAACATTGGTTCATTCGTTCAATTCAAGAAGAACCAACATTAATAAAGGGTTTCTTATTCAAAAGGAAATCCTAATTCAGCAGAAAAGTCATTTAAATCATCGAAGAGATGTCTACTACGAAGCCTAAGGAACATTCAAATGTTTAAAAACATAAAAGATGATAGAAACAAAGCTACGCATCGGACTCATCATCAGATTCGTCATCATCCTTATCATTATCTAAATCATCAGAGTTGTCATCACTATCTTCCTCTTCGTCAGAATCAGCAGCAATGGAGTTTGGATAAGCTTCGGGATCATCATCTGAGTCCGAGTCATCTTCTGCTTCAATTTGTTTCATGGTTTTCTGAAACTCTCATTCATATCGATCAGGCTTGATTTTGCGCTCTGGAACCTACCACGCATCCTCTTCTTCAGAAGCATCAGAATCAGAAGGCTTCTCGTCCAAGAATTGACGTCTCTCTTCAGCCCTTTGTGTTTTGCGCCAGATTCGATTCTTTTCATGCTGACGAGCCTCTTTTTCATCATTCACAGCTTTTCTTTTCATAAGTTCAGCAAAAGTGACCTTTTGTTCATTCAAATGTATGCTAGGATTCGCTCCCTCATTCTGAGTAGGCCTAGCTTTCGATTTCGCTACAGGAGCTTTGGAATCCTCATCAGAAGAGCTAGAGGAAGAAGAGGAATACCAGTAATCGTAACCTCTATTGTCGGACATTTTTTGAAATCAGAAGCACAAAAGATTACCAACATGCAAATAGGTCCATCGGAAAAAATGGTAACTCTTAACTCTTACCTTTTTTACGCTTTCACTAACGGTAGTGATAGTAATGCTAGAGTTAACACTCCAAAATCATTCGTCCCTTCGAACCTACAAAACATATTCAAAACTCAGATTTTTCATAAAATCATGAATATTTCTACTGTGTGAACATTCACTGTAGTTGCAGAATAACCTACAACTACATCCTCAATAGAATTAGTAAAAACTCAAGAAGTTCTTGATGATGAATAACAATTTTCCTATTAATGTTCTCAATTGATTACAAAGAAGTATCTAAATGGAACTAGAGTAGTTACAACTTTCTCTATTCTCTTTCCTAAGATATTTTCTAACACTCACTCAAAGAACCTCCTGAATTTTACATTTGAACTCCTATTTATAGTAAAACTTATACAGCTGTATATGAATTGCGAAGTATCACAATTCATACTCGCAAAATTACTTCATCCTCGCAAAACTTCATATTTCCCCGCGCTACTTCCATCATCGTATCATTTTATATCTCTTTTCTCCTTTATTTATTATGATACTCGTGAACTATTATCTTGCGATATTCAGTACTTACATCTTTCCTCTTCTCATGTCAATTCTACGAAGAAGAAATGTCATGAGAATCCCTATTATCGTAAATTTAGTGTAGTTATTACCACCCATCAGGTTCGTAACACGTCTTTTTACTTTTCCCTTATATTTCTGACACGTTTCTTCGTAACCGTTCTTTTCAACCGTTCACGCTTACTCGTATTAATGGGTTTTTATCTTCATTCAACTCTCTTATAAATATTATCCTTTGTTTTTGCTTTTTATTCTCTTATTCATCTTCTTCACCACTTCTGCCTCTGCAATCTTTTTTTCCTTTCTATTTTCCCTCTTATATTCAATGGCACCAAAGAAGAAAACTATTGAACAAATTAATGCGGAACTTGCTGATAGAGACCTTATTATTTCTGAGATTGAAGGTTATGATAATAAATCTTCTCTCTGTGTGAAGCTCTTTACCAACTATGTTTGGGATGATCAGAAAATTTTAATCTCACGAGGTCAAATCCTCGCAGGTCTTCCTCTTCCTCTTTATGATGTTAACTTTCCTTTATTCTACGAAATTATTTCCCACCCCAATTTTTCTTGTGCTATTTATAAATTGACTGGTGACTGTATTCGCCTCTTAGTTGAATTCGCAAATCGTGCCGCTTTTGGGAAATCTTTGTATTCAGTTGATCTTAGGAAACCTGGATTTTAAAATATAGAAATTGTTGTTTCGAATTATACAGTTGAGGGTTTCTTCAAGAATTACACACTAATTCCTGCGAGGAAAGAAGATAATCGTTGGGGTGTTCGTCTTCATCGTAAAGCTAATATCGCAGCAAATGATCTTCTCATGCACGATATTGATTATGCTTCAGGAAATAATAGGACACCTCGTCGTTCTAATGATGAATATTGGTATAAGTACCCTTTAATGTTATCAGGTTCTTATATTACTGGGATAGAAGAACTTCCTGCGAACCTTCGTAACCGCTATTATCAACCTTGGGTTTTTAGAAATGTATGACTTCCACCTCCTTATCTTTTTGTTACCCTTTAATTTCAAATGAGGTAAGAAACACTCTTGTATTTTTCTAAACAATATATTGTTGCCTCTGTTTCTTATCCTTATTTGAATTTACAGGTTCCACTTCTTCCCGAGATTGCTGCGAGTGAAAATAAGAGTTCTACTTCTTCTAAAAGGCTTACTGCGAGGCAACAAACTCTTGGTTCTGCGAAGGTCTCCCAAGCTTCTGGTAGTCGAGATGATGCTCTTCGCAAAGGAAAAAGAAAACTTCAAGATGTTGTTTACGAAAGGAGGAAAAAGAAGATACTCTCAACCAAATCTCATTCCAATGTAATTTCTTCTAATGAGAACATTGAGGAAGATTTTGGTGATGAAGATGATAAATTTCCTGAGAAGGACTTTAGTTCTAATTCCGATACCCTTTCTGACAAAGGAGATGATGATAATGATGTTGATGAAGGTGGAAATGAAGATTATAGTATCCCAAAAACTTTTTCCTCAGCAATGGTTAGCATCTCTGAGGCTTTCCTCCATTCTTCTCGTGGATTAGGAAATTCTCCTACAGCGAATCCTCGCAAACTTATTGCGAAGGCTTGTAAAGTTCCTACCGTAATTGATAATAATTCCCTCAAAGGAATTTCAAGATTCGTCTCTCCTGCATCATTATATGCTTTAGGTAGCATGGTAAGTTTCTTCTCTATTCCTTGTTTATTTCCCTTATTTTGTTGATTTCTAACCCCTTTTTTCTTGTTTAGGTTAGAAGAGTTAGTTGTGCAGTTGCTTCTGATTGGGAAAGACGTCATTCTATTGCTGAGAAGAAAACTTTGAATCGTTGTAAGAAGTTAGAGGTTGAAAATTCAAGTCTCCGTCAGAAAATAGAAGATCTAAATATTGATAACGCAGAATTAATATCTCGTCACGAAGATAATTCACAATCTGCGAGCATCGCAATTGATAATTCTTCTCTTCTTGAGGAGAATAATCAATTAAAGCTTGAAAATTCTTCTCTTCATAATGATAAGAAGCGACTAGAAGGTAAATTATTTGCGATGGTAATTATTTTGGTTACTTTTCCTTCGTAATTTGCTAACCAATTCCTTAATTTCTCTCCTTGCTGCAGAAAATTATGCGAAGATGAATAATGATCTGGAAACTCTCCTTGCTAATTGTAATAAGAAAATTTCTGACTTGAGATCTCAGCTTCTAATTTCCCAAAGATAACCATAGTTTATATGTCAAGCGTTTTCGAGCTAAGATGACTCGCAAGATTTGCGAAGATAATGAAATTCCTCTCAAGAAGTACCATACGCTCCTTTCTGAAGAAATTCCTGAAGATACTCCATATCTGGAAATCTCTGAAAGTGAAGTTGAAAATGATAGTGAAGTTGAAGAAGAAGAGCATTTTGATGGGGATAAATCGCTTGAAAAATAACTTCACTCTTTTTTTTTGTATGTCTGTTCTGTTTCTTTTCGATATAACACTTTCTTCTTGATTGCACTTTGAATTAATCCAACAATTTATTTTTCAAAGCTTAATTTGAATTAATCTTTCTTTGATATTTGTTTCCCTTATTCGCATAACTTGATCATGTGGAGAGAAATAATATATCTTAAATACTTAACTTAGTATTCCTTTTCCCCTTATTATTGCTCTTCAGATGATCAACTCTTGCTGGAAGTATTAGAATATCCTTCTCAATTTATCTTACGAAGTTTTGTCTGATTGTGATTGTGAATAAAAAGTCCTCCCTTCGAAGTATAAGAAATATAAGCCTTTTTCCTTCTGTGGAATGCTGCGAGGTAAATAATAAATCTCCCCTTGAAGTATAAGAAGTATGGAGTATACGAAATATGAAATATCCTTAAGAAGTATAAGAAGTATAAAATATCTTTGAAGAAGTATTAGCAGTATCCAATTCATGAAGAATTGCCCAATATATGGAGAAGTATAAGAATTGTATGAAGAAGTATAATAAGTACTAAACCTTCGCAAAATTAAATATCCGTTAAAGAAGTATAAATATGAGATATTCTTGAAGAATTATAAGAAGTATTCAATCTTTTGGAGAAATATTCAATATATGAAGAAGTATAAGAAGTATGCAATTCTCGTAATTTTTTACGAATATGAACTTATCTGTATTTGATTGCTATCAAAATCGCATCTTTTGTTAAGTCTTCATTAAAATTCTTCACTGATTTTGTCTTCTTTGATAGGACTTCTTGTAAAAATTCTTCAATGATATTGACAGAGCTGTCTTCTCTTCAAAACTTCTTGATGTATATTCTTGTAAAATTTCTTCAATGATATTGACGAAGTTGTCTTCTTTTCAGATCTTCATAATGTATATTCTTGTATAATTTCTTCAATGATGTTAATGCAATGAATTTCATTAATTTCTGTGGTCTTATCATGCCTTCCTAAGTAAAGGTCTTATTTTGCCACCTCTTTTGTAGTAAATTTTTGTATTTGCGATAATATGACAAGTCTGAACATTCTTGCAAATATACAATCTTGTGACATTATCGTCTTGCGATGAAATCGCATGACGTTCTTACACTTTCATGCAAAAACCCATTGATCTCATCTTAACTTCTTTGTATAGTATTTTAGCCTCTTCAGGAATTGTTGCGACAATATGACAGGCCTAAATATTCTTGCGAATATAAAGCCCCATGACATTGCCGTCTTGCGATGAAATCGCAGGACGTCTCTACACTTTCATGTAGTGACCCATTGATCTCATCTTAACTTATTTATTACGTTCTGCGAGTTCTTTATTTTTTTCTTTCTTTCTTCTTCTTTTTTTTTTTTTTTTTTTTTAGAAGGCTCGTAGAACTTCATTTGTTGCACAAATATGACAAGCCTTTATGTTTTCGCAAACAAGAAGCCTCGTGACATTTGCGTCTTATAGCACGTATCAACTCCCTAATGGAGGGTGCTGCCCTTTATCTTCCCCCTGATTGCCCCTTCAAGGAAGCATACATCGACCATACAAGGTTAGCTCTTCCCATCTGGTTCCCCGCCAACAACTTGACTTTTGATCGCAACCTCTTATCCTTTTTTCCTATAGGGCTTATAGTTACGAGGTTGCACCCTATGGGGTATCTTTGGGCCAAGTGCATCATTTTCCAAGACTTGTCAAAAATGGCAGATGTGGTTCAACCTCACCCGGCACTCTTGACTCAACCGTGTACCTCGGCGCCTTGATCGTTTTCTGCACTTCTTGGGAAAGACAGTATGCCTTAGTCGCCCAACCTAAATCCTCTTACACCGCATTTTATATTGCGTAATGTCGTTAGATTAGGTGAGAATCCAAGGTGTCTAACCCGGATAGGTACCCCATTATTGGGTTGTACCCCAAAATTTTTACCATGTACTAAGGGCCCTTGGTGGTGTTCCGGTTACCCTTAGCCACGTTATAGGTACCCCTTAAATGACGTACTTTAGGACTTTGCCTCTTACGAAATATAGCTTCGCGAACTAGGGTGTACGCCACAAAGGTTTGCATGTATAAAATTTTCTGCGGCTCTCTTTATTTTTTGGAGGCTGATCACAGATTGCGGTCTTTTATTCGCAAATTAATGAAATTATAATCGGAATATAAATTCTGAAATTCGTAACTTTTCCCAATTTCCTGCGAGCAAACAATATTCGTAAAATTTATCACGAAATAAAAATTTTGTTTTACCACATACCTTATTTCCACGAGTAAACATACTGATTACCTTCTTGTTTTATTATTTTCCTTCTTCTTTCTTCGCAAATCACAATCCCTTATTATCATCGTAAATTTCTTGTATGATTATCATCGTAACTTTATCCTCTTTTTCCTTAATCCTCTGCCATTAAATTTTCACTTCTTTTCACATCCTTTGCTCTTTTTCTCCAATTTTCCTTCTCAGCAGTTTTTCCTTCGCAAACTTCTACTTTTGTATCGTAACATTTCTTTCCCTCAGCCCAATCACCCTTGATAATTCCAATACCCTTCATATGAGGAAATTTTATGCACTGATGTAGAGTGGAAGCTACGCCTAGAATTCCATGAAGCCATGGTCTTCCTATCAAAGCATTATATGGTGATTCGACATCAACAACGCAGAACAGAATTTCAGTTTGCATTCCACTCAATGGAATTCGCATGCTCACTTCTCCTTTGGGCTTGTTGGCAGTTCCATTAAAACCATAAATTCTATAAGTAGAAGGTATTAAATCTGCATCTTTTCCCCCTATAGTTTTGTAAGCAGAATATAAGAGGATATTGACAGAACTTCCCGTATCAATCAAAATCCTATTAAGACCAATTGATTCTTCCTCCATATCATCTTCGTTTTCCTCCATATTCATGTAAATTGCTAATCTTACTACCAATGGATTATCATGTGCTTCACAACCTTCTGGAATTTCAGTGGCTTCAAAAGAAATTTCACGTTTCTGCCATTCTTCAAGTCGTGAAATTTTTGCGATGTTCATTACTTCCTTTCCTTCACCATCCCTCGCATATACCCTGCTTAACACATTATCATGAAAATCCTCTATGGTTTTATATGAATGAACAATGGAATTACAGAAAACATTCCTTGCTTTTGACCCCACTTCTATATGTAGGATTTCTTCTCCCTTTTCTTTTGTTGTGTTCTCCCTGCGAGTTATGGATGGAGCCTGTGGTAATTGTTGCGACTGTGTCTGCTTAAGTAAAAATTGATTTAGTTTTCCTTGATCAATCATTCGCAAGATTATCCTCTTGATATTATGGCAATTATTTGTAGAATGTCCATGGAAATGATGATATGAACAAAATTCATGACTTCTTGGACCCATTGGTGGTTCCTTTCCCATGTTCCATGGAGTTGGTATATTCTCTTCCAGGATAATTGCTTTCCATATCTTTTCTACACTCGTATTCAAAGGTGGCAACTTTATCTCTTCCCTTACCATTCTTTGACCTCCTTGACCGTTGTTATAATTTTGTCTCTAGTTCCCTTGTCCAAAATAATTTTGCCTTTGTCCCCAATAATTTTCTTGTTGTTGATCTAGTCTTGGAATTTGGTTATTTCCTATTCGATTATAGAAATTCTTCTCTCTATCATACTCTTCTTGATCTCTACTGCCCATTGATACCATCTTTGGCTGGCTATCATTGATTTTCTTCTCTTCTGAAATTTGCGAAGAAGTTTGTGAGGATGTTTGCGAAGTTCCTGCTACTACATTGATTATTTTGGGAAGTAAACTTGCTCCTCCCTCTTGATTGCTAGTGTTTGCTACTGGATATGACTCCATATTGTTTTGATTTTCCTCTAATGTAATGTATTCTTCTTGCAATTCTCGTAACTCTGTCATCATTATGGAATTCTTTCTTCTGAAGATTTGAACATACAATTGTTCAGTCGCGAACATCGCATTTATGAAGGACAGAATCAAGTATCTCTCATCCACACGCCCTACCATATCACTGCACATAGTCTTCCATCATCTTACCAAATGCTTCAAACTTTCACCCACTCTTTGTTTTAAACCAAATACATCTTTAATACCTAGCCGTGAAGAGTGATTTGTGATATATGCTCCGAGGAAAGTTGCTTGCAAATGACTGAATGATGTAATAGTGTTCTTAGGGAGTCCTTCGAACCACTTTAAAGCTTCCCATGTTAAACTTGATGCGAAGTACTTGCATAACACAACATCATGATTCTCCCATTGTAACATGCATCTTATGTATGCTTTAATGTGCTGAATAGCACATGAAGTCCCATCAAAGATACTGGTAAGTGTGGGCAAATTGCATTTTGGTGGAATTCCTCCCAATTGTACTTCTCTAGCAAATGGAGTCCTCGCAGCTTCTTCTATTGCTTCTACTAATTGCCTTCTATCTCCTCCTCTTCTATTGTTTATCATCCCTCTCATTTCTGCTAATTCTCGAAAGATTCGTGCATTTGCCTCAGAATTCTCATCCATTGGTCTTTTTAATGCAGCTTCTCTTCTTCTACGTTCTTGCGATCCTTCGCATTCTATCATATTATTCATTAATGTTTTCATTTGCATAATTTTGCAAATATCTTCTTTCTAAATTATCATAATTGTTCAGTTGCATAGCATCTTGGAATTCTTGTTCTTCCCTTTCTATTCTTCTCATTCTTCTCATGCGAATATCAGGAATTTCTTCTTCTTCTGTGACTTATTTCTTCTTGATTTACTTGTACTCTGATTCGAGAATTTGGTTCATTCCTTTCCACTTCTGTTTGTTGATTTACAATTCTTCTCTTAATTCTTTCATACTCAACATTTTGTTTGTTACGAACTTCTTCATGTCTTCTTACTCCATTCTCGTGATTGTTTTGATGTATTGCTTGTTGTCTCTCAGTTTCTTCCATAAGTTGATGTTCTTCCTATCGATTCTGATTGTTTTCTCTAGGATTTGGTCTTGTTCGTAAATTCTCCATGCTTTGTTCATGGTTTGGTATTAAAATGAAATGATTCTCTTGATTTCTTTCACTTTGATTCTGCTCTTGTTCTTGCATATTATTTTCATTATTGATTATCGGTGAATTTTGTCCTTCTCTTTCTGTTCTAACATTTGATCTTGCAACACTTTGAGATTTCCTCCTTTGTAACATCTCATTTTCCATCCTCAATTCTTGATTTTGTCTTGTTAATTTGGCACGTTCTTCAGCTTCGATCATTCGTTCTTTTTGGATTCCTTGTCTCAATGTTTCTAACATCTCCCTTTCTCTTTCGAGAATTGTTCCTCCCATCAACCTCCCATTTTCTCTGATTTGTGGTTCTCTATCTTCTTCTTCTGGTGTATTAGTTCTCCAAGTGTGTATACTCACTTGATCATGATCTCCTACTTGTTGAGCTTGATTTCTTCGATTACTCCTTCTCCTACTAGGTTTTCCTGTTATATTTGCTTCTCCTCCTGCTAATCTTACACTTCTTCTTACTTCAGTTAATGGTTCTGATGTGTTTCTTCTTCTTGTCATTTTTCTGGTACAGGAATTCTTCAAATCCCTGTTTCTAGCGCCAATTATGTAGTTGCAGAATAACCTACAACTACACCCTCAATAGAATTAGTAAAAACTCAAGAAGTTCTTGATGATGAATAACAATTTTCCTATTAATGTTCTCAATTGATTACAAAGAAGTATCTAAATGGAACTAGAATAGTTACAACTTTCTCTATTCTCTTTCCTAAGATATTTTCTAACACTCACTCAAAGAACCTCCTGAATTTTACATTTGAACTCCTATTTATAGTAAAACTTATACAGCTGTATATAAATTGCGAAGAATCACAATTCATACTCGCAAAATTACTTCATCCTCGCAAAACTTCATATTTCCCCGCGCTACTTCCATCATCGTATCATTTTATATCTCTTTTCTCCTTTATTTATTACGATACTCGTGAACTATCATGAGATTACGAAAACTAAAACATTATTTTATCATAAATAATTGTTTACGTCTAAGTAATACTACACAAAACTCAAGTTTTGATTTTAAAGAAAATAATATATATATATAAAAAAACGTGATTTACTCACGTAAATAAAAAAAAATTGACGTGAGCAATGCTCACGAAAAATAAAATTTGTGGATACTCCACGGTTTCAAAAAAATAATCATGAATAGACCATGGTTTTACAAAAAAAAAAAAAATTCCTTCGTATCGTCATACGACTTCGAAACGAAGGTTTATTCCAATTTTGTGAAAAACTCACCCATTATAAGATAAAGTTTTGGTTTACATGAAAGCTCATAAACAAAATTTTATCACTGGACACAAGTTCACGTATAAAAAAAAAGGAGAAAACTTCTTCTTCGTATCATTATCATTCTTTAAAACGAGGGTTTATTTCAGTTTCGTGAAAATTCACCTTTTCATGATAAAACTTAGGTTCACATGAAATCTCATAAACATAGTTTTATCACTGGACTTAAATATTCATATATGAAGAAAAATCTCTCATAAATCAGGGATTATTATTAGTTTTCAAAACTAATGATAAAACGAAGGTTTTAGACAAAACCCACACTCATGCATGCACGTGTATATAACTTTATCATGATCAAGATATGAACAACTCATAGAACTCATGAACATCAGTAATAAATAAATAAATTGCGCTTACATGGTCGGCGCCTGCCGGAAACTGGCTGGGCGGTGGCGGCGACAGTCAGCGGCGCTGGTGCTCCGACGAAATTCTTCCTCCTCCCTGGCGTGAAGATGATGAAGGCGTGATGAAGCTCTGGTCGTGGGAAAATTAAAAATAAATAAATAAATAGGGAACAATTCCTTTATATCAAGTTTTATTTTCAAAACCTAATTTTCTAAGGATTTCCTTATTGGACTTGGCCCGCGAATCCTAAACGACCAAGGTCCCGTCATCCAAATCAGCGGTTCAACACCAATTTATGTTCACCAAACGATGCTCTATCATGCCATTGATATCTTCATTTAATTCATGGTATGCTCGTACTATCGAAATCCGGTAACATCTTAACTTACAACTAAGTTCAATTACTTGTATTGTTTATGACAGGAAAATCACCATTCAATGTTGACTGAGAAACACGGCTTTCCTCACTAAGCAGGGGACTTAATGTAGATGGTGGATTTTCGACAAAGGCTAAAATCGTAAACCCATAATTATACGAACCTTTGATCCAGCAGTCAGACGTGAGTATTGAGACACGGATCTCTTATCGAATCCTCTGACTGAGAATACTTTCTCTCAGAGTACATGTTGATATGTAGTATCATGGCAAGGCAACAACATATCTCGTGAATACTGAAAACTTCAGTAGTTATTTCTATATAGTATCACAAGATGGACAACTCATAGACAGCTTGCTCTGCTAGTATAGAGCGATAACGTCTTCAGGATACAAATAACGAGTTTACCCTGACTATGTAGAGGATATGAAGCTCCAGCAAGATCATATCAGGATAATTAATGCTCCTAGACAACTTGCTCTGCTAGTATAGAGCCATAAGTTAATTATTCTTAAATTCTTGGATTCATCCACTGAATTTTCGAAAATATTCAAATATTTTCGCAGTATTTCATTACGGCAAACCATGGTTTTTCCCAGCAGAATTCCATGGGTTAGTAATAAATATTCAACACACGGGCATCTGAGCTACCTCTGAGTAAGCCCCGACTCAAATGGTGCAAGTGTACTCGACGATGATGCACTAACAATCACCGTACGAACAAGTATTTTAAAATACGACGAGATGATGAACCTATGCAAAATAGGAAGGAAAATAATAAATAATTAAAAATTGACCAAGACGCTGGGAGTATGGGCCCACTGACCATCCGGACATGCCATGGTCAATCCCACGCCAGTTTCATATTTTTTATTATTTTCCTTGAGTTCATGAAAATCCTTTCACTTGAACAAATATCTTTCGTTTTTAGGAAACTCCTCAATTTCATGGTGTTTCCCTCACACCAAAGAAAAAAAAATTAAAGAAATATGGTAGAGCCGTGATCATTGGCCAACTGGCCATGTCTTCCCAACCGGCCCCACACCTCATGGTTCCTCATTATTTTATTATTATTTCTCTTATTTCATGAAAACTCCTTAATCTCGTGATATTTCCTTGATCCCATGAAAAATAATATAAAATTAGGAAAACCCGTGTGACCGGGCCCTAGCCGGCCGGCCGGCCAAGCCCTAGCTGGCCCCACACGTCCCATTTTATTATTAATATATTTTTCATGTTTCCTTGGTCCCATGGAATTCCTTGATTTCATGATGTTTCCTTCAAATTATGAAAATTCCTTTAAATCATGAAATAATACATAAAATTAGGGAAAAACGCACGGGACCGGGCCCTAGCCGGCCAACCATGCTCAAGCCGGTCCCACACACCCCTTATTTTATTATTTTTATTTTTCATGTTTTCCTCGTCTCATGGAAACTCCTTGATTTCAACAAAACTCTTTGATTTTAACAAAACTCCTTAGTTTTAACAAATTCCTTGGTTTTATCATATTTCACTAAAATCATGAAATTATTATAAAATTTGGGAAAATGTGTGGGATTGGGCCCTTTGGACGGACGGACATGCCTTGGCCATGACCGGTCCCACACTTCATGATTCCCTCAGTTTTTATTATTTTCCTTCATCTCATGAAGTTTTGACGGTTTTATGAAAAAATCCTTGATTTCTTCATATTTTCTCTAATGGATGCTCAACTGCACGCCAGAAAATATCAAAATTCTCAGAATTGAGATACGAACACTTTGACGATGTGATCATGTTACCTTGACCGACTAGGGTTGACTCCATGGCTCACAATGAGCCAGTCCCGTGTATTTTCACGGTTTGACCTAATTTGCGCAATTGCACGTATTAGGTCCAAAACTCTTCCAAACAACTTGGAACTTCATGAAACGATCATCATTTGATCCCGTGACCACCCAATGATGGTTTCATGACCCTTTTTTCGGTCCCTCATCTCTTCATAATTAATTAGGTTTTATTACCTAAGGCTCAAACGAGCATTTTTCGAATAAATGATTAAACCAGCATTTAATCATTATTTCATCAACGAATCACCAACTCTTCAAGAGGCCTTGGTATTTGCTCACATGAGCATATGGGAGTTGCATGGTCGACCCACATTCCCATGTATTCCGTTCTTCTTCATTCCATGGTTAATTTTCAAATAAACCATCAATTGATCAAATTAGGGTTTCTGAGTCCAAGGATCATAATTCCAGATTCAAACATTATTAATTTTATGACGATCTCATGATCAGTACTCTTATTAATTATACTCGGTTCAATGTCATGTACCTAAGTACAATGACAATGTTGGATGGATAGATTGAGGATAAACCTCTCTCAATTCCGAAGAATCGAGCCTCTGAGTTAAAATGAACACAACCTAAAGAACAAAGTTCTATTGATTAATAATCTGATTAGTTTTCATTACAGACTCATTTTGTTTATAAAGCTAGAGAAAATCTAACCTAGCATCTAACGGATGCTACTGGCACATATGGATAAATCTAATCCATCCTCACAATTGATAAAAGCCACCCCTCACAAGCTAAATACTATTAACAACTAACTATCCCCAATAATATGATATGGGAACTTCAATATAATACCGGGTACATGACATTCCACCCCCTTGAAAACATACTTGTCCTCAAGGATGATAAATAAGTTGCATACGCACTTCAATACAATATCGGGTACATGACATTCTGCTGCCTGAAGTTACTGGTTGCAAATCTTGTCAACTCGGGCTGCTTACTTTGATCAGTAAGAGAGGTTTTCAGCTATCTGAAGTTACTGGTTGCAAATCGTCTTTACTGTGTTAACCACTTGCATAGTGTGTGTAGCTTCTACCAATTTATTTCGAGACACAACCATGTTCGCTTCCTTCCTGTAGATGCTTGCCTGCTTCCTTCCATAGAAATCAAGTTGGAGATAGCCACTTGATGGTGGACAGACTAAACATGACAGTCGAGTATGAAAAAATACCAACACAAACTTCTCATGTGCTTGGACTGCCACAGTTGAGAAGATCAGTAAAAGAAGCACATACCTGAATGCAGCACCACCAATTGTTGTAAAATGGATAGGGAAGCATACTTGAGCAACTACCACATGAAATTGCTTCATTCTTCTCAGCACTATTCTAGAAAATTCCAACTGAAAACAGTCTCGTCTGGGCATAAAGGAAAAGTCACAGAACACTAGAAAGGCGCCAGATGAATTGGAGATTTGAAGCAAACGTGTAGATAATAGGAAAAAACAAGCATTACCACATGCATCCACCCAATTGGGTACATGAAGTACAGTGACCCAAGTATCAACACAACATTCAGAAGCAATAGAAAATGAAAAATACCCTTGATTAGCTAGCATCTTGCCTCTATCATATATCCAGCGATAAACCCTTTTTAGTTGGTACCACGAACCCCATGTATGACTTAAGAGAAATTTCCCCCTATAAAACACGAAGGAGCTAGAAAACTCTAGAAATTTAGCAAGGCCAATAAATATCCTTGTGATACCCTTGCACACTTCAAAATCAATCTTGAATTCACCTATGGGTACTATAAGAAGAGTGGAAACATAAAGTACCTTGAGAAATGATCTTGGTGCACACCCATCGAAATTTCTGAACAGACCAAACATTCTACTAGTACACAATTACGCTGTGAATTGTCAGCCTTGAATGCGTATGTAATGGTATAATATAGAGTATCCTTGAAAGTATTGAGACCAAGCAAAAAATAATTCAAGGCTGCTTTCATAAAGGGTTTGCGAGTATTGTGACAAACTATCCATAAGACTGTAGAGTACAATTTGAACTTCCACTTCAAATAATTCCCCGACAGCAAATACACCTTCGCAACTTGAACTACCATGAGTAAAGTCTTAATTCCCACTGTTCTTGCCCATACACCATCAGTATAGAAAAAATTCTTCTCGGGTTGATAATACTAAGTGAAAACGCATTTATATATAGCCATCAGTTGGTTGCAACCAGAACTCATATGTTGAGCACTGTAAAATGAGTAGAAACAACTCCAATTAGAATAGACCGCAGTTGTTATAACTCTCACATGAATCGAAAGACTCTCATAGACATCAGATGTATGCAAAAAAAAACACAAGATCCCAATTTTTGAGATATAATTATAACTCTTCACCACTGTAGAAATCGAAAGAAAAAACATCTGAAGATACCTCCTCTCCTTCACGGGAATCTACCACAGAACACCTTTACTAAGACTCCAAGATACAAGATATGCTATTTCATTGAAAAGCTTTTGTACCCTTTCATTCCCCTGTATTAAAAAATGAGTTACCAATTTATTAAGTAACCCATACCTCAGCTTCTCAATAGTAGGCAGTTTGGCCATTCTTGTAATATATATGTAATAATGTTCTTTCCCATGAGAGGTGTTTTCACCAATAATCTAGCTGTACCAACTGCACCCCTACTTGCAACCATATAAATCCACCCATAAGCATTCATTTCCATGTAAGTAGCAAGATTCTGAAATACAATCAAACATGTAATACAAAAACCCTCGGAAGAAAATTTTCATAATATGAGTTCAAGTTTTTTTCCTCTATCAAACAACAAACGACCACAAACCCTAGAGTTAGGCATTTGAGGTAATAAATTTCGTGAGAACATCTTGCTCCTACCATTCCAGTTGACATCAAAATAATCCACTGAGATAGAACTCTTATCAACCCAGCTAACATTCCTCACACTCCACAACCCAGTTGGAAACTACCTGAATATCAACTCCCACAGAGATAATAACATCAAAACATTTGGAATGTAAAGCACAGTGGGTATGAACTTGGTTTCCATCATCCTTGTGGATACCTCCAACTTGAAAGAACCCAACATTGGTCGATAGCAACACACATATTCATGCAAAGCATAACCGAAATACAGAAAATTAAACTTTGAAGGATTCAAATATACCATTTCAACTCTCTCTAGAATAGTAATCGTTTCATAAACCACAAGTGCAGGTGGTCGACAGTGCAGAAATAAACCCATTCTTAAAAGCCCAATGCATCTTCTGAAATAAGTGAGAATTGACATAAAAGAACAGTCATGAAACCCCCTGAAATCACTGTCAAATAAAGAATACCAGCCCATGGGTTCAATTCCTCTCCCACGATCATATACACTACTAGTAAGGGTGACACCAATGTAAGAAGATTGTTTACCCTCTACTTGGTGACTGATAACCCCTTGAATAAGCAGAAGTTCTTTTCCACGATCAAATACTTTATCCGCATATTTGAAAGAATGGTAACAATTTAACCCAATAGGAAGTGTGTGGTTAAAAACAAAATTGTGCTCACAATAGACAATATCCATTAAAATAATTTTAACAAACAACTTCCAGGTGGTACTAGAAATACTACCATTAGCCAACATACAAGCAATTTGATTTTGAAACCAAGAATCTGACCAGTACCCATGTTGTCTATAGTATCCATCCAAAATTTTCAAATACACATCGAATTTAGACCCAAACTCATAATAATATTTATAAAAATAAGAATTCCTTAAACTGAGCTCGATCTTCTTTCCTCGATCGAATAATGAACGAGTAAAATCAAAAAGAAGAGTAAAGAAATCCTTACAATTCAACTCTCTGTGGGTTATGATTAACTCCCTTAAGATTTCAAGGATCTCATAAATGACCTCCTTCATTTTCACATGATTCTCTCTGTCGACATCATCCACCTCAGTCTCGGCGATTTCTATAATTTGAGAATCAACCATTTCTTCAGCGAACAAAAAAGAAGGAATAACAAATTCATCTACAGAGTCATCTGGTGTTGCTTCAGATGGAATTGAAGAGTCTTGGCTACAATCTGTAACTTCCTCTGAGTTGAAGGAATTCATAATTGACTCAAAGATTGACTCTAAGATTAAATCAATTACAATTTCTTCAGTGGAAATTTCCTCCTGAATCTGCTTAGCTTCTCTAACCCCAAGGAGTGACTCTAACTACTTCTCTTTCCTGCTGATGAGATTCAACCTTTGAAGAAGATTATACTCTCGGTTTGGGGAGTCATCTTCTCGTTTGTGAGTATCATACAGCTATTGGAGACTAAGTAAATCATCCTTGAGTTTCCGCTCCTTCTCCATCGCAGCATCAAGCGTCGCCATGGATCGAAACGAATCTGATACCAATTGTCATGTACCTAAATACAATGACAAGGTTGGATGGATAGATTGAGGATAAACCTCTCTCAATTCTGAAGAATCGAGCCTCTGAGTTCAAAAGAACACAGCCTAAAGAACAAAGTTCTATTGATTAATAATCTGATTAGTTTTCATTACAGACTCATTTTGTTTATAAAGCTAGAGACAGTCTAACCTAGCATCTAACATATGCTACTGGAACAAATGGCTAAATATAATCCCTCCTCACAATTGATAAAGGTCACCCCTCACAAGCTAAATACTATTAACAACTAACTACCCCCAATAATATGATATGGGCACTTCAATACAATACCGGGTACATGACATTCAACTACCAATATTTTAATTAATATTTTATTTGGTCACACTATAATAATTCATCAGATGAGCAACACTTGCTCAGATGGGCAATACTTTCTCAAATCAAGGAATATTAGTTCAACTATCAATATTCAACAAATTAGAGCAATACTTGCTCGCCTCAGCTATCAACGTGAGAATCATGCCCACGTTCAATTTATGAGTTTCATAACATTTTACAAAATCATGTTCAACTTAGTAAGTACATGGACTCATCGTCCCATGAAATCATGAAGTCAACAACTGACTAAACTAACCACAAGACGTCAATCGTGTCACTTGGGGGATATCAACTAGGGTTTTGGTCTGGCGGTCTATGGCACGTGTGTTCAAATACACGATGGAATGTGACCAAATCGTGTAATCAGTTGAAGGAGTAAACAAAGTAGTGTATGGAAAACACGATTTCCACTTATCCACTCTTTGATTCCATAAACTGTCACACTTCATGGGATCATGGTGTGTACAATTACAGCAATATAAATAAGTCTCCGAATCATGATTGAAACAACAATAAAAACAACGACAAGAACAACAACGATCTCACGTCTCACAGATAACACGAGATCAACAACTCATCAATTGAGCAATTACTCTCAACTGAGCAATTTCAATCATTCAGAACTTATCATATTCAGAATTCACAACATACCTACAATCTTTGATTACCATTGATTCCATACATTTCTTAGCTTCCCTCTTACATGTCAACCCATCCTCTCTTGTGACCAAATTTACTCTGGAATGACCATTGTCTTGGTTTAGACCGGAATACTACATATTGATCTCTCGAATTCAAAGCACCCCCTTTGCAGTGGTGCATCTGTGTGAGGTTGAACATTTTGCTCGGTTTAAGGAGTCTCCTCTGTACGGTCGTCTCCTTAATTCCGTAAAAACCAGCAAATCATTTTTCCCCACCTACACTACTCTATCTCCTATCTTGAGACAAAATTCGTTTTGCTATATAGACTTAGATTATACACATGTGGATATTTCGAGCTGAGTATATCTCGCTTGTCTATTTATCGAAATATGTGTTGGTAAAGCTTTCGCTTTAACCAAGTTCATCTTTACCTAGTGACGAAAGTCATGTTATGTTTCAATCATTTTGGAAATTGCTCTAACGAATAATAGTTTGTGAATAATAACTATATAACGCCCTCTGAGAATGTTTCAATGATTGGAATGAGAGTTTAGACAATATAACCATTGGAGGATATAAGCATTTGTAGGATCAGAATATCGCCACAATAATACTCTTGCGAAATTTATAAACAACATTTTTGGGAGTTCTTCAACAACATACTGCGAGTGTCGCAGAATGACTCGAAGAATGACATAACGGATGATGGTAACTGAAATACGAGAAGAGCATGACGAGCCTGCGAAGATTATAACATCTGCGAAAATTAACATTACAACTACTGCGAGAGTATCGCGAGCCAGATCCGAAATTAAAGTATATCTTAGCTGTCATCCACTATGTAACTACCCTATATAAAGAGAACTAATAGACTCAGAAGAGGGAGAGATCAATTTGAGAGTATTGAGAAAGTTTTGAGGAGAGAGAAAGTTTAAGAGAGCGGTTGTATTCTTGATTTCTTTCATTTCTTGTAATATTTCTGAGAATTAATCAATAAAAGTATTGTTCTTAATCTTCAAATATGTGTTGATTATTATGAATTCTTGTGAGGGGTGTAGTGTAGAAATTCCTGCAACTACATATTGGCGCTAGAAACATGGATGTTTCTGAGCAAAGTTTGAAATTGTGATTTGCAAGAATTTGATGAAACTGGAGAAGATTTTTACGTGATTTACAATAATACATCAAAATTGAAGGAATGGCTAGAAGAAGAAATACATCAGAACAACCAACAACCGTAAGGAGGAGTAGAAGACTTGCTGGAGAAGAGACAAATGAAATATGAGAATCTTCAAGATTAAGAACAAGGAGCAACAGAACAAGGAATAATGGAGAAAATCAAGTTCAACAACCAAATCAGCAAACACCGATACAAGATAGAACTATGGATTATGACAGAGTGAGCGTGCATACTTGGCGATCAAATTCAATAAAAGAAGCAGAAAATCGACAATTAAGAAATAGAAGGCGAAAGGGAAGAGATCAAGAAGCGGTTGGAGGATTAATTCATGGAGATGACGAAAATGAAGCAGTAGAGGCTTTAAGACAAAGAATACAATAGGAAAGGAGATTAGAGGTGGAAGAATGCGCGAATTTAACAAGACAAAATCACGAGTTAAGAATGGAGAATTTGAGATTACAAAATAGGAGGTCAAGAAGTACTGCATGATCAAGGTCAAGATCATTTAGAGAAGAAGCAAGGCGAAATTCCCCTGTGAGAAATGCTGGTGAAAATATTCGAGAGGAAATGCAAAATCCATATGAAGAGCAGCATTATGGAGAAGAAGAGATGATTAATGATCGCTACATTCCACATAGTGAAACTTTGGATGATACATGTGATAATAGAAATCAAGAGGGTGGAAATAACCAAGATGGTAAAGAAAATCGAGAAGAAGGTAGGAGAATATTACATGGGCGAGAAATTCAAAGAAACCGAAGAATAATTGAGGATGAAATTGAGAGACATTATGTTGAACAAGCACGTCTAGCTTGCGAAAGAGAAAGATTGAGAGAAAAAGTGGAAGAACAAGAGTTTCAAGAAGCAATACGTCAGAATAATCATGAAAATCGAGAAAGGAGACCCGCACGAAATCGCAACAATGAAAATATCAATGAGGAATATGATAGAATACAAAGGAGAATAGAATGAAAGCGAAGAGAAACGGTGAGAAATGAAGAAAATCGCAGAAGAGAAATGGAAGGCATAATCATTTCCGAATTCAAGAAGGAGGTGAAAAAGAAAATCGCGGGAGAAGGCAGAATGAAGATGCTGAAGAAGAAGCACAAAATCTCGCAAGGCAAGAAATACATGAACACAGAAGAAGGGAAACTGCACTGAAAAGACCAATGGAGCAAAATTCAGCTGGGAATGAACAGATCTTGAGAGAGTTAGCAGAAGTGAGGTGAATGTTAAATAACAGAAGAGAGGGAGGCAGAAGGCAATTTGATGAGGCCATTAAAGAATCTGCGAAAACTCCATTCACCCAAGAAGTACAATTAGGAGGAAAACCCCAAAGTGCAATTTGCCAACGTTAACCAGTATCTTTGATGGAACTACTTGTGCTATTCAGCATGTCAAAGCTTATGTTAGGTGTATGCTATAGTGGGAAAACCATGATGTTGTATTGTGCAAATATTTCGCATTTAGCTTAACATGTGAGGCGCTAAAATGGTTCGAAGGTTTACCTAAGAATGTTATAACTTATTTCAATCATTTACAGACTACATTTTTGGGAGCATATATAAGTAACAATTCTTCGTGAGCCGGCATTGAAGATGTATTTGGATTAAAGCAAAGGGTTGGTGAAAGCTTAAAACATCTAACCATAAGGTGGAAAACAATGTGCAGCGAAATGGCAGGCCGCATGGATGAGATATATCTTATTTTATCATTCATTAATGCAATGTTCGCAACTAATCTGTTATACGTCCAAACCTTCAGAATTAAGAACACCATCACAATGACAGAGCTGCGAGATTTGCAAAAGAATACATTGCTTTGGAAGAGAAACAAAATGAGATGGAATCATACCCTATTGCGAATACTAGTTCAATTGCAGTAAACACAAGTCTACTTCCCAGGTTAATAAATACAGTACCGAGCACTTCGCATGTGAAACAAGAAAAGAGTATGGATGATGGTCAACAGAAAATAGTAGCTATGGGAAGCAGAGATCAAGAAGAGTTCGAAAGGGAAAGAAATTTTTTAATCGAGGTGGAAATAATAAGATTCAAAGGCTTGATCAGACGCAAGAGACTTATGGTGGTTAGAGACAAAATTATTATAGAGGGCAAGGAAGTCAGAAGACAATATGGGAATAAATTAATATGCCACCTCTAAATACTAGCATAGAGAAAATTTGGGAGGCTATAATCTTGATGGAGGACATACCCGTACCATGGAACATGGGAAAAGAGACATACCCAAATAATCGAAATCCAGAATTTTGCTCTTATCATCATTTTCATGGTCACTCAACAAATGAATGCAGGAATGTAAAAAGAATCATCTTAAGGATGATAGATCAGGGAAAATTCAACCATTTTCTAATAAGTCATCCACAGTCTCAGCAGCTACCCCCAGCCCCAGAAATTTGCAGAGTGAATACAACAAAGGGAGGAAAAACGTTTGTGATACAAGTTGGAGCAAAAGCGAAGAATCTATTCTGTAACTCCATCATACATTCATACAAGACTATAGAATATTTTCACGATAATGTTTTAAGCAGAGATTTCGCGAGAGATGCTGATGGGAGAGAAATAATGAATATTGCGAAAGCTTCGCCATTAGAAGAATGGAAAAAGAAGACAATTTCTTTCACTGCACAAGAAGTACCTGAGCCTGGAGAGATGCATGACAATACATTAGTGGTAAAACTAGAGATAAATCCAAAACAAATAGAAGATGGAGAGAAAGATGAGGATGATGAGGCCGAAGACTCATGGGAAATCAATAGAGTTTTAATTGATACTGGGAGTTCTGTAGATATCATGTTCTATCACACTTATAAAAAAATGGGAGGCAGAGATGAGGATCTAATACCTTCAACCTATAAAATATATGGTTTTAATGGTACTTCCAATAAACCTAGAGGGGAAATCACTATGTGAATCCCACTGAAGGGGATATCTTCTAAAATTCTATTCTGTGTTGTTGATGTTGAATCTCCTTACAATGCCTTGATTGGCCAACCTTGGATGCATGGGATTCTAGGTGTAGCGTCAACTTTCCACCAGAGCATTAAGTTTCCTCATCCCAACGGTGTTGGAGTCATAAAGGGAGATTGGATTGATGGAAAAAAAGTGTTATGAAATTGATATGGAATCTTGCGAGGAAAGGGCTGCGAAGAACAAAAATTGGAAATATAATATCAAACAAAAGCAAAGAAGTGAAAGGCTGATGGTTGATACAATAGAACGGCGAGAATAAGGAATGCTGCGAAGTCAACATGTGCTGAAACCAATAGATGATGAGCATCTCGCAGATAGAGAAAAAGTAGCAAAGCGCAACAAAAAAGCAGAAGCAGAAAATAGTAAGTAGAAAAGGTAAAATTTCTAAATCGTGAAATACAAGAGATGTATGAGTGATTTGTTGGAGAAAATTTTACAAAAGTATATTTTGATTCAATGAAATTGAAAAATCATACAAGAGCTGAAATACAAAAAGAGAAAATCAAAGAATAATGACATATTAGAATGGGACGAACCTTTATGGAGTACACCCTAGTTCGCGGATAAAATTTCGCAAGAGGAAAATGTAAGACCTAAAGTACGTCATATAAGGGGGTATCTCTTTGCATGGCTCAGGGATAAGGTTATACCGCTGCTGGAACCTGAGTCATGGAGATTTGGGGTCAATGAAAGCCCATCCATGAGAGGTACCTTGGATTTCCAACTATATATATATATATTAAAAGTTGGACGACCGAGGGTCTCTCCTAAGGAGTGAAAAGTATGATCAAGGCACCGAGGTACACGGTTGAGCCAAGGGTTCCCGGGGCGTATGAAACTACCCTGGCCATTCTTGGCAAGTCTTGACTATGATGCACTCATCCCGAAGAAAACCCCACTTAGGGTGCAGTCTCATAATCATAAGTCATATAGGAAAAAGGGATAAGAGGCTGCGAAAATAACTGGTTATTGTTAAAACTGGATGGGAGGAGCTAGTCTTGTATGGCCGATGTACACCTCCTTGAAGGGGCAACCAGGGGGAAGATAAGGGCGACACCCTCATTAGGGAGCTGATAAGTGTCTTAAGATGCAAATGTCATGAGGCTTTATGTTCGAAAGAATATTTAGGCTTGTCATATTTGTGCAACAATTATACAAAGGCAAAAAGCTATGAGAAAAAGATAAGATGAGATCAATGGGTTTTTACATGAAAGTGTAAAGACGTCCTGCGATTTCATCGCAAGACGGCAATGTCATGGGGATTTGTTTTCGCAAGAAAACTTAGGCCTGTCATATTATCGCAACCAATTGATAAAATAAAGATAAGTCAAGATCAATGGGTCTTTATATGCGAATATAAGGACGTCCTGCGATTTTGTCTCAAAAACAAAACGTGGCAAAATAAGACCTTTAACTAGGAAGGCAAAATAAGACCACATAAGAGAGCAAGAAACGGCTGCGAGATTATGGCTAAAATTTAAAAACAGATCATATTCAGAAAGTAATCTTCTCAATCTTTCATATTGCAGATGAATAACAGAGGCAAGTATGGGAATGAACAGAATGATAAAATTGTTATTCATCATTATATGGCAGATTTACACAGATAGTTAAAAATTAATAATCATATTGATTAACCATATTGCAAAAAAGAATTGTTTTCTAATGTATGCAGATAGAAACAAAAGAAATCTATACACCAAGGAATGTTAGAAGCTGGAGAAATTCGCAGGAATATCTTACAAGGAGAAGGAAATAAATGTACAAATATTACAAAGAGATTAGAAAAGGAGATAAAACTATTTCTCATTAGATCCTTCATTATTTTCACTAGATTTCCCCCCTTCACCTTCATCTTCATTATATTCTTCATCTTCTTCAGACTCTTCAGCTTCACTGTCAGAGATGACAAGATTATGAACGTTCTCTGGTATTTCATCCGCGAGATAAGGATATGCAGAATGAGGAATTTGATGATCATTACAGACCATCTTAATGGAATCATTTCTAACAACAACAAGAACATTACTAAAATTCGCCAGGGTAATCTGTAGCTGCTTCTTGAACTTGGAACATTTCTCGTTGCGAGAAGACATGAGTTTTGCGAGTTGTCCTTTTTCTTCTTCCAACTCTTCAACTCTTTGGCGAAAATTTCCTTCAGATGCTGCGAACAAATGACAATCTATTAATAAAATAGTGGAGATTCAGTTAAAAAATGGATTAGTGGAAAAACAAGAATAACCACCTTCTATTTCAAAGATCATATCCTTAATTAAGGTAGAATGCTCAGCTTGAAGACTAACATCTATACCTAAATTATTTCTGGCGTTATCAAGAATCCTCGTAGCCCAAGCAAACTCATCATCATTACTAATGAGAAGGTAGGAGCAAACTTGGTTTTCTCTTCCAACAAGAGTATTATTCTCGCAGATAAGTCTATCTCTTTCAATTTGAACATCGAGAAGAGTCTTATGGAAATCTACTAAAGCTTGAGCACCTTGATTAGCAATACGGTCCTTATCATATGAAAGCTTAATATTCTTGGCTTTTAAAATATTGATTTATTTTTTAGAATCATGATAATGGCACTTAAATTTGCTGGTTAAGCTCAAGTTGAATATATGTTCAACCTCTAAGAGGCGAAATTTTGATCTGAGTTCATCTATGAAGAGGGATGTAATTTGGTCATTAGAAAAACTATTTAATGAATTGTTAAGACGTTCAAGAAGAGTGTTATCATCCATAGAAGTAGGGAAATAACGAAGGGTTGAAGCCTCATCAGAGATACCATAAACATCTGCAAGAATGATTAATCAAATAAGATAAAGTCGTATGACAGAGGGATAAAATAAAGAAGAGAAATTTCATACCATAAAGTTGATTATTCACAGCTTGGAGACTAGAAAATTTGTCTGACTGAGATGAGGCTTCAATTTCTAATTGCTTAACCTTTTCGCGAAGACTAGCAACTTCAGATTCCAGCTGTTCATCCTCCTTGCGAAGACTAGCAGAATCAGATTCTAATTTTTCATTTTTCTTGCGAAGAATAATGTTCTTCTTTTCAAAGGCTACACGTCTTCTCTCCAAGTCTGAGGCAACAGCAAAAGAAGCACTTCCAGCCTGCGAAGGAAAGCAAAAAATTGTCAAGACAAATACAAATTAAAACCTTGCGAGGAAATGAGAATACACAAACGTGGCGAAGAATAGGGAACATACCAGAGTGCTGAGTGAATTTACGAAGCTGGGACTCACAGATCTTGAAATTCCGTGAAGAGATTCATTGTCAACTAGTAGAGGAACATCGCAGACAGTTACGAGAGCTTGACATATGCTAGTGAGAGCATCATTCCCAATACCATACAGAGTATCAGAGAATATGCTAGATAGTTGAGACATAGAAGACTCAGGTTGGGTGGATTTATTCGCGGAAGAGATATCAGCATCACCATCATCATCGTCATTATCAGTATCATCACTTGAACTTTCAATGGATTGAGGAGTTGAAGGAGATGGGGATTGCACTTTTCTTTTCTTTGAAAGAGGAGCAGCAGATTTCTCTCTGCGAGGATCACCTTTGCCTTTCCCCTTAGTCTTCGCAACCTTAATGGGTTCACTTTCTTCAATAACCTTCAAACACAGATAAAGATAAGAAATAGAGGCAACAATATATTGTTAAGAATCATAAAGGAATATTTCTTACTTCATCTGTGAGTGATTTAAGAGCTAATAAGGTATTGGGTTTCCCTAACTTCTTGTAGCTAGCTTTCAGCCTTTTAATCTGATAAAATTGGATTAGTCAGCGAGGGTGTATATAAAAGCATGAGGAAAATAATAATGGTAATTTAAGAAAAAAATTAGGGAACATACCTCTGTATTTCTTTCAGGCCAGCTGAACACCCATGGTTGGTAATCTGCGAGATTCGCAGGTAAAGCATGAGAACCAGAGATGTATGGGCCCTCTAAAAATAATGGGAAAATACACCATTTATCATTATTAGAGTAGCGAGGAGATGAATTGTTTCCCGGATGCAAGTCAATGTCTAGCATAAGAACTTTGTCTTCAGCAACGTCATCCTTCTTCTGTAAGCGGACACCCCAACAAGTGCTATCCTTCCTCATGGGGATTATTTCATAATTCGCGAAGAAATTTTCTACAGTATACTTCGCAGGAACAATTATAACTTTAGCGAATTTAGGGTTCTTCACTTTAGGGGGGTAAAGAGATTCCTTACCAACACCGCGAGTAGCAAACTCAAGCATCAAACGAATGCAATCCCTACTCAAATGATATACATCCCGCGAGAATTTCGAATGAGAAAGTATTTCATAGAATAAAGGAAGTTCAGGGTCATAAAGAGGAATGGGAAGGCCAGCTTCAAGTTGACCTAGTGAGACTATGATCTTCTCGCGATTACATGGATGATCATAAAATAATTTAACAGAGAGCTCAGCCTTAGGGTTTTGATCGGGAATGGTAGATAAAGTAAAACCTCTATCTTGAAGCTTCTTTTGTATTTTTTCAAAGGCAATTATATTATTACGACCATCTGGAGGCATTCTTAGTATGGGAATGAAGAAAAGAATAGAAGATCAAAAGAATAAGAGAAAAGTTACAACAGTAGCAGATGCGGAAGTTGCGGAAGAAAAGTGAAATTGCAGAGAAAAGGAAAGAGAAAGTAAAAAGAAGAAAAGAGAAGAATGAAGAAGATATATATAGAAGGTAAGAATTCTCGAGAAGATAAGTGCATTTAATGCGAAGAGAAGACGTGAACGGTTGAAGTGCAGCGGTTGAAAAGGACGTGTCGGAAATTGAATGGAAGAAAAGATACGTGTAATAAATCTGGCGAAGAATGCAGAAATGTGTCAGAACAGAAGAACCTGAAAATATGAACAACTGCGGTGTTTTAAAAAGTTTCAATTCTCATGATATTTTCCCCTTCGCAGAAAAGACATGAGAAGAGGCAAGATGTAGGATCAGAATATCGCCACAATAATACTCTTGCGAAATTTATAAACAACATTTATGCGAGTTCTTCAACAACACACTGCGAGTGTCGCAGAATGACTCGAAGAATGACATAACGGATGATGGTAAATGAAACACGAGAAGAGCATGACGAGACTGCGAAGATTATATCATCTGCGAAAATTAACATTATAACTACTGCGATAGTATCGCGAGTCAGATCCGAAATTAAAGGATAGCTTAGCTTCCACCCACTATGTAACTACCCTATATAAAGAGAACTAATAGACTCAGAAGAGGGAGAGATCAATTTGAGAGTATTGAGAAAGTTTTGAGGAGAGAGAAAGTTTAAGAGAGCGGTTGTATTCTTGATTTTTTTCATTTCTTGTAATATTTATGAGAATTAATCAATAAAAGTGTTGTTCTTAATCTTTAAATATGTGTTGATTATTATGAATTCTTGTGAGGGGTGTAGTGTAGGAATTCCTACAACTACAGCATTGTTGTGGTAACACATATATGTATAAGTCCTTATTACTTGAACCGAAGTTTGTGAAATTTATTGATCAAGTGAAACCGGAGTAGTGCGTAAGCTCAGTCCGCGAACTCAGCATACAAACTTAGTCCGCCAACTCCATCCGCGAACTGACGAAGTTCTCGAACCCGAGAATTTCTGCTGGAGTTTTTGAACTCTGTCCACGAACTTGAGTAGGTTATGTCTAAAAATGATGTTTGTGAATTTATCTAAAAAAACTAAGAAATGCTATTGCAAATCGTGGCTTTATAGTTCATGAATCGATTCGAGTGAATCACATCGTTTTTGCTTCAATTGTGTCTTATGTAGTACATGATATTTCCTCACAATTGAACAACTCTCTAACTAGTTCATTTGAGTCATTTGGACTAGTTATGGTGAAGAATAATATGGTTGATATGAAAGTTATCATATGGCTAACCATTTGGTTAACTATTGTTGAACCAACTAATGTACAAGTTTGGGTACAGTTACACAAGCCTACAAATGTGCATTATATGTGTGTATAACAAGCTATGTTTTTGATCTAACAGTTGATAAATATTAGCTTGAATCTAATCAGGTTTTCATCTAACGATGAATATTGAATGCTTTGTTACTAAGCTAACATTGATTGCAAACCCTGATTTGAAGACTATATAAGGGAGAACTCTGGAAACTGGGAAACCTAATCCCCACACATTCTGTGTGATACTAGTTGTTCTAAGTTAGAGTCGATTCTCCTTTAACCTTTGGTTTCTTCTTCTAAAACCAGGTTAACGACTTAAAGACTTCATTGGGATTGTGAAGCCAGACCGATACTACTTTTCTTGTAGTTGTGTGATCTGATCTTGCTTCTTCTATCATACAAGTACAATTGGAATAATTGGCTTGATATTTTTATCTCCGATAGGCAAGATATAAAAGTAGTCACAAACACTTCGTCTCATCATTTGTGATTCCTCAATAATCTTCTTCACGGCGTCGATTAAGTTTATTGTGAGGTGATTGATAAAGTTGAGCTGTTCTTCGGGAATATAAGTATGGTTTTATCAATTGGTTCATGTTCACCTTGATTTATCAAAAGACGGAACAAAACTCATAGGTATATTCGTGGGAGACGGATTTATCTATTACTGTAGGCTTTTCTGTGTAATACAGATTTGTTTATTAAAGTCTTTGACTTTGGGTCGTATCAACTCTTGGTTGTGGGTGAGATCAACTAAGGGAATCAAGTACGTAGCATCCTGCTGGGATCAGATTTGTAGGAGCATTATTGTACCTTGGATAAGTGTGAGATTGGTTGGGGTTCAACTACAGTCCAGACCGAAGTTAGCTTGGAGTGGGCTAGTGTCTGTAGTGGCTTAATACAGTGTATGTTTAATCTGGACTAGGTCCCCGGGTTTTTCTGCATTTGCGGTTTCCTCGTTAACAAAATTATGGTGTCTGTGTTATTTGTTTTCCGCATTATATTTTGTTATATAATTGAAATAATACAGGTTGTGTGTTGTTCAATCAATTAGAATATCCGACCTTTTGGTTGTCGATTTAAATTGATTGACACTTGGATATTCGTCTTTGGTACCATCCAAGTTATCTCTCTTTGATAAAGACTCGCGGATTCTATTTGCTTGAGTATAGATCAAATTGAAAGATTGAGATAATAACTCCTTGAGATATTTTTATCTAGATTGAGTCTGACTGTTTAGTTGATTCTCTAGTAAAGTAACTCGGAGTTTGTCCATACAGATTGCTAATCAAAATATTGGGTGTGGTTGTTAGACCCCCGCCTTTTCAATTGGTATCAGAGCAGTCAAACACATTCAAGACCTTACAAGTCTGTGTTTATAGCGATCTGACTCTATGGACAGAGGTGTTATCTCAATAAACGTACTACCAGTATTCGATGGCTCTAACTACTTGTGGTGGAAAATTGTTATGCAAGCTTTTCTTCAAGAACGTGATTTTTAATCATGGGTATATGTTATTAATGGTTATGATCCTCCCGTTGTGGCAGTCGGAAATTTAAACGTTCCCAAGAATATTGGTGAATACACCCCTGCCGAAATACTTGCTGCAAAGCAAAATTGCGACGGTTTGAATGCGATCATACCTGCCATTACCCCAAATCTTCAGCACCATGTGTCTAATTGCACTAAGTCGCAAGAAGCTTGGGATATCTTAGCAACCGTATTTGAAGGTAATACCAGTGAAAAGGAAGCGAGGCTTCAAAACCTTAATTCCGATTGGGAAAACCTTCGTATGGCAGATGAAGAAACATTTGATGAGTTTAATCACAAAGTATCTGAAATTGTTAATGCATCTTTTGCATTGGGTAAGACTATTCCTGAAAAGGACATTGTGATGAAAATTCTCAGATTGCTGCCATCTAGATACGATTCTAAGAAGCATGCCATCGTTGAAGGAAATAACCTTGATACTCTCTCCAGAAATATGCTGGTTGGTAAGCTTAAGATCTTTGATCATGAACTTTCATCGAAAACTAAGGATGTTGTGTTCAAAGCACTAAAAGACACTAAATTACTTTATAAAAGTAAAAAAAGTGTATATCTCTGAAGATGATACAGATTTATCAGATGAAGATCTTGGCAAATCAGTCTCGATGATCACAAGACAGTTTAGGGATCTTCTGTTGAAGAGAAGTAAACGGTTCTCCCGAGATAAGTCTAAGGCATCGGTCAAACCTCATAATCGTGTTCCTCCTAAAAATAGGGATATTGATGAAACTGATGACGATAATATGCCTCAGTGCTTTAAGTGTAAGGGATTTGGTCATTTTGCAAACGAGTGTCCAAATCGAAGAAAATACACTGGGAACAAAGGTCTTGCTACAACTCTTGATGAAATGTCTGACAGTTATGATTCAAATGAAGACGAGAAATCAAGTGTTGCACTTCTTGGTAAAAATATTGATTTTGATAATTGTAGAAATACACACATCAATCTTGATATTCTTTCAGAAGAAAAGCCAACCATTCTAGAAGAAAAAGTTGTCCCAATCTTTGGAAACACTGCTTATAATGTTTCAGGTCCCAATATGTGCCTAGCTGCTTGCACATCCCAGAAGCCTGATTTTTATCCAAGTCTGACGTGCTCATATTTTTTATTAAAGGGTCATGAACCCTCAAAGTGTTACAAGTTCAAACACCAACAAAGGCACGTCAACAAACTTCAACGAAGAGCAAATCATCTAGCAAGAAAGCTCAAACTTGCTCAGAAGACCGCTGAGGTATGTAAGATTTTGTCTTCGTCTAAGAAGTTAGTTTCCAAGGATAAATCAAGACCATTTGAGAATAAATTAAGGTCAAATTATTTTTATAGACAGAGATCTGTGGATTCCTCCCAAGAGTAAATTGGTGGAAAAATTGTTGTTCACCACAGCACAACTTGATTATGTTGTTTTTAAAATCTTGTCTCATGTGCCTGATCAAAATAGACAATGATTTTGTACCTCTCAGGCTTTAGGAAAAGAACCTTTCTGTAGGATCAGAATATCGCAACAACAACATACTCTTGAAATCTTCATCAGCAACACTACGAAGATAGCGCAGAGTGATTTCAGAAATGACATAACAGATGATGACAACGTAAACATGAGAAAAGTGTGATGATCTAGCGAGATTTAGGATGTTTGCGAATTTCAACATTTGTAAGCTTGCAAAATACCGCAAATCAGATCCGAAAATAAAGGTCAACTTAGCTATCATCTACTATGGAATACCCTATATAAAGAGATGAATAGGCATAAGGTAGAGAGAGATAATTTTTGGAGTGTTAAGAAAGTTTTGAGGAGAGAGAAATTCCAAAATAGTGTTGTATTCTTGATTTCATTTCCTTCTTGTAAAATTTCTAAATTCAATTAATAAAAAGTGTCGTTATTGATCTTAAGAAATGACTTGATTGTTATGAATTCTTGTGAGGGATGTATTGTATAATGGCGCTATAAATAGGGACGTGATTGAATTGTGATTTGAAGGAATTTGGGGTAATTGTTGAAGAATTTTACATAGTTTTCAATAGTTCATTAAGATCGAAAAGATGGCTAGAAGAAGGAATGCTTCAAGAAAACCAACAACTGTTAGAAGGAGTAAGAGGCTTGCTGGAGAAGGAAGAAATGAAATTGTGGAATCTTCAAAAATGAACACAAGAAACAATGGAGAGAATCAAGTTTAACAATCAATTCATCGTACACCAACGCCAAATAGAACTATAGATTATGACAGAGTGAGTATACATATTTTGCGGTCAAATTTAGCAGAAGAGGTGGAAGAAGAATAACAATTAAGAAATGGAAGACAAGAAGAAAAAAGCCGAGAAGCAGTTGGAAGAGTAATCCATGAAAATGAAGAAATTGGAGCACTAGAGGCATTAAGGCAAAGAATACACGAAGAAAGGATATTAAAAGCGGAAGAACGTGCAAATATGACAAGGAAAAATCATGAATTGAGGATGGAAAACATGAGATTACAGAATAAAAGGTCAAGAAGTACTACAAGATCAAGCTCAAGATTAATTAGAAGTGAAGTGAGACGAAATTCTCCTATGGTAAATATTGGAGAAGAAAATCGATAAGAAATACAAAATCCAAATGAAGAACGTCGCGGAAGGAGAGAAATAATTTAAGATCGTTACATCCCACAAGACGAAATTTTCCAAAATGGACAAAACAACAGGAATCAGGAGAATGGGCGATGTCAGGAACGAAATAATCAAGATGGCGATGAAAATCGGGAAGAAGGAAGGAGAATATTACATGGGAGAGAAATTCAAGGAAATCAACAAGTAATTGAAGATGAAATCGAGAGACATTATGCCGAACAAGCACGTCTAGCTTGCGAAAGGGAAAGGTTGAAAGCATAAGTGGGAGAACAAGAGCTCCAAGAGGAAATACGCCAGAACAATCATGATAATCGAGAAAGAAGGCGTGAACAAAATCGCAATAATGGAAATATCAATGAGGAATATGATAGAATATAAAGGAGAGCTGAAAGGTAACAAAGAGAATTGATAACGAATGACCAAAATCGTAGAGGAGAAAATGAGAGGTACAATCATGTGCGAATTCATGAAGGAGATGAAAGAGGAGATCGCAGGGAAAGACGCGAAGAAAATAATGAAGAAGAAGATCAAAATTTCGCAAGACAAGACAAACATGAATGTAGAAGAAGCGAAGCAGAATTAAAGAGACCAATGGACCAAAATCCTGGAATAAATGATCAAATCTTAAGAGAACTAGAGGAGATGAGAGGAATGCTAAATAACAGAAAACAAGGAGGCAGAAGACAATTGGATGAAGCTATAGAAGAAACTGCAAAAACTTCATTCACACAAGAAGTACAATTAGGAGGAATACCCCCAAAGTGCAACCTGCCTGCATTAACTAGTATATTTGACGGAATAACTTGTGCAATTCAACACATCAAAGCGTATGTGAGATGTATGCTACAGTGGGAAAACCACGATGCCGTATTGTGCAAGTATTTCGCATCCAGTTTAACAGGAGAGGATTTTAAATGGTTTGAAGGGTTGCCCAAGAATGAAATAACGTCTTTCAATCATTTGCAAACTACATTCTTATGAGCATATATAAGTAATAATTCTTCGCGACCTGGCATTGAAGATGTATTTGGGTTGAAGCAGAGAATTGGTGAAAGTTTGAAGCATTTAACCATAAGGTGGAATAAAATGTGTAGTGAAATGGCTGGTCATGTGGATGAGAGATATCTCATTTTATCATTTATTAATGCAATGTTCGCAACCAACCTGCTGTATATTCAAATTTTCAGAGTCAAGAACACGATCACAATGACTGAATTGCGAGAGATTTAAAAAGAATATATTTCTCTTGAGGAAAAACAAAATGAGATGAAATCATACCCAGTTGCGAACACAAGTTCAAAAGCAGCGAACGCAAGCTTGTTACCCAAGTTGATAAACACAGTGGCGAGCACTTCGCAAGGACAACAAGAGAGGATAATTGAGAATAGTCAGCAAAAAATAGTAGTTATGGGAAGTCGTGACCAAGAAGAATTCGAGAGAGAAAGAAACTTCTATAGCCGAGGTGGAAACAACAAAATTCCAAGACTTGGTCAGCCACAAGAGATATATGGAGGTCAAAGGCAAAATTATCACAGAGGTCAAGGAAATCATAAGATGATACGGGAAGAGATCAAGATGCCACCTCTGAGTGCTAGTGTAGAAAAAATATGGGTAGCTATAATCTTGATGGAGAATACACCAGCACCCCGGAACATGGGAAAAGAGCCACCTCCAAATCACTGAAGTCAAGAATTTTGTTCTTACCATCATTTTCATGGACATTCAACAAATGACTGCAGAAATATAAAAAGAATCATTCTCAGAATGATAGATCAGGGAAAATTGAATCATTTTCTCATGGGACAACCTCAATCTCAACCGTTACCACCTCCACAAGAAGTTCGCAGAGTTAATACAACAAAGGGAGGAGAAACATTTGTGATAGAAGTTGGAGCAAAGGCAAAGAATCTATTTTGTCACTCTATTGTACATTCATACAAAACAATTGAAGACTTTCACGATAATGTTCTGAGCAGAGTTTTCGCAAGAGATGATGATGGGAGAGAAATAATGAACATTGCGAAGGTATCGCCGTTAAAATACTGGCAGAAGCAGACTATCTCCTTCACCGCAGAGGAAGTACCTCAAGGAGGAGAAATGCATGAAAACCCATTGGTGGTGATATTAGATATTAATCCAAAACCAAGTGATGATGAAGATGATGAAGCTGAGGACTCATGGGCAATCAATAGAGTTTCAATTGATACTAGAAGTTCTGTGGATATCCTGTTCTATCATGCTTATAAAACTATGGGTGAAAAAAAATAAAGATTTGATACCTTCAACTTACAAAATCTATGGTTTCAATGGAACTTCTAATAAACCTAAAGGTGAAGTCACTATGCGAATTCCATTAAAAGGAATATCTTCTGAAATTATGTTATGTGTTGTGGATGTAGAGTCACCATACAACGCCTTAATTGGCAGACCTTGGCTACATGGGATTCTAGGCGTAGCATCGACATTTCATCAATGCATCAAGTTCCCTCATCCAAGTGGAGTTGGCATTATAAAAGGAGATTGGATCGAAGGGAAGAAGTGTTATGAAATTGATGTCGAGTCATGCGAAGAACGAACTACAGAGAAATAAAATTGGAAACATAACATCAAAGGAAAACAGAGAAGTGAGAGATTTATGGTTGATGCAGTAGAGAATAGAAAAGAAGAAATGTTGCGAAGTAAATGTTTGCTGAAAATAGGAAGTGGCAAAATGTTCGCAGAAAGCAAGAAAGCCGCAGAAAATATCAATGATGCAGAGGCAGAAAGCGGCAAAGGTTAGAAACTTAGAATTTGATATCAAAATAAAATTGAGAAAAGAAAGAAAAATGTATGACTGATTTGTTATAAAAAATTTCAAAAAATATATTTTATGGAATGACAAAGACGAGAATTGAAAAATTACAATAAGAGCTGAAATGTAAAAATAGAATAATCAGAACAATCAGAATGGTGTAAACCTACTATGGCGTACACCTTAGTTCATGAAATCAAAATTTCGCAAGAGGCAAATGTAAGACCTAAAGTGCGTCATAGAAGGGGGTACCTGTTGCATGGCTCAGCGAAAAGGTTACACCGCTACTGGAACCTGAGTCATGGATATTTGGGGTCAATAAAAACCCATCCAGGAGAGGCACCTTGGATTCTCAACTTAAGCATATGATTTGAGTTGGGCGACTAGGGTAATAAGGACTCTCCTAAGGAGTGCAGAATATGACCAAGGCGCCGAAGTACACGGTTGAGGCAAGAGTGCCTGGGGCATCTAGAGCGTACCTTGCCATTCTTGACAAGTCTTGTCTATGATGCGCTCGGCCTGAAGAAAACCCCAATTAGGATGAAGTCTCGTAACCATAAGCCATATATGCAAAAGGGATAAGAGGCTGCAAAAACAACTGGTTATTGTCAAGACTGGATGGAAGGAGCTAGCCTTGTATGGCAGAAGTACGTTTCATTGAAGGGGCAACCAGGGGGAAGATAAGGGTGGAACCCTCCATTAGGGAGCTGATAAGTGTCTTAAGACGCAAATGTCATGAGGCTTTATTTTCGCAAGAATATTGAGGCTTGTCATATTTGTGCGACAATCCTAAAGAGGCAATAATACAAAAAAAAAAAAGACGAGATCAATGGGTCAGTACATGAAAGTATAAGGACGTCCTGCAATTTCGTCGCAAGACGACAATGTCATGGGGCTTTATTTTCGCAAGAATATTTAGGCATGTCATATTGTCGCAGCAAAAATCATAAGAAAAAAAGGTTAACAAAAGATCAAGGGGTTTTTGCATGAAAATGCAAAGACATCCTGCGATTTTGTCGCAATGACAAGAGGTGGCAAAATAAGACCTTTACTTAGGAAGGCAAAATAAGACCACATCAGAATACAAGAAAAATTGCAATTCTAATATATGTGATTGCGAGATTATGCAGAAATAATTGCGAGATTTGGGAATGCATATACTGAAAGATTTCGCAACAATCTTACTATGCAAAGGTAACTTGCTTAATCTCTCATTTGAACACAAATAACAGAGGCAAGTATGAGAATGCATAAAATGAGAAAATATTATTTGTCTCCATATGATATATTTACGTACGAAGTGAAAAATAAATTATATATTGATTAATCATATTGCGAGAAAGAATTGTTTTTCTAACACATGCAGGAAGAAATAAAAGAAATATAATTTGTATTGAAGATTGAAGAAATTCGCAGTGATAAATTACAAGAATGGAAGATTAAAGGACAAATATACAGATAATACAAAAAGTCAAAGAAGGAAGCAAAAATCATTTCTTGGTTGATTCTTCATCATCCTCATCAGACTCTTCTTCTTCCTCACTAGCGTCAGACTCTTCTTCTTCGCTAGCATCACTATCAGAGATGACCAAATCATGAGTGTTCTTTGGGACTTCATCGAAAAGACAAGGATATGTGGAATGCGGAATACTATTGTCATCACAAATTATTTTAATAGTCTAGTTGCGAAAAAGAGTATCATCATTTTTAAAGTTCGCAACAGTAATTTTCAATTGGCTCTTAAGCTTAAAACATTTATCATTGCGAGAAGCAATATTCTCTGCGAGCTGCCCCTTCTCAGCCTCAAGTTCTTCAATTCTTTTGCAAAATCTCTCTTCAGCTTCTGCGAAAATATAACAATGAATTAGCAACTTGGTGGTAATTTATGAAAAACAAACAATTAAATAAAGAAGAGCAGTTAACAACCTTCTCTGTCAGAAATCATATCTCTAACCAAGGATGTGCGTTCAGTATGGAGACTAACATCTATACCTAAATTATTTCTAGCGTTATCTAGAACTTTCGCAGCCCAAGCGAATTCATCATCATTATGTATTAGAAGACATGAGCGAACTTGATTCTCTCTTTCGCTAAATATAGCGTTTTGGCGAATAGATTTATCTCGTTCAATTTGAATCGCAATGAGAGTTTCATGGAATTTCGCTAGAGTTTGAGCACCTTGGAGAGCAATACGATCTTTTTCATATATGAGACTATTATTATTGGTCCTTAAATTATTAATTTCCTCTTTAAAGTTAAGATAGAAACGCTTAAATTTATTGGCTAAGCCCAAGCTGGATCTATGGTCAATCTCTAAGAGGCGAAATTTGGATCTGAGTTCATCTACGGAAAGGGACTTAATATTTTCGTGTGAAAAACTATTTAAATAATTATTAAGGAGTTCAAGCAGGGTGAAAAGAACGAAGAATGGTAGCTTCATCAGAAAGACCATCAATTCTGTGAAAATGGTAAATCATATGAGGAAAGATAATGAGAAAACGAAATGAAGAAAAGGAAGAAAAGCTCTATACCATAAAGTTGCTTATTGGCATCTTGAAGACTAGATATTTTGTCCTTTTGAGTGGAATTTTCAGAATCCAACTGCTTATTTTTTACGCGAAGATCAGCAGCTTCAGCCTCCAGTTCTTAGTTTTTCTTGCGAAGTTCAAGACTATTCTTCTCAAGAGTAGCACGCCTTCTTTCCAAATCTGAGGCAACAATGAAAGAAGCTCTTCCAGTCTGCGAAAGAAAGCAAAAATTATCAAGATAGACATAATTTTGAATTATAAGTATGAAGAAGAAACAAAGAGATGAAAGCATACCAGAATACCAAGTGAGTTCAGAAAGTCAGGAGTCACTGATTTAGAAACTCCGCAAAGAGAACTATCACCATCCAATATAGTGGGGTCACAGATATTCGCAAGAGCTTTGCATGTATTGGTGAGATTTTCATTACTAATCCCATACATGGAATCAGAAAACATGCTAGACAATTGTGCCATTGAAGACTCAGAAGAGGCACCTTCCTTTGCGAATACAACATCATCATCTGTACTCTCATCCGAGTGGGATCTTGAGGGAGAGGGAGAGCGAACTTTTCTTTTCTTTGAAGACGGGGCATCGGATTTTTCCTTGCGAAGAATATTTTTATCATTGCCTTTGGTCTTCGCAGCATTAGACCCTTATTCTTCCGCAACTACTACGCCAATCTACGCACACGAATGAAGATAAGAAACAGAGGCAATAATATTGTTAAAAGTGATAAAGGAAAGTGTTTCTTACTTCATCCGTGATCGAGCGAAGTGCTGTTATGGTTCTTTCCTTGCTAGTTCTCTTATAGCTTCTTCTTAACTTGTTAATCTGAAGATTTCGCAAAGTTAATAAGTATAAAGAGGAATGAAGACAATAGACTGAATGAAATAAACATACCTATTTATCTTTCTCGGGCCAATTAAATACCCAAGGTTGGTAAGTAGCGAGATTCGCAGGAAGCACGTTTGAACCAGAAACATAAGGGCCCCTCGGAATCAGTGGAAAGACACACCACTTTTCATCTTTGGATTGGCGAGGAGTTTTATTTTTGCCATAATTCCAATCAATGTCATGCATAAGCCTTTTATCGTCATCAATATTTTCCTTCCTCTTCAAGCGAATACCCCAGCGAGTTTTAACGTTCTTCATAGGTATTAGTTCATAATTATCAAAGAAGCATTCTGCGGTGTATTTTTAGGGAAGAATTTCTAATTCCTTAAATTCAGGATCCCTAACATCTTGTGAATAAAGAGAACCTTTGCCAACACCACGGTTGGCTAATTCAAGCATTAAGCGAATGCAATCCCCACTTAATTGATATATTGCCCGCGAGAACTTCGCGTGGGAGAGTATTTCATAGAATAAAGGAAGGTTAGATCATAAAGAGGGATAGGAAGGCCAGCGAGAATCTGACCCAGCGAAACTATGATCTCTTTATCATCACAATGATGATCATAAAATAATTTAGCAGAAAGAATTGAGGTAGCTTCTTGATTGGGAATGGTGGATAGTGTAAAACCTCTCTCTTTGAGACATTTCTGAATTCCATCAAAAGAAGTTTTAGCTTTGTGACCTCTTGGAGGCATATCTGAGTATGGGAATGAAGGAATGAAGATCAAAAGAAAAATAAGGATAAAAATTTACAACAGCATAAGCGGAATATGCGGAGAAACTGTAAATTTGCAGAGAAGAATAGAAGAAGGTGAAAAGAGAAAAATAGAAGAATAAGAAGAGTATATATAGAGAGAAGAGTTCTCGAGAAGATAAACTCATTAATTCGAAGAGTGGACGTGAACGGTTGAGAAATAGCGGTTGAAAAAGACGTGTCAAGAAATGGGTGGAATAAAAGATACATGTAATAAATACTGCGTAGAATACAAGATCTTGTCAGTACAAAAGAATATGGAAATATGAACATCTGCGGCATTCTGAAGTACAAATTCTCATGACATTCTCCCCTTCGCAGAGAAGACATGAGAAGAGGCAAGATGTAGGATCAGAATATTGCAACAACAACACACTTGCGAAATCTTCATCAGCAACACTGCGAAGATGTCGCATAGTGATTTCAGAAATGACATAACAGATGACAATAGCGTAAACATGAGAAAAGTGTGATGATCTAGCGAGATTTAGGATGTTTGCGAATTTCAACATTTGTAAACTTGCGAAATACCGCAAATCAGATCCGAAAATAAAGGTCAACTTAGCTATCATCCACTATGGAATACCCTATATAAAGAGATGAATAGGCATAAGGTAGAGAGAGATAATTTGGAGTGTTAAGAAAGTTTTGAGGAGAGATAAAGTCCAAAATAGTGTTGTATTCTTGATTTCATTTCCTTCTTGTAAAATTTCTAGATTCAATTATTAAAAAGTGTCGTTATTGATCTTAAGAAATGACTTGATTGTTATGAATTCTTGTGAGGGATGTATTGTAGGATTTTCTGCAACTACATTTTCTTCTTTTCTTAGATTTTTCTTTTTTTTTTGTCTATCAAACAAAAAAAAGGGTATTATCGACAAATTTTACTCTTGATAGGGTTGAGAGTTGGTCGTGTACGAACCTGTTAAAGGTTTCAATCCCTACAATCCTTTTTTCCTTCTTTAAAACCTCTTTTTATCTCAAGACTACTTGTTGAGCAAATTGTGATTTCCTCTCACAAACCCATATGTTCATGGATGCTCCAAGTATGATGTCTTTTGAAGAAAAAGATGGTGATATGATTGTCAAGCCGCCAATCATGAAGGAAAAGGAAAAATCTCCATTGCCTCCAACATTGAAAAGGAAAAGAAGGAATGTGAGGAAGCCAAGAGCAGTTCCTTCAAATTCTCAGAAGTTTTCTGATGTTCTTGAAGTGTTGAAGGAGATGCAAAAGGAGATTAAACAAATAAAGGCTTTTGTATATCAGACTCATGAGATTCATAAGGCACTGGTTCGACAACAGCATCCAAGAAGGTTTATTGATATAAACTCCTTCCTTAATGAACCTTTTGTCCCAATGGTTGTTGATGACAAGGAGTTCGGGGACGATAAAGAATTCTTCAAAGGTCTTATTGCCTAGTAAATCTTCTATTTTTCTTTTTTTGAAGAATAACTATTGTTTGGAATAGCTATTATTGTGATTACACATATCTATATCCAATGTTTTCATCTTCTTGTTTTTAGATTTATTGGTTTAAATTCTAAACTTGTCCGGAAGATGATTTTTGCAGTATTAATCTTTATGGTTTTATATATTGCAATATTTTTATGGGATATGTGTGTTTACGTCTGTGAACTTGTTGTCCCATATTTTGTCAAAAGTAAAGTCATTCGTGAATTTATATGCAAGTATTGATAAAATAATGAATAGACTTTTGACAAACACAAAAGTTAAACCTATATTGTCAAGTTTTGATGGAAGATAGGTTAAAATCTTTTGTGATTTAAGGATTATGTCTATTGTATTTCATTGTGCAAATGGTGAAGGAAAATAGAATGAATCCTTGCTTATTCCACGGTATAAGGTCGATCTCAGATCCACAATTTTTGTGTAAATACTGTGTTGTTCCATGAAGTGTCTTATGTTGAGCACTAAAACAACAAAAGTTGATTACTTTTGTGATTAGCTTAGTTGTTGTTCCGTAAGGTACTTTATGTTGAACATGTTAAACTAAATTAATCATCTTGTGTGGTTATTTAGTTAACACTCCATAAGTTTTCTTATGTTTGAGCGTTTCTTTGGCTGGGTTGGTTATTCATGATTAACTTAGTCATTGCTCCATAGATTTTTCTTATATCGAGTGTGACCAATTAAATTGATTACTTTTGTAATTAGTTTGGTTGAGTATGGCAATTAGATTATTTGCGAGTTTTCTTGTGATTAATCTAATTGATTTCTTAAGTCTCTATAAGTTTACTTGTGTTGATCATATTTCGTTAAATTGATCTTTGGTTCGCTTACGGTTAATTTGATTGAATATTTCTTTATGGATTCCAAATTCATACTTGTATGATATTTGTTGAGTCCAAAGAAATCCTTTTTTTCTTTTGAAATTAAGGTCGCTCTTGTTGTTCTTTCGGGAATGACATTTTATGGGGGAAAGTTATTTTGAACTTGTGCTTAATTGCCAAATCTTTGTGGGGAGTGCGGATGTGGAATATTATAGGGGTTATCTTGTATCTTTATGAACTCCTTGATGAATGAATTTAGCTTCGGATTTATGATTGCATCTAAACAAGATGATATACATATACCTTTGGTCATGAAATGTCTCTTATAGAAATTTCATTAGGATCTCGTTCTTGTACCTTTGCCAATTTTATTAACAAAAAGGGGGAGAATTAATATGTAGTTCACACTACAAATACATATGGTTTTCAGATCATTATGTAAGGGGGAGTGGTTTCACTGTGAGATGGAGTATTGACTAAGGGGGAGTGAAGTATCATCATAGTATTGTTGTTAAAGTTGTGATGCAATTGGACCTTGACGATGTGTAATGATACTATGACACTGTATAACAATGATTGAGAACTCTTGTTTCTCGTTGTTATAGCTATGGACTTTCAACAAAGATGATGCTAAACTTACAACCTTTGGGAACATTAGATTACTTGGAAGTGACAAAGATTTCGAGTATTGTTGAACATTAGACGACATGAGGAATAGGAGCTACAAAGTTTATTTATATATTTTTGTATTCCATATTATTAATAGTTTTGCCACTAAAATTGACAAAGGGGGAGATTGTTAGAGCATTGCTCGGTCGAACTCGCATGCGTTGATATCTCAGGCATGTTTGTCAATATTAGTGATCAAAACTATAAAGTCTTTGATTTCTAGTCTACTATAGCTAAGGTCTCGGACTAGGATATAAAGTGTAGTTGAGATCAACAACTCTATGGCGATCATCATACAAGACGAAGGACTACTCAAGGAACCAGTGGATCTTCATCGACTAAAAGGTATGTGGAGACTTGAACTTATCTATCACTCAAAAGTCTATCTACTCTATCTCCTATCTTGAGATAAAAGTCGTTTTGATATATAGACTTAGATTATACACATGTGGATATTTCGAGATGAGTATATCTCGCTTATCTATTTATCGAAATATGTGTTGGTAAAGTTTTTTCCTTAACCAAGTTCATCTTTACCTAGTGACAAAAGTCATGTTATGCTTCAATCATTTTGGAAATTACCCTGACGAAAAATAGTTTGTGAATAACAACTATATACCTCCATCTGAGAATGTTTCACTGATTGGAATGAGAGTTTAGACAATATAACCATTGGAGAATATAAACATTGTTGTGGTAACACATATATGTATAAGTCCTTATTGCTTGAACCGAAGTTTGCGAACTTTGTTGATCAAGTGAAACTGGAGTAGTGCGTGAGCTTAGTTCGCGAACTCAGCATACAAACTCAGTCCGCGAACTGATGAAGTTCTCGAACCCGAGAATTTCTGCTGGAGTTTGTGAACTCCGTCCGGGAACTTAAGTCCGCGAACCCAGTCCGCGAACTTGAGTAGGTTATGTCTAAAAATTATGTTTGTGAACTTATCTTAATAAACTAAGGAATTCTATTGAAAATCATGGCTTTATAGTTCATGAATCGATTCGAGTGAATCACATCGTTTTTTGCTTCAATTGTGTCTTGTGTAGTACATGAGATTTCCTTGCAATTGAACAACTCTCTAACTAGTTCATTTGAGTCATTTGGACTAGTTATGGTGAAGAAGAATATGGTTGATATGAAAGTTATCATATGACTAACTGATAGACGCATTTATGTGTCTATTTTGTTCACAATTATATATATTTTCAGTACCCAATTTTGTATTTATTATGGCTTTTTATGTCTTTGTAGGTGTTTTTGGAGAAATAAACATGTGTGGAGAAATTGGCTCGAAAAGTGGCATTTGAACCCTTGGGAGGAACTACTAAAGGCACCCCGAAGAAGTGTTATTGACACCCCTCAAATGGATAAGGGGTACCTAGGAGTTTTTCTATTTCCACCCAAAAATTACTAAGGGGAACCCACTGTTAAGGGGTGACCACCTTCTATTCACACCCCTGGTCTAGATAAGGGGAGGTCATCTTCAAGAATTCAAACTTCGGGTTTTGGCGGGAAAATATTGCAGCTTATAAACAATTTTAGGGTTCGAGTTTTGGATGGTTTTTAATGAGATTCAACTGCTGAATTTTGTTGAGACGAATTGCATGAACGAAACAGGGAAGGTATAGTCGTTACAGTTGGCTAAGTTTGGCTAGAACATCGGATTGGAGCTAAACAGAGTTTTAAAGAGTTTTCACCTGCAACGTTTCCCGAAGAAGATTTGGATGTGTTTTATTTAGATTTCTTCGTAGTTTTGAAATGATACGGGCCTGTTTAACGAAAACAGGGTTGGTAAGACTTTGAGATTCGAAGAAATAGGGGTCCACATCGATTTGAATTAAAACAGGGAAAGAAGAAAGTTTCTCGGGATAGTTTGGTTGGAAGTTACGTGAAAGTTTGGATAAGATATTGTGTTTTGATTCTTCAAGGATTGATTACCGGATTTAGAAGATTTTGGAAAAATTTAGAAGACGCGTAAGAGAAAAGAAAGGAATAAAAGCCGTAACTTGGCCGTGGGGAGAAGAAAAGATATCCGAGATATTCTTGAGATTTATTCGACTTGTTGTGTATACAAAGAAGCCGTGGGAGCCCAGAAGGGAGGTCGAGAATTTGGGGAAAGCTTGGGGTGAAGGAAGAAGCCACAGAACAAGAGCAGAGAAGTTCAAGCGAGTTTTAGAAAATACAATCGAGGAAGAAGAAGACAGAACCGTCACCGTTTCTTTCAAAACTGTAACTATTTTCCAACAATTACTTTTGTTAGAGTTTTCTTAGTAACAGTCTTCCTTGTAACAGTGAGTTGTAACAATTATATTTGTGACAAACCCGCTGCTTTATTAGTTCTCCCTTGTTTTTCACCCTTTTGAGCTATGAACACCTATTTTGAGCACGTGAATAACATGAGGAGCTAAACCCCAATATTAGGATGACGGAGGAAGCCATTCTTCACGTGTATGGTAATTTTATTATTTCTTTTATGACTTATTGCATTGATTTTTAATTGATATATGATTTTTATTAATTAGTTGTGATTTTGTTTGATGACGTATGCTTAGACTTAGAGTTTTTGATGCGTCATGCTTATGATTTACAATTAATATTTTTCAAAATCTACTTTCGGCAATAAATTAGAGTCAATTACTTGAGCTATGAATGTCTAGAATTATTAGCTGAACCACATGAATATAAGAATTGGTGGAATCCCGAGTCTCAGTACCTCTCGATACCGTGATAACTTTTTTTATATATTTTTACTATTAAGTCTGAAATCAAATCTTTACAAGTCTTTGAACGAACTTTTATTTACCACTATAAAAACCACATCACTAACCATTTGGTTAACTATTGTTGAACCAACTAATGTACAAGTTTGGGTACGGTTACACAAACCTAAAAACGTCAAGTACATGTGTGTATAACAAGTTATGTTTTCGATCTAACTGTTGATAAATATTAGCTTGAATTTAATTAGGTTTTCATCTAACGGTGAATATTAAATGCTTTGTTACTAAGCTAACATTGATTGCAAACCCTTATTTAAAGACTATATAAGGGAGAACTCTGGAAATTGGGAAACCTAATCCTCACACATTATGTGTGATACTAGTTGTTCTAAGCTAGAGTCGATTCTCCTTTAACCTTTGGTTTCATTCTTCTAAAACCAGGTTAACGACTTAAAGACTTCATTGGGATTGTGAAGCCATACCGATACTACATTTCTTTTAGTTGTGTGATCTGATCTTGCTTCTTCTATCGTACGAGTAAAATTGGAATAATTGGCTTGAGATTTCTATCTCCTATAGGCAAGATATAAAAGTAGTCACAAACACTTTGTCTCATCGTTTGCGATTCCTTAATAATCTTCTTCGTTGCGCTGATTAAGTTTATTGTGAGGTGATTGATAAAGCTGAGGTGTTCTTCGGGAATATAAGTATGGTTTTATCAATTGGTTCCCGTTCATCTTGATACTTCTTCAAGGATTGAATACTTCTTATACTTCTTCACGGATTGAATACTTCTTATACTTCTTCAAGGATTGAATACTTCTTATATTTCTTCAAGGATTGATTACTTCTTATACTTCTTCAAGGATATTTCATAATTCTTATACTTCTTCAAGGATGTTTCATAATTCTTCAAGGAGGTTTCATACTTCTTATACTTCAAGGGGGAGATTTCTTATTTACTTCGCAACTTAAACTGAGGGAGATATTTTAATACTTACAACAACAATTGATCTCCTGAAGAGCAATAATAAGGGGAAAGGGAATACTAAGCTAAGTCTTCAAGATATGTTATTTCTCTTCATATGATCAATTTATTCAATTTATGCAAAGCAAGAAAGTATTCAACTAGATAAAGGTCAAATCATTATCGCAAAATATAAAATATACTTCTTAAGGAACATAAACAGTAAGTAGAATTGTTTGTAAGAAAGAGGACCAACAATAACCAAGAGAAAAGAGTTCAAAAGAAAGAAAAATAAGAGGATTAACGATAACTTGGGAAAGAAGTATATCATGCTTAATGCTCTTCATCAACACTTTGTGCTGGATATTTAAGATGAGAAGGATCATCAACAGCGTTCGATTCTTGCGAAACATTACCCTCTGTAGAGCCTACAATAGGAATTTCTCCTTGAGAGATAGATTCTTTTTCACCATCAAGTCCTTCATCTTCACTCTCGTAATCAAAGTCACTATCAGGATCACGAGAAACTTTATCATCAAATATTTCCAGAGGTTCAATTTTCACTGGAGATAAGGATCTTGATAGGAGAACGTTATTTACGAAGACTTGAGCTTTCAGATGACTTTCACGAAGTAGAGCTTTCTGGAGGTTAGTATCTTCAATATCTTTGACATAAGCAAGATGGTTGAATCTCTGATTGGCACGATCACGATAATTGATCAAACGAGTAGAAATCAAAGCGTTCTTCTTGCGAAGCTCAGAACAGGTGGTCTCCAATCCAGCTTTAGCAATGCGAAGATTATTCTTAGATTCTGCGAGTGAAACAAAATTCAAAGAATCAATTTTGCGAATATAGCAAAATTTAAAGGTATATCAGAGGCAGTCAAATTCTAATGACTACCTTTTCTTTGTGAAGTAAGAAATTGAGCTAAAGATAGACAACAATTCTTCATCTGATCCATAGCTTTATCAAAACCATCACCAACTAATCCTTCAAGTCTGGATTGAAGCTTTTGATCTTTGGAAAGAAGATATTTTTTATCCTTCGCAAGTTTTGCATTAAGGTTTTCTAGTTGGGAATAATCTTCTTTAAGTTTATTCCTCTTAGTGTTCAAGATTATATTCTTATTAAGAAGGAATTTCTTCTCGGTAGTAAAAGAACTTCTCTCTGCATCTGAAGACTTCTTTAATTCCTCAAGTTCACCTTTTAACAAATAAAGGATATTTTCTTGATCGCAACATTTACTCTGAAGGATATTCAATTGTTGCGAAGAAACGGCCATTGTATTCAAATACGAACACCTTTCTTCTAATAAGGTTTTATTCTCTTCTAATAAGGTTTTATTCTCTTCTAATAAGGTTCCTATTCTTAAATCGGCTTTAGTCAAAGAAGAAGTGAGATGAAACATTTCATCGTTCAAAAATTTTTGATCGTAAATTAGTTGGGTATTCTCTTGGAAAAGGGCATCTAAATTATCAAGAGAACATGAATAAAGACTAGATAAGTGGGAAAGTTGGTTCGAAAGACTTTCATGCTTGGATTGAGATTCTTTTGCGTCTGATTCATGATGAAGTACCAACATTCTACATTTCTGGATTGATTCTATAAAGGGGAATGGGTTTTAATGGGTGTTTCAAGCATTTCAGAAATAGAAACAAACAAAAGGAGAAAATATAAAGATAATAGCAATACCTTTTAATGCATCATTCCTCTTACGAAGGATTGCACAATCTAGAGAATCATTTTGAAGCTGATGATTCTCTTTACGAAGATTCTCACACTCCGCTTTCAAAGACTCCTGAGTTTGGCGAAGCAATTCAACTTCTTTTTCCAGGGCTTGACGTGAAATAGAAATATCAGGATTGATGAAGTTGTTGAGCATTTCGCAAAATTCAGACTGCGAGCGAACATTTGAAGACCTCGCAGTATTACTTAAAACATCAGATAACATCTGGAAAGCAGAATAAATTCCATCTCGAACTTCTTGAGGAAGGGGAGAATAGTTCGAAGGAATAAGAGCAAGTTGTAAATTGCTTGGAGCCACGGCACTCAAAGGATTAGGAGCTAAAATGGGTTTTTCACGAAAAGGGGTTGAAAAGGTAGTTTTCGAAGGTTGATCTTGAAGAAGTGTTGATAAATTGACAGGGGTGGGAGACTGAAAACTGGGTAATGGAGTAGAGGCAGGAGTTTGCGAAGGAGTGCTTTCACGAGGAGGAGAGGGAAATTATTTATCCATCACAGGAAGGAAATCACTGATTGAAATTGATGGATTGGATTTGATATTACGAGATCTCTTGGTAAGGGTGGATTCTTCACCGACCTGCGAATCAAAATGTAGATTAAAAACTAAGGCAACAATATATTGTTTTAGAAGAAAGACAGAGTATTTTAACTACCTTTTGATTCTCGGATTTTTTTCTTCGAGGGTTAGGATTTGAGCCTCTAGTTGAAGATTTCACCTCAGGAACAGTTTTACTGAAGGAAATCAAAGTCAAACAATGGATTAAACAGAAATAAAAGAGATAAATAAGTGAAAGATGCGAGAAATAAAAGAAAATTACCTCGGAGAACTCATGATGGGATTAACAGGAAGAGAAGATGATAATCGAAGAAGTGATGAGAGAAGAAGATGAAGTTGCAGAAGTAAAAAGAGAAAGTAGAAAAGATAAGGAAGGGAATAAAAGGAATATATATAAGGGAATAGTTAGAAAAAGACGGTTATAAAAGACGTGTTCGAATTCTGTAACGGTTATATTCTCACGATCATTACTTCTTCGCAGAAATGACATGAGAAGAGGCAAGATGTAGGTACCGAATATCGTAAGAGGTTGGGTTAATAATGTAGTAACAAAGACAGGAGGAAAGTGTCGCAAGAAAATGTGAAGAGATTGCGAATATAAAATAAACTTACGAATAGAGGTCACGATACTTCGCAAGCTATATACAGTTGTACAGATTTCACTATAAATAGTAATTCAAATGTTAAATTGAGGAGGTTTTTTAAGTGAGTGATAGAAGAAGTCTTAGGAGAGAGAACAAAGAAAGTTGTAATTGTTCTAATCTCCATTTACATATTTCTTTGTAATCAGTTGAGAATATCAATCAAAATTATCATTTATCATCAAGAACTTCTTAAGGTTTTATAAATTCTACTGAGGGTGTAGTTGTAGGATTTCCTGCAACTACAAGTTGCTTGGTCTCAACTATACGAAGTTGGTTTATTTTGTATAACGGCTTAATCTTGAGAGTATTCAATTCTGGACTAGATCCCGGGGTTTTTCTGCATTTGCGGTTTTCTCATTAACAAAATCTTGTTGTGTCGTTTACTTTACATTTCTGCATTATAATTGTTTTATTATAATTAAAGTAAATTGCACAAACGTTAATTCCTATTTACTTGATAAGTGAATCCTATTGAGTTTGGTTAAGTCTGAACCTTTGCATCAAGTAAACACACTTTTTTGTTGTATTGTCTCGATCTCGTATCCATAGACGATCACACAAAGTGTGAACCGATTTGTTGTATTGTCTCGACTCAGTCTATAGACAATTACTTTCGGGGAAAGGACTTATATGAAGGAAAAGTAATAACTTGTGGTATATTTGGGGTACCCTCGCCTTTTCAATTGGTATTAGAGCTGGAAAACACGAAAATATCTAACAATCTGTGTTTGGTGCGATCTATCCTATAAGAATTGAATCCATGTCTGATTCAGTTAACGTTAAGCAAGAGTATGACTACTCAAAGGTTGAAGATGTTACTACTTCATTGACTCATGATCCAGGAGTTGCGAAAACATGTGTGTCTTTTTCTGATGAAAAAGAAGATGTTGGGAAAGAGTTGGTAAAACTCCTAAAGCCTATAAAATCTCTGTCTTATAAATTGATTATTTTAAAGATAGAGTTAGATCTTCTTAAATAGGAGATCAGAAATAAAGGCAGTCAAGTGGATATTCTAGCTGAAGAGAATATGAATCTCACTGTCAAATTAGAAGCTCTTGTTAATTCTCTTGATAAAGAGACAAGTCCAATGACTCTGAAAAATGATGATATTGTATTGGTCACATCTGAAACAGATCAAGATGATGGTAGTTTACCGAACTACATCAAGTCATAAGAGGATGAGAAACAAGCTTCTATATCTACTGACGATCAAATGAAATATTGTCCAAAGGAAACTTTGAACCGATTCCATGATAATGATCTTAAGGAATACTTTTTTCAGTCACTTGACAGGAAACTTATACTTCTTTAACATACAGTGGTAAAAATTTTGAAGGAAGTTTCTTGTCTTAAAAAACTGAAAGATCATTCCTCAGTAGAAAGACAGATTGTGCCACAACCCTATAAGATCAACTCAAAATCAGAGGAAAGAGTTGGCAATAGCTTCTAGAAGAAGATTCCTCCTCATCCCTATCGAAACAATTCTTGTTTTGATGAAGAACGATTCCAGAAGGAAGGGAAAGAGAGAATCTCTGCCAAAAGAAATAATGAGGGATTTCCAATAATTGTTTTAGATAATCTCACTGATGTGAATCATAAAGAAGTCCTTAGAATGAGAAAATCTTATGAAAATATCATTGAAAGAATTAAGAGAGATCTATCAGTCTCTGAGAATTCTCACATCGGTACAATTTCTCCACATGATCATATCTCTAGAATTAGAAAAGATCATTATCTTGGGAGAAAATATTTTGGGAAGAAATTCCCTAAGAGAAACATGAACTATGTTTCTGATAGTTAGTATAAGCTTGAAAAAGCTTATTCTTCAAGCTTATTCTGATACAACTTAATTGTATCAGGTTTGTGCACCCTCATCCCAATACGTGCCCTGAGATGGATGAGAAAAGCACATAAAGAATAAGGGCACATGTTAATGGTAGTTCCCATTTTCGGCAATAAAAGATATTTAAGGAATACTTTTTAGGTCTCCTCTTCAATAAAAGGAGAAGTTCGAAAAAATGATTTATATTTCTAAAAACTATTGTTTTCTTAGGTTTATTATCTCTCCTTGAAGGATGTCTCCTATAACTCGCAGTGTTACAAGGAGTGATAGAAGGGAAGCACGAATAGTAAGAAACTGTCAAGGGTTTGTCCCATTTCAAAAAATCAGGAATATTATCTCGATAATCGAACCTGATTCTACCTCTACTAGAGTTCAAGAAGAATCATGTCTTTTTGCTATCGATGATTCAGAGTTTACCAAGTTTTTTTCAATAGATGGTATGAGTAATGTTATGAATGAGTTTGAAGAACTCATAAGAAATCTATGTATCTTGGTTCAAAATCGGGATGAAATAAAAGATAAAATTCAAGAAATGAAAAGTGAATTTGGAGGTTTCAAACTTCAACTTGAAGAAGCAAGAGGAGTTCTCTCTGAACTCAAGGTTATTGTTAAAGATCTTGAGAAACAAGAAGTGGTTGTAGACAAGTCTCTTGAGACATTCTTTAACAGTTTGAACACTGAAGAAACATCAGTGAACAATAAGAGCACCACTAGAGATTAAGTTATATGCTGTAATACTTAATCTAGAAAAATAGACATCAATTTTTGATTTCTTTCATTGATTGTATAAGTCTATTGAATAAAACTATTATGAATAAAGTTATTTGATTTATAATTTTTCTTGTGATAGTTTTGATTTACATAGCCGGTACTTTAATGCTTTATTTATTTGCTATGTATGTGTATGAGATGTTTGATTTCGGTTTTATTACCTTGATATTCAATCTCATAATATATTGTGTACCCTTATGGTTTGGGTGACTTTTTGATTTAGCAGGATTAAATTCTAGCCCAAGTTGGTAGGCTTTATCAAAGGATCATGAGGGATTCATGTATAAACAATATGTGAAAAAGTCACAATATGTTGAATCGGTTTTGGTTTAGCATAAAAGCATATGTGTTTCGACGGTTCTCTGGTAAAGGTTGGTTGTTGTTATTCTTTTGTTTTTGGCATGAGAATGACAACATAATGGTATTTCGATATCGATTCTCCCGGAAGAAGAAAGCGATGGAATCATATTTGGAGAAGTTGGATGCGAAATTGAGGTAACAATCTTGTTAGTTAATTGTTTTCCTGTTTTAAGAAAAGCCAATTTTTATTTGATATAAATATTGCTTTTGCTTAAACAAAATTTTTGGTACAATTGATGTGTTTATTCTATTATGTATGTATGGATGTGTGTGTGATTCAATTGTTTCAGGTTAAGTAAAACTTTTGCCATCTTACTTTGTTGTGTCATATCATTAGTTTAGGCTTACAAAATTTGGTGCAATTGCTGTGATTTAATGTTTATGTTAATTCAATTGCTTCCAGTTAAGTAAAACAATTGTTATTTTTCTTTATTGTGCAGTATCAATTGTTTAAGCTTACACAATTTCGGTGCAATAGTGAAACTTTGATTTATGTGTGTTGTTCCAATTGCATCCGGTTGAGGTGAATAATTATGCAATTTCATTTATTAGTTTGTATGATTTATCTATGGCTTAACGAATGAATATGTTAACAGGACGAGTTTCTTAGTCCAATTCGATTCCGGATAAGATAAACTAAGTTAATTCTGATCTTAGTTAGACTTATCAAAGTGGAGGTTTCGGTTATTCAAGTCTATCCGAAAGACTAAACAAGGAAATGCTAGTTAACTAACCTAGTATTTGGCTTTTTTGAAACCTAAAGGTCTAAGTTATATGGATAATTAGAACTTGATGAGAAAAATGGAGTTTATCTTTGTTTTGGTCTTATCGAATGAAGCGGTTGTATTTATACAATCGGTTTAGCAAATGAACTAAGTTGCTTAGTTGATTTTTGGTTTGCCAAACTAGTTGGGAAAATTGCCTCGGGCAATTATTTCTATGATAACATATCAAAACGTGATTACTTTGTAGTTTCGGTTTTGATATTGGTTATCAAAAAATGGTATGTGGAACCCTCATGCTTGACTCAACAGGTTGCAAGTCTATTTTGATATTTGTAAGATCCTTTTCGTGTTGTCCTTTATTTTTTCACTTCTTTGTCATTTTTGTGACAAAAAGGGGTAGAAATATATGGAATAAACAAGTGATGCTGGTATCAATTTATGGTTGATTGGTGTCACTAGGGAAGAGGACAATGGTGCTTGAAGGTTTATCTAACGAATGAGGAAAAGCATAGACTAATGGGGAGTAACATATCATATGATTATGATAACAAAGACGTGCGGATTGAAAATCTACTTATCTCACCTTTAGGGGGAGTATGAGCTTTGTTATTATAATGCAGCTACTGCATTTTTGAGGATTGAATGAATGCAGTTTATGTGCTGTTGGATTCGGTAATCAAGCGTATATGTAATGAATTCTTGTAATTTGTTTATCCATATGATTGTTAGAGTTTTGTCACTAAAATTGACAAAGGGGGAGATTGTTAGAGCATTGCTCGGTTGAACCCACCAAGCGTTTGTACGTGAAGTTTGGTTGACATATTTTAGTGAAACAAAACTCATTTAAGAGTCGCTTGATTTAAATGTACTAAAGTCAACTTCGTATAGGTTACCTTGAAAGTATTAGGATGAGACATTACAAGTATTGCGAAGACTTGAAGAAGTGCGGAGCTACAACGACAAAATCATCCTTCCACTTGAGGTTAGTGATATTTGACCTGAACTGTTTCATTCCCTAACGTATCTTTCAAGTCTTGCATATTGAAAACATAAAAATGTGAAGCATGAACACTCTAGATATACATAGTATTAAGGAATACAATATGAAGTTTCTTGCTTAACCATTAAACTTTGTATATAAGACATCGACATAATCGTATGAATGCTATTGTGATTATGTATGGGTATGAGGTGAGGATTTCATCCTAGGAAACAATGTTTTTACATGTGTTTTAAGGAAGTAAGTTCATGATATTGTTGTGAACCGAAAAGGAAATCTCCAGGCGTTATTGGGACTGTTCTTCATTGCATATATTATGAACGACCAATATATGTGATTAGTATAACCGCTCATGACTTGTTTGTCTTCTTGGTAAAACTATTCACATGAGGCCTGACTTATGTATTGGTATGACTTTTATTAGTGAAACCGATCTTAAGTAATCACCTGGGGTATAATCGGGTTGTGAGTGTCTGAACTTATTACTGGGAGAAGGGGAACCGATCCTAGTAAGAGGTGCAGTGCATCATAAGGGGAACCGATCCTTGTATGAGGTGCAACAAGGTTTATGGTAGAAAGGGGAAACGATCCTATGAACATGTGCAACATGTTTTTTGGAAGGGGGAACCGATCCTATGGACATGTGCAGTGCATACAAGTTAGATACCAAATATATGTGGCGAACCGATCCTAGTACCTAGTCATCCCGTATCTTTGGTAAGCTAGTGTAGCTATGCACAGTACTCACATGGAGGTAGAACCGAAACTTGTTTTGGTAGAACCGTAAACCCATGAGTTGTGATTGAGTGGTACTTGATCAATCACATAGTTCTTGAAATTCAGATGAACCAATTCTAAACTTGTTTGGAAGTGTGGTAAATTGGTTTCAAGTGAGCAAGCATGGAAAAGACTTGCAAGAGTAAGATGTCGTCACACTTTGAACCCAGTGCATTAATGCTTATTCTATATTATTCAAAGATATTCCTTAACGGATAAGAAGGAAGTAAATCCCAAGATCGAATTTAAATAAGTTAAGAATCTTTTAAATTAAGGGTTTTTAATTATATATGGAAAATAATAATTAATAATATGCAATTAAAGATTTTCCAAGGAGATTTCGATCATTATTTTTGGACAGTGCATTCACATGAATTATGAAAACCAAATTTGGGTTAATATGGAAAAATATCTTAAGTATATTTTCGGTTTTGGAAATTCCTTGGAGTCCAAAATTCCTTGTCTATAAATACTTTTAGTTTGCATTTCTAGCAAACTAATCCTACGTAACATTAGACTTACTATTTTGTCTTTGTTACTGGTGAAGATGCTTATCGGAGAGGAGAGTAATCTAATTAGGTGAAATCTCTTACAGCCGCTCAATTTAAAGTCTTCTTTGGGATTGAGAAGCTCTAGCGCGACCCGTTGGTGGGAAACTAGATATTGTGGTTTATCTTTAGTTTTCGTATTGATTTGATTGACTAACGGTGGTTGAACTTTGATTGCACCTAGTTTGTTTATGCTTGAGAATCTTCTCTTATGATATAAGATTCACTCAAACTAGTTCAAGGTTTCGACTGGGATCTTTAGACTGTTGTTAGATCTAAAGACGATCTTGTGATAATCCATTGTTAACAGACTCCGTTCTGTGTGTGATTGATCACAAGAGATTGAAGTAGTTGTGTGTAGGTGTTTATTGAAGGTATAAAAAGATTTGAAGATAAAGAAGATATTGAAGATTTCTGACTTGGTTTTTACAATCTTTGGTGTGCATAATACTTGTTTGGGAAAAAGAGGATCCGATTATATTTGATTTATCCTTTTGCGTATTTTGATAGAATAGTTGAGGAAGATCAGCGTCAATACGTTTCCTTATGATTAAAGGTATTGATTGGCTTAATCTTAATGATTGCCTTTGGGTGACTGAATATAAGATAGATCTTGGAACATGGCAAAGGAGTTTATGATAAGATAAACAAGGGAAGCTTTGCGCAACTCATATCACTTGGTTGAAGAGAGTTGATACCAAACAGATTTGTTGTTCCTTTATTGTTTGGAATACGAACCAAAGGAATTGGTCCAAGTACGTGACTTGTTTACAGGTTGGAGGTGTGGGAATACAAACAGAACTAGGTGAACTATAGGTTTATTTGCTTGGTCTCAACTATACGAAGTTGGTTTATTTTGTATAGCGGCTTAATCCTGAGAGTATTCAATTCTGGACTAGGTCCGGGGTTTTTCTGCATTTGCGGTTTCCTCGTTAACAAAATCTTGCTGTGTTGTTTACTTTATATTTCTGCATTATAATTGTTTTATTGTAATTAAAGTAAATTGCACAAACGTTAATTCATATTTACTTGATACGTGAATCCTATTGAGTTTGGTTAAGTCCAAACCTTTGTATCAAGTAAACACACTTTGTTGTTGTATTGTCTCGATCTCGTATCCATAGACGATCACACAAAGTGTGAACCGATTTGTTGTATTGTCTCGACTCAGTCCATAGACAATCACTTTCAGGGAAAGGACTTATAGGAAGGAAAAGTAATAGCTTGAGGTATATTTGGGGTACCCTCGCCTTTTCACATGTGTCAATCGATTTAAATCAACAACCAAAAGTTCGGATATTCTAATTGATTAAACAACAACGCCCAACCTGTATTATTTTAATTATAAAGATAAACAATATAATGTTGAAAATAAAATAACATAGACACCACAATTTTGTTAACGAGGAAACCACAAATGCAGAAAAACCCCGGGACCTAGTCCAGATTAAACATACACTGTATTATGCCGCTATAGACACTAGCCTACTCCAAGCTAACTTCAGTCTGGACTGTAGTTGAACCCCAATCAATATCATACTGATCCAAGGTACAGTTATGCTCTTACGCCTCTGATCCTAGCATGATACTACATACTTGATTCCCTTAGATGATCTCACCCACAACTAAGAGTTGCTATGACCCAAAGTCGAAGACTTTAATAAACCAATCTGTATCACACAGAAAAGTCTACGGTAATAGATAAATCCGTATCCCACGAATATTCCTACAAGTTTTGTTCCATCTTTTGATAAATCAATGTGAACATGAACCAATTGATAAAACCATACTTATATTCCCGAAGAACATCTCAGCTTTATCAATCACCTCACAATATTCTTAATCGACGCAGCGAAAAAAATAATTATGGAATCACAAATGATGAGACGAAGATGTTTGTGACTAATTTTATATCTTGACTATCGGAGATAAAAATCTCAAGCCAACTATTACAATTGTACTCGTACGATAAAAACAACAAGATCAGATCACACAACTACGATAAAAGTAGTATCGGCCTGGCTTCACAATCCCAATGAAGTCTTTAAGTCGTTAACCTGGTTTAGAAGAAGAAACCAAAGGTTAAAGGAGAATCGACTCTAGCTTAGCACAACTAGTATCACATAGAATGTGTGGGGATTAGGTTTCCCAGTTGCTAGAGTTCTCCCTTATATAATCTTTCAAATCAAGGTTTGCAATCAATGTTAGCTTAGTAACAAAGCATTCAATATTCACCGTTATATGAAAACCTGACTGGATTCAAGATAATATTTATCAACCGTTAGATCGAAAACATAGCTTGTTATACACACATGTACTGCATGTTTGTAGGCTTGTGTAACCGTACCCAAACTTGTACATTAGTTGGTTCAACAATAGTTAACCAAATGGTTATCCATATGATAAATTTTATATCAACCATATTCTTCTTCACCATAACTAGTTCAAATGACTCAAATGAACTAGTTAGAGAGTTGTTCAATTGCTTAGATTTTTATGTACTACAGAAGACACAATTGAAGCAAAAATGATTTGATTCACTCGAATCGGTTCATGAACTATATAGCCACGGTTTGCAATATCATTCCTTAGTTTATAGATATGAGTTCACAAACATCGTTTTTAGACATAACCTACTCAAGTTTGCGGACTTCAGTTCCCTGATAGAGTTCACAAACTCCAGCTGAAATTCTTGGGTTTGAGAACTTCGCCAGTTCGCGGATTGAAGCTCACGCACTTCTCCGGTTCTCTTGATAAACAAAGTTCGCAAACTTTGGTTCAAGGAATAAGGAATTATACACATATGTGTTTCCACAATAATGCTTATATCCTCCATTGGTTATATTGTCTAAACTCTCATTTCAATCATTGAAACATTCTCAGAGGACGTTATATAGTTGTTATTCACAAACCATTTTTCGTCAGAGCAATTTTCAATGTGATTGAAACTTAACATGACTTTCGTCACTAGGTAAAGATGAACTTGGCTAAATCGAAAGCTTTACCAACACATATTTCGAGAAATAGATAGGCGAGGTATACTCGGCTCGAAATACCACATGTGTATAATCTTAGTTTATATAGTAAAACAACTTTTGTCTCAAGATAGGAGATAGAGTAGATAGACTTTTGAGTGATAGATAAGTTCAAGTCTCCACATACCTTTTAGTCGATAAAGATCCACCAGTTCCTTGAGTAGTCATTCGTCTTGTATGATGATTTCCATGGAGTTCTTGATCTCAACTACAATTTTTATCCTAGTCCGAGACCTTAGATATAGTAGACTAGAAATCAAGACTTATAGTTTTGATCACTAACATTGACAAACATGCTTGAGATAGCAACGCATGCGAGTTTGACCAGCAATGCTCTAACAGACATAATTTATGGTTCTACTTCCAAGAAGCTTGTTAAAGAGTTTCAAACCTCTCTTGGCAAGGAATTCGAGATGAGCAATGTTGGTGAATTGAGATTCTTTTTGGGTCTTCAAATTCAACAACACAAGGATGAAATTTATATTTCTCAAGAAAAATATGCAGAAGATCTTGTTAAAAGATTTGGTCTTCAGAAAGTACTCCCAAATTAACTCATATGCCCACTACAAGGATGAGAATGGTGTTGATGTTGATAAAAAACTTTATAGATCCATCATTGAAAGTCTTCTATATCTAACAACAACAAAACCAGATAACACTTTTAGCGTTGGTTGTTGTGCTAGATTTCAGGCTAAGCCAAAAGAATACCATCTTGCAGCTGAAAAATGGATCATAAGATATGTACATCATACTATCGGTTATGGTCTCTCTTATACATTTGATACCAACACTGATCTTACAGTGTATTCTGATGCAGATTGGGCAGGTTGTGTAAAATATATGAAAAACAAATATAGAGGATTCTACTATGTATGACTAAATCTTGTTGCCTGGCATAACAAGAAACAAAACTCACAATCACTATCAACGTACGAAGTATAATACATTGATGCAGGTTATACTTAACTTTTATGGATGAAACAAATGCTTACTGATTATATAATCGATACTGGAATAATAAAAAACTTTTACAATAACTCAAGTGCGATTCGAATTACTGAGAATCCTGTTGAGCACTCAAGAACTAAGCACATTGTCATAAGATACCACTTCATCAGAGATCTCTGTTATTGTCAACATAGAGTTTGTGATATGAGAACAACAATTGGCTAATATTCTCACCAAACCTTTAGACACCGCAATGTTTCAACACTTACGGAAGTCTATTGGTGTTGTTTTGGTTCATTAAGTCAAGTTTTACCAATTTCCCTTGCACTTATCCATATCCTTTGGGCAATAAAAACTTGAGTTCCAAGTAAGTAATTGTTGCCATCTTATTAAATCCTTCTTTTTCACAAAAGCAAGGTCACTCGTGTTGTTCTCTTGGGAATGACATTTAAAGTGGTAGAGTTCTTAAATGAACTTGTGCTTAATTGATATATCTTTGTTGGGAGTGTGGCTGTGGAATTTTAAAGGGGATGCTTGTATCTTTTTAATCTCCTAGGATGAGCGCTAAGTATTTATTACTATGTGATATCATCTAAATAAATTGATATGAGGAGTTACATTTTAACTATTAAATTATGTAGTATCTCCACCTCCCTTAAAACTTGAGATATCTTTTGGTTGTATTCATTATGATACCTTTGTTAAATTTATTGAGGAAAAGGGGGAGAATTATTTAGTAGTTTCATATTACATACATATGGTTTACGGATCATCATGTAAGGGGAAGTAAATCATTTCGCAATAGGTTTCACCTATTATACAAAAGATGTAAGTATTGATTAAGGGGAAAAACATATCACTGTAGTATTTCTTCATAGTTGAGATACAATTGAACTTTGGAGAGAAGATAATAATAATATGTTTCTGTATAACGACGATTGAGAATATTTATTTTCAAAAGTTGTTATTGCTATGGAATCGGATCTTCAACAACAACGATGCTGAGTTGAACATGCTCAGAATCATTGTAACTTGAAATAGCGAAAAGTTCAAGAAGAGTTGAAGAAACCAAGGAAATCAAGGCATTACGGATCGAAGAGTTTTTCGAAGCTTCATTTTTTTTATCCGTATGTATTAATAGTTTTGTCACTAAAATTGACAAAGCGGGAGATTGTTAGAGCATTGGTCAGTCGAACTCATAAGTGTTGCTATATCAAGCTTGTTGTCAAATTTAGTTGTCAAAACTATATCTTAATTTCTAGTCTACAACTAGTTAAGTCTCGGTCTAGGATAGAGGTAGTTGAGAAACAAACCAGTCATCATTTGTGTTCTACCTTTTGAAGGCGAAGATCAATCGAAGATTTTGGAGAACTTCATTAACAAAAGGTAGGTGATGACTGAACCACCTATTTCTCAAGTTATATTTACCTTTCTATCCTTGAGACGATTATCGCATGACTAATTAGACTAGCTTGCATAGACAATAATTTCGAGTCGAGAACTAATTATTTAGTTTATGAATTTCTCGAAATATATTGACTAAGCTTAATGAACATTTGTTCATACTTGATCAATTTCAGTGGAGAATAATTTATTGTTCGGAACCAAATAATGATTCAATTTTATCATTCGAAAATAGCATGGAAAAATGATATGTGTCATTGATGTTATTCGGGAATGTTTCAAATTGATTTAGAGAAATATAGAACTACTATATTCGGAATACAAGATAGTGTTATCAGTATTACAAACTGAGATAACTATTATATGTCTGAAGCCGTATTACATGTACTCGTACACTTAACGGAGTAGCTATATATCGACCTGTAAATTTGTGTGATACGCATACTCATATGCACATCAAGGGAAAATATGTTTGTTTCGTGATATAGATAGGTATGTATATTCGTATACAAATCAATTTGGAACTTTGTTAAGGGAACTGGGTTTAAGTACTCAAACCGGTATGTGAACCAATATAGTTATATGTTCTAAAACCAGTTTAGTACCCAAACCGGTAGGCAAACTGAAAAAGTTTTGTGAACTCCGGAACTGGTAAAAGTCTTAACTTTGCAAACCGGTACGTGAACTGAAAAAGTTTTCTCAACTCTGGAACTCGGTTTTTCCTATAAGTTTGGAAAGCGGTACGCGTACCTTGACTCAGACGACTCACGAACAACTCAAGTATTTGTACTTTGTGCATTTACCAAATATGTCAATTATGATTCAATTACAATTAAATTAGTTCTATGAGATGATTTGCATTTGATCAATTCTCTATAAACACTAGACTCATTTGATCATATGATTGTGACTCAAGATTAATGTCTTGTGAACATGAAAATGAGTGTTAAGCTTTTAAGTTCAAACCGGCTAGTTTCGGCTAACCATGTTGAACATAGTCGTTGTACACGGTTCAGTTATGGTTTACCTAACAAGAGTGCATATCTTGTTTATGTGAACAAGATTTAAAGCATTCATCTAATAGTGAATATTGTTTGCTTGGTTCCAAAGCTATCTTAGCTTAAACCTAAAGCAACCCTTGCCCTGAAGTCTATATAAGGGGAACTCTTGGAAACTGGATTCTTTGAATCCCGACACTACTTTTTTATGTGTCCTAGTTGTATATAGAGTCGTCCTCTCCAGAAACCCTTTTAGGGTTTATCGATTATCAAAGACTTCACTGGTATTCGTGAAGCTAGGTCAAGTTATCTTTTATCTTGATAACTTGACTATCCTGATCTTGTTCGATTGTTGATTTATCATTTAAACAAGATATATAGAAATCACAAAATTCTCTTCATCTCAACTTTGTGATTCCACAAGTTTTATACTTGTGAGGCCAATAATAATCTAGGCTGCACTTCGGGTTGCATAAGTCCGTATTTTGGGGATAGCCGGACTTTTGTCAACTTGATATCGATTACCATCACCTGATCCTACGTTTGATTTGATCATCCATTTCGATCATAAATTAGGAAATCAATTATGTAGGCTTAATCCGTGGGAGGCAGATTTGGTTTAAAGTCTTCAATTGAGTTGAAGCAACTCTTAGTTGATGTGACTCCATATAAGGGAATCAATTTCACAGAGTCCTGCTGGAATTCAAGAGGCGTAAGGAGCAACGACTGTACCTTAATCGGTGAATTTACTTTTAGGGAGTAACTACATTCCAGACTGAAGTTAATTGGTAGTAAGCTAGTATTTTTAGTAGCTTAATACAGTTTGGTGTTCAATCTAGACTAGGTCCCGGGGTTTTTCTGCATTTGCGGTTTCCTCGTTAATAAAATTTCTGGTGTCTGTGTTATTTATTTTTCCGCATTGTATTGTTTATCTTTATAATTGAAATATCATAGGTTGTGCGTTGATCAATCAAAGTAGAGACGTACGACCTAGTTTGTTGGATACAACTTGATTTATCCTTGGACATTAGTCTTTGGTACCGTCCAAGAACTCTCTTTGTGATTAGGTTCACGGATTCAATTTTGTAGACGTTCTAATCCTAAGAGAGATAGATATATAACTCTAGACACTTTCCTTGATTGAGCTTAACTCTCGAAGTTGAATTGAGTTTGTTCATACATATTTCCTACGAAAAAAATTGGTGGTGTATTTTGGTACCCCAAGTGTTTTCAGAAACCTAATCCAATCCTCAATTACTCTCAGCTTCACTTTCTCACTTACTCTACAATGGTTATAACAAACATTGTTCTCATCCTCTGCTTCTCCACTATATTTTCTTGATGTTCATCATAACCATCAGATGTCTGTAATCTTACTGTAGCGGCCGATGGTTTAGGAGATTATCGAACCACCAGTGAAGCAATAGAAGCCTCTCCATCCTTAAGTAGATCATCTTATGTGATTCACATTAAAAGAGGAGGTTATAAGGAGAACGTTTTGATCCCCCCCCCCCCCGAATAAGAAGAATCTTATTTTCAAAGGGGAAGCATGCTAGCAACCAAGATTATAAGACATCGTAGTAATGTTGGCGAATTTGGGACCCATAATACAACAACACTTGGTGAGTAGTTTCAATTTTAAGAATAACAATTGCATTGGTCTTGATATAGCACGTTCACGAATATTCACTTTTTTGCTATGTCCAAAGTTTATACCCAAATAATTTCAAATGTTTTTAGAATTATTTACATGGATCAGTTGGATCATCTAGTACAACATGAACTAGAAGAGCATTTTTTTGGCTTCACAATGTAAAGCTACTGTTCATAGGTGTTACAAGTGCAAGCAACCAGATCACCATTCACATGAATGTCGTGCCAATCAATCTTGTACTCTTGTGATTCAAGCAAGTGATGATTCTTTAACTAAAGCCCCCACTGATTTGGAGAAAGTTCACACTTATGGTGAAGTGGGTGATTACCTTTCCGATTAATTTGATTTTAGTATTACACTCATGGACGGGTTCTTCTCAGTCTGGAGGCCTGATGTATAAACATTCCATATTTAGAGTTTTATATTTTTGGAAGTGTTTTATGATTAAAATTTCTTATTTGTAGAATTTATCTAATTCTAGGAAATTGTTTATTTTTAGGATTTCTTATTTCCCAAATTAGAGTCTTAGAGTTATTTTAGGAATATGAGTTTTACTATTTTCTCTATGAATAGGAGACAAATCCAATATAGTTTCTCACATTATTATTCAATCAATATTGATTTTCTCTACAGTTCTTCTACTTTTGCTATCAAACTTCATTATTCACACTTCCGTTCTGCATTAATTACCAATAGGTATGTCAGTATGCACTTGTTGAGTTGAATTTGTTTCCAGTGAAGAAAATACTAAAGTGCTCGGAAATGCTTAAAAATTAGATATAAAAGGGAAGTATGTGATCTACGTGGTACTTGTTACAGACCATCCAATGGACCTGGATTAAATTTAGAAAAAATTGCCTTATGTTCAGTACCAGCCTCTCTACACTTCCGTCCATGCAATTCATAAAAACAACTTTATTAAAGATCACAACAAGTTCAAAAAAATCAAAAATTTAAAAACTTGACAAAATTTCTGATTGTTAATAACAAGTCATTATCAATTTCACAGTTTCTTCTGTTTCGGTCTGACTTGCTTACTCGCAACAACATATAAGGCCACTTTTTAGTTGAAAAAATTATTTGAAAATTATGAGGTTTAACGTTTCTTCGCATGACTTTGCATGAAAGTTCTCCAAAAGGTGATGTTACACACCATATATAAAATCTAGTGTAAATATAAGAAATTTTTGCAAATTGATTCATCTTATTTTATAAGAAACCTTGAACCGCAAATTTTGTTGCTTATTTCAGAAAATTTAGTGTGAAATTCAAAAAGACTTTATTGTGAATAAAAGAAATTCATGTGAGATTCAAAGTGCTAGAAAACGTATGAATTGCAATCCGTTTAAATTGAATATTTATATAATTCAAATTATACTCATTTCAATGATATAATTGTTTTGAGATTTAAAGAAATCCGTGTGAGATCTGAAATGTAGAAAAGGTGGAATTGAAATGATATAATTGCTACATAAAGTTTTGCCGCCCTCTAGCCCCATTTGCATCCTCATCCATTTGGCGCATATTCTCTACATATATTTCTTGCTTTTCTTCATACAAGGTTTCATCCATTTCCATATCTTTCTCAGGAGAACCAAAATTAGGCTTCATGGTTGAAAAATTAAATTGATCGAGATTAAGAGAAAATCGATTGGATGAAAGAGTCTTGTGATTTTGGAGGATAAATTTGAGTAATATACATCGAGGGAAAAACATAACCGTTGGGGTGACCATTGGAAAACTACCCTTTCGTGGCCTAGGCTAAGTCGCTAGCAGCAGAGTTTAAAACCTAACCGACTGAAATTTAATCGCCAGCATCTTAATGACGCTACTTTTTCGGCCGCAATGTTCATTTAACCATAATGGAAAATTCACTTTGCTCATCATTGATGATTTTCGTAGAATTTCATTTGACAATTTTCATGGAACTTATGCGTTTGTATATCAGAAGCAAATGTATTTTCCTCCATAAAAAGTTAACTTCTCGGCTTATATGAATCGATTTGAAATTATCTCCCCACACCGACTTATTGCAATTTGACTTCTAGTGGGCCTTTGACACGCGTACATCAGCTTCATCCATTCTCTTTTCCTTTTACCCAAATTTCCAGAGTTTCCCTCTCTAGTTCTACTCTTCAAGCTTCTCAAAGCTCTCACCAGTTTACCAAGAGATAGAGAAAGATGGCTCAGTTGGTAAAACCATTCATAAGAACACAAAACCCATTAATATGTTCATCCTGTTCTTCATCAATCCTTCGTTTTCTCACAACTTTGTTCCCACATAAATCCACCTATTCGCCGTCAATCCACAACAACCACCACCAACAACGACGGCGGCAACTTACTAGCTTCATTACACTTCCTCTCTGTAACAGAAAATCTGATTTTAAATCACATGCTTTGAAATTATCTGATTCTACATTACTAGAAGGAGATGAAAGTGATTCTTCTTCTGCTTCTGATAAGAGTAGAAATGAGAAGAAAAGGGAAGCTCGTAAAGCTGTTAAATGGGGAATGGAACTTGCTACTTTCTCTGAGTCTCAGATTAAACGAATTGTTAGGTATTTTTTCAATTTAAAACCCTAATTATCTTTTATTTTAGCTATTTTCAGTTTCAACCTTGTCTGTTTTTACTCTTTGTTTAACTTGAATTGTGTTGTTTCAGAATCGCGTCACTGGAGGTAGAAGTTTACGAAGCTATCATGTTAGTCAAGAGATTGGGTGCAGATGTTCGAGAAGGCAAACGAAGACAACACAATTATATTGGTTAGTAGTTAAGAATTGAGAATTCCCAATTAGTAATCATGTTTATCAAAATTCAGAATATTGTAGAAATTTTGGAAATTTCTAGGTTGATTGTAGTATCATTTGGGTTGTAAAAGGTGAAAACTTTAGGAATAGGTTCTTCATTTTATGTATGGTCGGAATGTCATCCGTATCTTGCAAACTCTTTAGGGTAGGTTGTACTAATACCATCAGTCCTATTAATCTGAATGAATGTTAATATGTTTAGTTGCTCTCACTCATGCTTGGTGAAGTTTATATTGTGGAAAACTATAGTTTAAGCTTTTTAGCTGAATTTTTTTTCTCATTGCGTATTAGGGAGATTACTGCGGAATGTGGATGCTGAATTGATGAATGCTTTAATACTGGCTACAAAAGATGGTGATATGGATACGCTGGAAGCTTTATCTGGCTTTGCAACTAAAACTGTCACAGAGGATGAGCCAACGTTGGAAGATTCTGAATCTGAGGAAGAAGAGGAGGTAGGATACAGTTCACTTGTTGGCATAGAATGGTGTCCATTCAACTGTCTAAAACTATGTGATTGAACTTTTAAGTGAATATGGAGCCTGCTGAAGGCAGTCCGCAAAGCTCAACCTTTAGCTAGTAAGAAAGTGTAAAGAAAAAACACTTACCATTTAACATAAGCTAACTCTTAGAATCTTGTTTACTTTAACCATTCTCGACAAATGATCTTTGCATCTTTGTTCAAATTCAGGAGTCAGATCCGTACTCTGATCTAGCAACAAGATGGTGTGAAGGGTTGATGAGTAAGGACTCCGACATTACAAACGAAGTTTATTCCATTCACAGAGTTGAATTTGATCGTCAGGTAAATTAACCACAAAGTCTCTTATGTAATTGTCTGAGTAGCATATCACAAGTTTCTCATCAATGAATTGCCAAAACAGTTAAAGGTCTTGACAAATTGTGTTTCATCACTCATAAGCATTATCTTCCAGTTGTTTTTTTTAATTCATTTCTGCGAAATACATGATATTTGTGAACTCTAAAGTTTACCTTGTAATTATCCATCAAACATGAAACTACCCGTCACTTCTATACCTAGAATTTCTCCTTAGATGCTCCCTGCAGGACTTGGTTTTCGGTATTATAGTTTAAAAAGATCATTTTAACATCAAAGAAGTTGGTCCGGTTCACTTTTATGCCACTGTGCATATGGAGGGGATGGAATGATGCCGTATCTAAAGCATGTATGGAAGAATTGATTGAGGGTTATAGAAGGCCTGTTGTTCTTCTTTTTAGGCACATCGCCATATTCTCTCTCAAGGAATTAATGCTACTTTTACATCCATTCAGTCCTAACTTCCTGCTCATTGGTATACGTTGCACTGGAGACAATGTTAGTTCTAAAAGCTGTATATTGCTCGAGTCTACATCACTACTTGAGTTTATTCGACGTTTTCTCTCTTTTTTCAGTTTTTGATCATCCAATCACTATTAGATGTGTAAATTATAAAGCATAATGACAATAAATCTGAAGTAGAACACGAGAGTAAGGTACTACTTTTTCTTTGAATTGGCTACTAGAGAATACTTGCTAGATAATAGCAAAATGAGAAGACAGGAAAATTAGTAGAGCAAGTCAGGATGGCACTTTCTAAACTTGAATAACTGAAAAAGCTGCTGGTAACATATATAAATCATTGTTCGTTTGTAAATTATTGCTTTGCAGTCCATGTTATTTAGTGTTTCTTTACCAACCCAGTGTCCCTGCTCTAAGCATTTAGCCATAAGTTAGCTTCCTGCACATTCACATACCATTAGTTTTTATATCAAGAATATTTATTGAATTCAGAATGTGAATTTAAGCATTACATATATTCAATAAAAGTATCCTTATCTTCCTATTGAAATACCATATATGTCATTTGTTTGATCACCTCATGTTGTGATTTGTTTGGCTCATGGTATGCTTTATTTTTTTAATGCCTGTACAGTTTGATACTCACTAGACATGAACTCAAAATACTACCCAAATGCTACTGTTTAGGTTGGTCTGTACTTTGCATTTGATATTGACTCAAATGCGGAACTAATTGTTTGAAGTTGATTCACTAATGGTCTCCCACGCTACTAATAAGTATCATAGCATCACTGTAGTTTCATCGTTCGTTCTGAGTGCTATATGGATCGCGTGATGGAGTACCACATGAGAAAAATGATGTAGGAACCGTAATACGTTGCTTTTAACTGTCTTTTTCTTTTCTTGCTCAAGCATTAAATCTCTTGAGGTGCCCTGTATCAGGAATTACGAAAACTTGTTCGAAAAGTACATTCTAGTGAAGTACGGCAGCTCAATAGTGAGAATGAAGGCACTTCTGATAAGGCGATGGCCGGGGCAAGGAAATCACTGTTTGATTTCCTTCATTCTCTTGCGAAGCAAATGCCATCTGACTTAAGTTACTGAATCACTTTCATACAGCTAATTCTTCTTTATCACTGAAGCTAGATTGCTAGAGGGAATCAATCCACTGATACCCTCATCCAGATGTGACTGTCCAATCCCTTCTGTCAGTCGTGGTCCTCATGGAATATTTGGTGTTTATCCATTATCCCGAGGCCTGAAAAAGGTATGTACTAATTTTATTTGATAATTTTATCTTCGTTAGAAAGTTTTGTTAGCCCTCAAGAGATCTAAAATTTTAGTTCACATTAAGATCTCCTAGTCCAAGGTGCATAAAGAGCCAAAATTAAGATTCATTTCTTTGTAAACTATATGTAGAAGAACTCATCCTCAAGTATCAAAATTTCTGTTGCAGTAAAATTATTTTGTCAGTGTTTACAGTGTTGAAACCCATGATTTTGGCTATTCATGTTGGCTCTTGCACTCTTGCTTAATGAAGAAAGTGCCTTTCATGACTGACTAGCCTGCATGAACTAATGATAGCTAAAAGCTAAGAAGTCTTTTATTTGAATTAAGATTAATTAGAACCTGATTCGCCATTGAGATACTAGCTTGAGTCTTAGCTAATCTGGTCATTCAGAAACGTGCTTAACGGTGATAATTGCTTATTAAAGATGATAGTATAGGAAGGGTTAAATGAATTAGGACTGTCTAGTGTGAATTTAAATACACTAGAATGTGAATAAAGTCATCCAAGTGTTGGGTGCTAAAACATCTGAATGTGGGGGTAGTTGTGTAGTATCTTTCAGATTTTTGTATCCAACCCTACCATCCTAGTCATAACCTTGTAGGAGTGAGGAACAAATGGATAATAACAACTGAACAACTACAAAACCAGATCTTATATGAACACTACACCCTACATCAACACACCACACCATGTCTAAACCCCACTGCATTGCTACTAAGCTGCACCACCAAATCTTATTTAATGCTCCCCTGTTTTTGAAAAAGAGATACTATCATTTTTTTTAATTTGGCCTATTTTCAGTCTAAAATGAAAAAGTGATAGTATATTTTTTCTAGAATCGGAGGGAGTTACTTAGTAATAGGAGGCACTATGCAAAAAAATCAACTTAAGAGAAAAAAAAGTGTCTTATGGTGCACTATCTAAGTAATTCGGGTAGGGGCTACAGTTAACCCCTACTTAATACTGTGGGGTTTGGGTTGGACCATGTTTTAAATGGTGTTTCCTGTCCAGAGCTTAGCCACCATAATAGGAAACTGGAGAGAAGGTTCATGATCGGTTGTTCGAGTTATCAAGCATTTATAAGTGTACGATTCTTGCATTAAACGGAAAGAGATAGATGGACTGCATAAGTTTCTTCTGTACCAGATACATATAAGATCATGATCAGCGCTGGCCTGCCAAGATTGAGCACCATCTTAGGCATTGCATGTCGTGGTCATATATCTTTCTGACAGATGATCCCAAAGAATATACCACAGTATCTAACTCCATCGTCCATGCAGTTGAATACAAGAGACAACAGGTTAAATATCTATCGTAGTCCATAATTGATATAGTAAAGTAGACTACCATGAAAAAGATCAGATAAAATAGTTAAAAACAGAGCTAAGCATTGTCATTTAGTCTGGTCGGTAAGTCCTGAGACGCACCTTTTCATAAAACTTACATAAATAAACAAACAAGAGTAATATAATCAAGATTTGCTTATACGTACCTGTATGGTATTATACACTAATGAACTTGTGATTCTTTAAAATAAAAAAGATGGCAAGGATTCTAGTTCTTTTTAAAAATACGTCATTTCACTTGCTTATTAGAAAATATCTTTGCCTGTTTGGTCCTAATAGCCTAGATATTTTAATGCAAACCAGCACCAGGGAAACAGTATATCTTCACAGTACTGAGTGTGATAGACATTAAAGGATGTAGATATTTACGGGTGAATATGAAGGGGAAATATCACAGAAAGAGCAAGATGCTATGAATTTTTGTTTCCGTCTATTATTAATAGACCTCATGAAAAATTCTCAAATTGGTTGATGAGAATATTACAGGCAGCACTCATATCTCGTGATCTTTACACCTTTCCCTCAGTTGTCCATGGACCGTCAATTGGATGCTAGATGGCCCCTCCCTAATGTTCTTCCTCTCTCAAGCCTTTAAACTATCGTCCCAAAGGAGTATTGGACGCAAGTCGCACAAAGAGCTCCCAATTCTTATCGCGTCGCCCAAAAAGGATTTTATGGACGGTCCGCAAAAGTACTTGGACTGTTTTCATTTGGACACAGAATTTTGATCGGAAAAAGGTGAAAAGGTCAACTTCTGGTTGTCTCTCTCGGTAGTGAACATCGTCCACTATACTGACACTGCTGCAATCACTTCACCTAAGAGTTCTACAGATAGAGAGGAACCTTAGACTACAATGGTTTTGTTTTATTAGTTAGTAGTTAGCAAATTTCATGGAGGAAAAGAAGGGGGCGTTTTGTGTTTTGATAATATTGGATATCTGGTGACTCAAGGGACGTTTCACTACAGGTACTACTATTCTGGGAGAGTTGCCTCGGAGCAATCGATCAGCAAGTTGAGAGGAGGATATGTTATTGTACTGAAATCTATAAATAAATGGAACCTCCAGGTGACTCAAGGGTCATTTTGACGCACAATCTGTTTGAATTTGTGGATCATGATGTCAACCTGAGCTTGTTAAGTGTGAACGTGTGATTCTTGATATATGAAGCTAAACAAGAAAAGAAAAGAAACCAGGTCAAGTAATAATATGTGGGCAATTTAGACTCGTTTTCTTATTTTTTGGAACCAGCTACAGCTAGTACTAATAGTAATAGGTGTGTGCAAAAATGACTTATTTATATGTTTTTCTTGGTATTCGCAATTTTCTATCTATTGATCCAACAAGAATTTTTGAAGAAAAATAAGTCATTGCAATTTAATTATTCGAAGTGTTTGAAGAACAAAAGTGGATAAGGTAATTTAAGAGTAATTTACGGAGTCTAATGAAACGAACGTGGCTAATTACTGTAGAGAATGACCCAGGTAGGAATATAGCCCAGTTTCTAGATTTGAATTGTTTAACTGAAGAGTCAATTCCGGAGAGACGTTGCTGGCCATACTTGACTTAGTGCCAGTATGATCCTTCCCGCATTGGCCATTTCAAGCAATGGAAAAGGTGCTCGGATATAACCCTGGAACAGAGAAAGAAAAGACACAAAAACGGCTACTATGCGTGTTTAAACATAAACAAAAACTATTGCGCGTGTTTATAATCTCATACCGCAAGTTTAGTGTCAAATATGAAACCTGTTTAGACTTCATATTCCTTTTGATGGGTAATTTGTCATATCAGGAATCAAAGATAATCTCTTAGCTCCAAGTGTTAAAGATAAGCAAGGAATGCGAAATGTCCAAACTTGAAACTCATGATGCATCACCTTCCTTGTTTTATCATCCAACTAATTCCTGTCCTGACACTGAAATTAGACCAAACTTTTCAAGACTACTGCAAAAACAGTTTTACATTGAATTCAACATATACGTTACCACTTATAGAATCTGTTGCCTTTTCTTCTGCTCCATGCAAAATATCTTCTCCTTTCTCCTCTCGTAAGAAGCAACAGAGAGTCTGAGAAACGAAGTAAGATATTTTCTTAGTGGTCGGATACATACAAAAAACAGAGTCTTATTGAATGCTGCCTGAATCTGCCGACATCATTGCTTGAATTGGTTAAGTCGGTGGGACCACTTATATATACAGTAACATGTGCTCCCATACGCCATCCCATTTTACTTGTCATCCTTTTTCTATAAATCCTCATCCCATCTTCTCAATTTAAAAAAAAAAAGATCACTCTCTGTTCTGTTTCTTTTCCTCCCAAAGACAGAAAACAGAGTTTGGTAACCGACTCTACTTAGCTTCTTCTTCTTCATCCAATTCTACTTCCTTCTTCTTCCTCACATTTCTCAACTGAGTCAATGGCTCGGGGGAACCTTTGTGTTGCTTTAATTTCCTTTCTGTTGATCCTTAATGTTTCAGGTTAGTGTTGTTGTTCATATACTCTGTTTCTTATTGGACTTAATTACTCCGTTTCTTCCTCTGCATCACCTTTTTAAGACTTACCTTCAAAATAAACCATAATTTAGTGTTATGTTTGATTAATAAGAACTTGTGTAATGTTAAAATTTTGTTGTTACGATTTTTTCAGGGGTATTGTCGGTCACGTTTACTATGATAAACAAGTGTAGTCAAACAGTATGGCCAGGAATTCTATCAAGTGCAGGGATATCTCCTCTTGACACAACAGGGTTTGCATTACAGAAAGATGAATCAAGAATTGTGACCGTTCCAACGTCGTGGTCAGGTCGGTTATGGGGTAGAACTCATTGCAGTCAAGACTCTACAGGGAAATTCTCTTGCATATCAGGTGATTGTGGTTCAGGAAAAGTAGAATGTTCTGGAGGCGGTGCAACACCACCGGCTACACTAGCTGAATTCACATTAAACGGTGCAAACGGGCTTGATTTCTACGACGTGAGTTTGGTAGACGGTTATAATCTGCCCATGTTGGTGGTTCCAGAAGGTGGAACAGGTGGGAATTGTAGTACAACTGGTTGTGTTGTCAATTTGAATGATCTTTGCCCTAATGACTTAAAAGTAACGAGCGAAGATGGCAGCCATGTTGCTTGCAAAAGCGCGTGTGAAGCGTTTGGAGATCCTCAGTATTGTTGTAGTGGCGCATATGGAAATCCTAATACCTGCAAACCATCTTCTTACTCTGAATTCTTCAAGAATGCTTGTCCTCGTGCTTATAGTTACGCGTATGATGATGGAACCAGCACTTTCACTTGTGCTTCTGCGAGTTATGTTATCACTTTCTGCCCTCCATTATCCACCAGGTGAATTCACAACCGCCAATTATCACAGTTGGTAAATGATAATGTTTATTATTTACCGTTTAAACTTACATTTAACAATTTGGTACTGATCAGTGTTTTCATATGTTATTGCAGTAAAAAGGCCACCAAATATCCAGAGGCAGCAGAGTTGCCACTGTACAATTCAACAATGACATACTTAGGCGGTGGCGAAAGTTTAGAGGACGGCGGTGTATCATCATCCTCGGCCATGCGCGTCTCGTTCGTGCAATTCCTTGGCGGTGCCGTCTCTCTTTTCATTTTATTATCATCATCAACATCATCTGCAGTTTGGAGGTCAATTTAATCGGCCTTTCGGATTAAGAACCTTCACCCTTCCCAGAAAAACTAAACAAAAGAACCAGAAACATGTTGTATCATGTGCGGTGTGCCTCTAGCTTTTTGATCGTGATGTGGGCTTGGGCCTAACTGAAACAAACAAACAGAAACCGGTCTTTCCATGTGGACCCCTTGAGTTTGGCAGTAGAGTGACGAAATTGGTTATCACTCTCAGAACCGGACAGGACCAAGGCTTATCACTATTTTTGGCAAAGTGATAGCAAATTTAATCATACATACTTTTGAAATTTTATGTGGTGAAGGTGGAGTTTGACGACGATGATGATGATTGATGGATGTAATAACATTATACGCAATAGATTCTAATATATACAGCGAATTCGCATTATAAATCGAAGTCATATTCACTGATCTGAAAGAGTTAAAAGCCAGAGATGCCACTTACACAGATATTCTAGTTTAGCTGAAATGATATTTTTTTGTGTGTGGAGCTAAAATCAAGTGGGGATTTTTTTTTTGTTGTTGTTATTTTGGACTTTTGTTATAGTTTTGAAGTTGTGAGAGTTTTCCTCCATTGATTATGTATTTGTTGCCTATCGCTGATAGGTATATTTGAGGTGATGTAATGAACCATTAACGCCTGTAAAAGCAGCCAAAAAATTGCAATATCTATGTAAATTGTACTCGTTTATTTCTCTAAGTTTGTTAATGCAAATAAGAAAACCGAATTAGGGTACTGTTTATGATGATACTACAAACACATAATGTGATATAAGTTATCCATTTCAATGACGATTGAATGTTAGTACGAGCTAGCTAATACCAGTTTGGACTGGTGGGTGGTGATGTACTAGTATTCGTTTGTTTAGCTACTTTTGTGAAGATTACGCGTTAATTAGCTTTAATATAACTGGATATAACCCACCAAACTTTGTGACGATTTGGTCTCATGTAGCAGCTCATTCTTGATTAAGATGTGTAACCTTATAACATAATGGACTCCATAATTCCATATAATATAGCCTAACTAGTACTATCATTACTTTTGGTTTAGCAATTCTTTTTTTCCTATCTATGAGAACCTCTTCCTCCCGTGTTTCTAACTTTTGGTCAACCAATTTTACTAGTTGTTGGCTTACTCATTGCGACAAGTATTTTTATTCTTGATTGGTAAATAAAAAGTCGATAGTGACGAGTTTCGAACTTAGATGAAACCGCCAAACCGGCTACTTTAGCGGTTGAGATAAAGGTTTTTGTAAATGAAAGAGAGGATGCATACGTCCACAACAATGTTGTTCAAAGGTAAAGCAGACAACATCTATTTCGCAAAGATGCTCTAGTTGGTCCTTGCTTAAAAGAGAAAACCAACTTGATTGAAATGTCATTGCCAATTTCAATCAATGCCAATGTGTGTAATCCAATACATGAAAAAAGGTTTAAATGTTCTCGAAAAGATAGTGTGTACAAAACCAACAGACCGATCTTACGTGGTGCCACATCAACTACAAACGAATCTATCCATAAAAAAGACCCCTGTGATCTTAGAATGACTCCGTATTGTCCACACACGTCATTCACTAATATGATCAACAGCTGATCATGTGATTCATGTTACCCTTGAAAAGAATGCACCTGAAAGTTGATTTGTTTTGGTTTGTCATTATGATTTAGAGCCTGTTTAGCAACCACAATCAAAAGTCAATCTAAATAGTAACAAAAGTCAATCTCAATAGTTAAGACGCAGAAACACTAAGATGTATGTTTTTTTCTTCTTGAATTTGACTTGGTGGGATTTGGCTAAAATAGCTTGAGTCATCTGAATCTAACTCAATGCGTTCTGACTCAATTGATTCAAAAATATGTGAATCTTTGGCTTGGTTCCATAAGTCAACAGCATTTTAATCCCTGATTCAAATGGATCCGACTCAAACTAAAAACAAATGGTATAAGTCCGGCGGGGAGTTAAACGCCGAGTCAGCAAAAAAAAAAAAAAAAACATCCTACTACTCATGAGCTTAGTATTCTTGTTGTTGTTGACTTTATCAGCCAAATTAGGTTGCTCAATTAATCCTTTTCTAAACCAACAAATTTGGTCATACGGCTCATACCTAGTATTATTGCAGTCAGTACAGTTATTCAAAGCATTACAGAAGTTAAATATTGTAAATATCCAATCAAATAATTAACCTCGTGTTTTATTGGAATTCTTAGATAACCTTGCACGGTTGCACCAATCAAGCACGAGACATCACACTATCTTCTTGTCAACTTTGAAGACTAGAGCTTCTTGATAATTGACTAAACACGATGAACCTTGGAAGACGACCTAAGTTTGATTCCATTGATTATTTGTCTGCCTTCAAACAGAAAATAGGAAAGGGGGAATAATTAAGGTTTGATTAGTTGAAGAAAATAATGTGATTATCCATCTAATAAGTATGCGGCAATTCTTCTTACCAACCATTGCTGTCAAGAAAGGAATTTCGAAGAGTTTCGTAACTTGACCAACTTATGCCAGGAAAAAAATGCGATGTTTTCCGATTCTTTACTTGTGCCCTTTGAAGTTTGAACTTCACTCTATGGACTGTGTGTTAATGTTCAAGGTTATTAATAAAGTTAAATGCAAGTCTATGTTGGCATACTAACTCAGTTTTTAAGTTAACCAGACCGGAAAAAATAAAAGCATCGAAACTGCAAGATAATCTTCTTTAATAATGAAAATGCAGTGGAGTGGAGAAGCATCAAAGGAGACACATGTTAGTATCCATGTACAAACGGATAGACCTGCTGACCAGTTTGGTCAGCTACGTACACTCCCGAGTATCATGAATTTTTTACCCGACTTTAACGAAATTGTCTTTTACAAAACAAAAAAAAAATCTGAAACAAAATAGACAACATGAAAATGACATTTGGACCATCTTAGTCACTTCAAAAATGCAGAGAGCCCAGTGTTATATAGTGCACTGCTCACTGCTAATGTGCTAATGCTACATAGCTAAACAGCAAATGCTAAAGAATGCGAGAGAAGAATCTTCTCTTGGGCCCAAAAACAATATGAGGTGATAAGATACAAAACCTATTTAGGTTCCGATATTTTAGAGAAGACAGTACCCATGTTCGGTATACAAATCCTATCAAAAGGCTTAGACATAGAAGGGCAAAACTTTAGATATATAACGGAGCTTAACTTTATACTTTGGTTATCATTTAGATTGGCGTTTAAGATTGGCGTTTAGCGCTAATAACAATAGCTTTCAGCGCTATTAACATTAGCGTTTTGCGCCAATAACAATAGCGTTTTGACCATTGACTTGAGTCAAGCGCTAATCTTAATAGCGTTTTTTAGCGCAATTGTTATTAGCGTCTTACGCAATTCTTATTAGCGTTTTATATGTTCCACCATTAGACTTGCACTTCCATCCACAGTTCCAAATGCTGAGGTGGCGTGGAAAATGGAAGATGGATGGATTCCACCATAAGACTTGCTCTTATCAGTTATCACCTCTTTGCACTTTCTGCAAACTTGTTCCTAGATATAAGTATAGCTTTGAACTTTGGTTACTGGTTAGTGTAACAAGGCCGAACAAAAAGAAGAAAAGCAAAAAAAAAGTGTGAATGCATGTATATGCAACAAAAGCATATCAATGCGGCCACATCTTTAATGGTATAAAGGAACTTAGAAGGAAAAAAAAAAGCTGCAGAAGAAAAGAACAAGAGACGAATTAAAATGAAGATGATGTTCAACGTACATTTTTATAGATAAAAAGAAAAAGGAAACGTTATCCTGAAAAACCTCTTTACACACACATATACGTAGACAATCAATTAAAAACTTATCTCAAGTTGTTATCATCCAAAACCAAAAGCTACAAATTAACTAGTGTGCTCAGCAGTTACACAAGTTTCTGTTAGCCGTTAGTCGAAGTGACCTGATTACTTGCTTGTTCTCAGTTTGCATTTACCACCAAGAGTCCAGTTTGCATTTACCACCAAGAGTCCGGGAACCCTAGAGCTCTTAAAACAATAGTATACACTTATGTAGTGAGTGAGCAATTGACTCCAATGTCACTATCTCATTTATTCCTACTTGCTTCGCCCTTGTATGCATGCACAGTCTAAACCTGTTAAATCATCCTATGTGATTTTAACGGAATATGCAGCCTCGAAAAGCATGAATGTTATATCAACTATTTTGTATTGAAAATGGGCAGTAGCCATGCATAGGCACTGTTAGCATGGATTGGTTTTTTCCACTTTGACGTTGTAATCCACTGGCTGTTAAATCAAAAATGGGAAGCAGCCATGCATTGGCACTGTTAATATCCTGTTTTTTGTGTTAGAAAGTGGGAGATAATGATTGCATGACTGTGACTGTGGATTGGTTTATACCACTTTGACGTTGTAACCCACTTCCGTCTAAATCTCAGGCTGATAATCTTAATTTTGTTTTGTTTTCTTCTTTTGAGAAATAAACAAATGACGTTACTCGTTAGTCTTACTGATCAAGAAAAGAACAAATTAAGAAATGAGGTTTGTCTAAAGCACAAATGATGATTACGGCAGACCAAAAGTGACTTGTAAAAATTAAAAAAGTAAATAAATAAAATACAGCCCCATGATATTTGTCTTTTTGACTAGAGAATAGATCATGATACACCGATCACCGATGGAAACACAATGAGTAAACTAATACTGGTGGAACATCACACTTTGAATTGATAAAATATAGAGTAAGAAAAAAAGAACAAGTATTTTTCACATGAACTGTTTTGCTGTTATGGGTAAGTTGGTAATTTGAAAGCCACGAAAATTTAAAGAAAATAATAACGTCAGAAGATGTGGGATTTGAACCCACGCCCTCGGCCAAATAAAATCTTTTCATCAGTTTACCAACGCTCTCCACCAAACACTCAACTTATACTACTACGACCGTTGCCACGGTGGAAGGGCCGACCGAAAAAGAATCTGAAGATGGAGTTTAAATTTGATATTGTTGTTTGTGATCGTTGCGTAGATTTTTTTACAACCTTTCCAATGAGATAAAATTTGTAAAATTCCAAGACACGGATTTTTATATATGTTATATTAAAGTTGGCTTTCCAATTATACCCCTGAAAAAGTAGGATACACAAAGAGTTATAGTAATTGGACTAAAAGAGAGGGATAATCTTGTCTAGTGAAAATGTGACGTGAATCTGCAAGGAATATTCTTTCTCAATCTTTTTATGAAATTTATTTATGAAATTGAACATTTACGTTACTCTTCATTTAACAAAAAAGTGGTCATAAAAGGTACTCTCTCCCTACGGGCCCTCCGGTCGGTCGGCCCAACAAAACTAGAAAGTAACCCGTGCTGTGCACCGGGCCTATTGTGGATTACGTCCATCCCTCCGGCCCAATTTCTTTTGTTACATTCATTTTAATTTTTACACCTCCCTTCTCTCAATTTTAGCTCGATGGTAATCTTTTCTCTCTGGTCTGGGAACGTATTAATTTATCGCATCTTTGATATGTCTAGTTGTGTTGTTGTAACGTAACATAAGGAAATTTAACACATGATGTTAGCCTGTTAGGCGAAAGTTATTGGTTTCCGTTGTCGCTTATCAGCATATTTGTCCTATTAGTACAGCTCAAATCGAAGTTGATGGAAAAAAATTAGAAAAGTTAGTGGACTTCACTTGCCAGAGATAGCAAAATAAATCCTATCAGTACAGCAAAAATAAATTGCACTATAGGTAAAGGATTGTGTGGTCGGAGTTGATAGCGAAACATCACCCAGAATAACAAAGAGAACAAAATTCATATCAGTGAGCATTGTGTTATTGCGTTCACAACTCTGTGAAGGAATTTATGTTCGGAATCATGATGAAGACAAATAAATGACTGGTGATCGAGTATCAAAGTTATGCTAGGTTTCAGTAGGCATCTGTGCAGTGGACGGAGTTCTGTAGAGCCCTAGCAGCGTATCCATGTATTTTGCCAAAATGAGTAGTTCGTTGATTGCATTTATGCAAAATCTGGTTGCATAATTTTTGGCAATGGACAGCTACGGGTTGCATCTTTCCCATTGAACTCAACAGCAATGATTTCACCGATACCCTATACATGCACGACAATAGGAAGTCATTTGCACTAAATATTATCAAACACAACGATGGTAATTTAAACCGAAGTCATTTGCACAACAATACCCTATATTACCTGGTATTGATGCTTTCATATCCCATATGTGAAGGATACTTTGAGAGAAAAATCTGAAAAAACCTTCGGACCATCTCTTCTTCAGTTGAAGGGGCAAAGCCTTGCGGCAAGCTCTCAATAGCCATATGCAAATGCAATTCGCTATAAATGGACTTCCATCCGCTACATTGTATTGCTAATCCAGTAATTGCATCTTCCACTGGATTCCCATATTTCAGACCCATCTGCAACTGCCATTAAACCCACATTAAATAGACTGTAGGGAGGGAATGTGAGTGTGTAAAAGAGTTTTCTTTTCCTCTATTGTGAGTAACCCAACTATCAAACCATTACCTTATTTTTGGGAGTTTCTTGATATCTCTGAACTCCATAATATGTTCAAATATTTCTATGGAGGCCATAATAGACCCATGATCGCAGTTCATTTGCGAAGAAATATTTATTCTAACATACCTGTGCAAGGGAATCTGCAAAAGCAGGACAAAATATTATAATGGCCCATGCTATACAATTTATGGAAAGAGACTACATATATGTCAAATTTCATGAGAATTAAAGAAATTTTACAAAAGACAGTCCTAAATCTTGGTGTCATTTCGGCAAACTTTGGTGGGATAAGGCCGGAAAACACCCAACAGATAAATTCAAGTTTTGGCAGCCTGAATCCAACAATTCATTTTTGTAGGTGCCAGAAATTCCATTAAAACGGAGCACCAAATAGGCGTCACCTTAAACCATCAAGGAAAAAGGAAAATATAGTCACATGTTTCTTCAACTAACAAACAAACAAAAACAAAATGTAACAAACAAACAACAAACCACCAACAGATTTATCTCTAGTACAACAAAGAAAAGAGAATTAATAACACAATCCACCATTTGTGACAACACTAAACTCCTTAAGAAACATAAACAAATTATTTTCCCATAGAAAAAAGATGTATTACCTTCAATTTTGAATCATCAAGTTTAAGGCTTTCATATCAGTGGGTTACAAATGCATAGACCCTACTCTCACGTGGATCTTTTCCTTTCACCATCCTTAATTATATCACTGAAAGTACATAAAAATTTGATTAGAATGAAACCAAAAGATAGAACTTAATTACTATGAGAAAGACCACATAACCAAAAGTAATGCAAACCGTATTAGGCACTGGTTTTGAAGCCTTTTATAAAAGATGGAGGATTCTTAAAACTGAAACAAACCCATTTTAAAAAAACCATGATCAAGTAATCGGTTAAAATCTAAAACAGTTTTATGCAAAATTATGAATAAGATCCCTCTTGGTGTTGTAAATCAGATAAACTACCTAAAAGAGTAGTATGATTATTCCTCTGAAGTACCAAGAATGAAAATCAAATAAGAACTTGAAAAGACTAAAAAAAATTGATGAACAACTTATAATCTTTTCTTACGTAAATCTTTTGGGAACCAACTTAATTATCATCTTGTTCGAAGTTGGATTTTGATTACAGTAAAGACAAAAGCACAAAAGAAATTCTGGAACACTTTAGGGTTACCTCAAAATTCGGCATAGAAAATTCATAATCAACACATGCAGAATCCAAATTTGTTGAGCCTAAACCTGTGAGAGATTAAAAAACCAAATTAATCACCACGATGAATTCACAAAATTCGCTATGGTGATGGTAGAGTTTCCCAACCTGTTTACGGTGATTGCTTAATTTATTACAACAATAACAGTCACCAACTTATTCAGGTTCTAATCTAGTTAGAATGTGATCGCGATTAAGAAGAATCAATATTGATAACAAAGATGAAATCAAGTCCTTCTGAAAATCCGATGTATTTGTTCTTTTTGTGTTGGATATCGGTTACATAGAGAAAGTAGGGTTAAGGGAAAATGGGTTAGTGGGAGTTATAACGTAAAGCGTGAAAAAATATTACTAACCCGTATTGTGTGGGGTTGAATTAATAAGAGAGTTTTATTTTGCGACACTGTCTCCACAATTGTCCACATCAGATTTTTGTGGGGCCAGATTAAATGAGAATTGAGTATAGAATTTTAATTATCATCTAGTTAGATTTAATCTTCTCGTACTCCCTTCATTTCTAGAAAATAGGTTTGGTTGGTGTGCACAAGGATTAAGGAAACTAATTATTATAGTTATTTTCTAATAGTTTTTCTTACTTAATTCATGGCTCCATTGATTTAATATTAAATAGAAAATGGAGAGAGAAGTGGTTCCCTCTTGATATTAAGAGAGAAAAATAATAAAGAAAAATGGTCTCTTCATGGAAAAATTAATAAATTAATAATATTTGACTTTCTAAATAAGAAAACAAGCCTTTTTTTTTAAACATCCAAATAAGGAAACAAGAGGGAGTAATTTTTATTTACTAAAAATCCTTCTAATTTTTAATATGTTTCTCTAAATTTTCAATGAAAATGTCTTAACCTCAAGATGTTACGAGGAAAAAAAGTCAAAAACCAATGTACCTGCATCGCAGTACAATCAAATTCGGAGGAAGAGAACAATCTCAATCTACTTTCTGGTCCAAAATTAGCAAGAGCTCAAGGTCATCTGTCTAAACACATTGAGCGAGATAGCGATGCTCACAAACCAAGAGGCTATTGGTACAAGGTTCACCTTTTCCCAAAAAAGCTATCTCTTGGTGCTAAAACCATTACCGGTAAATTTTCGTGGTTTATTTTGTACCATATTGATGCAAAGAAACATCAAAACAAATTGCGTTTTGTATTGGTAAAACGTTGGTGGTATATTATACAAACGTTTCATTTTGAAGATCTTAGAAACAAGTGTGTCAAATATTTTGATTTATAGTTTTCATACAATCAATACGAAGATGTACATGAAATTAAAAATATTTTGGATATCTTGTGGTTTGGGAAATGATGTTTCATTTGACAAAGAAGGTTGGCTGGAAGAACACAGATATAAATATGAACTTCTGCGGTACTTTTACCCAACAAAAGAGGCGGAGCACAAGATCTTAAGAGGTGATACAATTCCTAATTCATGTTTAAAGGCATTTGTATGCGATAAATTACACAACAGTGATCCCAAATCGGATATATATGACCCTGAAGCGGATACAAAAATTGCTAAGGTATTTATTTTATGGTTAATTGGTGCGTATTTTTTCCCCACCTCGAACAATAGTTTTTAAGTAGGATGGTTAGAGGCGTTGCAAATATGGAGATTACTACCACTTGTGATAAGTTCGACTATCTTACCCGAGTTTTACATTGTTTCGATGTCACATCATTAGGTTCCTCAAGCATCCAGGCTCTATGCGAAATTGTTGAGGTATATATATAATTGTTATTAGCCCAGTCTAGGATGATCGTCTAAGACTATGTTAGAATTTGTATAGGAAGTACTCAAAACAAAACAAAACAAGTTATAATGATGAAAGGCTTTACCTTTATAACTATCAGAAACCTAAAATGCCACTGTGATGTTTTCACAAACACCTTGTCTACACTAATTTGTATATGGATGTTGTTTCAATTCTACAACAATTTAAACACAAATGAAAACTTATTATATTCAATCAATACCCTATTGTAGAAATATTTAAATGAAAACAACAATCCAAATATCAAAGTAAATCATTCATTCACAACTTGTTCATAAGAAAATAAAAGAGAAATCACTGACTTGGATTGAGGTTTGAGAAATTCTCTATGTCCTTAAAATAAATACGCCCCCACAATAATGTCGTAAGGTTAATTTGTGTTCGTCTCCCAGGATACAAAAATCTCCTTCTTGTTGATGCAGCACTCTAAACAACAAGAAACTTCAAACTAAATCATACTCTATGTAATCTCTTTTGATACAAAACACTTAATGTATGGAAGCAGAAAATTCGATCCTCAAGTGAGAAAACAGTGGAGGTTTTATAATATGAATGGTGTCTGAAAACAAAAGGAAGAAGACTGTTCAAAAGGGCACCACGTCTGGTCCTAAACAGTCCTGTCTCTTGGAGAAAACAGATTGGAAAGACATACCTATTGGCAGGAACGGTTTTGGCAGTTATATTTGAATTTCACATCTTAACTGGTTGCCACCCCTTGGCATACCTCCTTAACCCAATATCTTTATTTAGCTGACTTATGGAAATAATCCTTATATTTCTAACAATCCCCCACATGAATAGAGAATGTCTATTTGAAAAACAATTTGAAAAACAATTTGGAAAACATACACTGAGATTACATAGTGAAAGTTACAGCGTCGGGAGGGGTGGCTTTTGTCTTTGAACCTTCCTTAGTGAATTTTGTCGAATTTACTAGCCACCTAGTGACCATTGGTATTGAACTATTCAACTTTATAATGTAAATTAAGACAACAAAATTCACACCGTTCCTTTCGGTACTTTTAGTTCTTACGACTATATTCATTTTGGCCCCGAACAACTCCCGTTTTCATGAGTGCTACTAGAGAATATAAACTAAGTATTTTCATAGAAATGGACACGTTTCTCACTCATATATGTGATATCCCATTAAGAGTAACATGTCTTACTCCACTTATTTCTAAGTATAGGAATCATTAAAAGCATTGGTTACCCTCTACTACTATACATACAACACTGTTTGGTTTTACCATAGGAATGGGTAGAACAGTGTTCTACTTTGAATTTTACATATGTTCGTTGTCTCCTTGAACCTAGATCATGGGATCTCCAGTCAACTAGGTATAGTTTATTTTATGAAAATTAATTTTTCAATGGGCTTTAAACCCATTGCCCTCAATAGTCTCTCAACTTGCTCTTTTGGCAAGCCTTTAGTAAACGGATATGTTAGATTTTATTTTGATTTAATATAATCAATTGTGATTATCCCTGTTGAGAGAACTTTCCTAATAGTCTCATGCCTTAGTCTTATATGTCAAGACTTACCATTATACATTTTATTTTGTGCCCTAGCAATTGCTGACTGACTGTTGCAATGTACACTTGTTAGAGCACTGCTCGGTCGAACTCGCAAGCGTTTCTATCTTAACCTTGTTTGTCAAGTTTAGTTGCCGAAACTATAAGTCTTGATTTCTAGTCTGCTTATAGCTAAGTCTCGGATTAGGATAGAAAGTGTAGTTGAGCATTAGACTTCACGACGTTCATAGAATGAAAACGAAAAACTACTAAGGGGAGCTTGTGGAACTTCATCAACAAAATGTATGTAGATACTTGAACTCATCTATCACTCAAAAGTATATCTACTCTATCTCCTATTTAAGACAAAAGTTGTATAGCTATATAGACTTCAATTATACACATTTGATATTTCAAACTGAGTTTAACTCGTTTACATATTTCACAAAATATGTGTTGGTAAGCTTTCGCTTTAACCAAGTTCATCTTATATTCTTGACGAAAGTCAAAAGATGGTAATTTGAAAATCGCCTGGTAACATCTTACAAGATTTGTGTGAGACAGACATTTGATGTAGACTCGGAATGTTTCGTATTGATCTATTGATCACTTGAAAATTGCTTTGAAGCTAATCGTTTGTGTGATACAGCTATTGTCGTCTTCTAAGAATATTTCAATGATTGAACTGGGAGTTTAGATAAATTAACCATGATTGGATATAGCACAGTATGCATACTTGTATGCTCACTATTGCAAGTTATTCCAAGTCCGGAAACCATAGTATGCATACCCGTATGCGTACTATCCTAAGTTCAAGTCCGAAAATCAACTGAGTTTGGAGGTATGCGTACCCGTTCGCATACTGGCGAACCCAAACTAAATCTGGCCACTTAGGTATGCGTACCCGTTCACATACTTGAGTAGGTTATGTTCTAAAATTGGTTTGTTTATGAACTAATACATTTATATAATAAGGAATGCATTCTTTTGCAAATTGTAGCTATAATGTTCATGAATTGATTCGAGTGAATCAAAATCGATTTTGCTTCAATTGTGTCTTGTATACTTCTATGAGAATACTATATTACCGCCGCCACGGTGGGACGGCCGATCGAAAAAATTTGCGCAAAACTAAATTTTGTATAATGGCTATGCAATCAATTTTTGAAAATTGTGCCTAAAATGGAAATATCACTTTTCCTGAAAGAGAGGGAGCACGTCATTTTATTAGTTGCAATGGAGAATTTGATGCATAAACCAAAATATGGATGCATAATGTGTTATGCATCCTTAGTGGTGGTTTATATAATGAGTATGCATTCAATTTTCAAAGATTGTACCTAAAAGGATAAATACCTCCAAATTTTTTGTAAAAACTCTAAATTTGATATTGTTGTTTGTACTCATTGCGTAGATTTTTTAAAAATCTTTCCAACGAGTTAAAATTTGTAAAATTCCAAGGCGCAGATTCTCAAATATATTATATTCTAGTTTACTTTCCAATTATACCCCTGGAAAAATAGGATACTTAAGGAGTTATAGTAATTGGACTAAAAGGGAGGGGGGGTCGCGTCATTTCAAATGGGAGACCAAATTTTGGTTACCAACACCAAACAAAATCCAATCTTTTTGCTTCAATTTGGAAAAAAAATCACGTACCACATTGACACAAAATCACCATATATGAAGTCATCCCTCGCTTCGCTCGGACGGACAATTGAACAACTCTATAACTAGTTTCATTTGAGTCATTTGAACTAGTTGTGTTAAGATGAACAAGGTTGATATGAAAGTGTTCATATGGCTAACTTCGGTTAACTATTGTTGACCCAACAAAGTGTACACGTTTAAGTACGGTTAATCATATCTAAATGAAGTTACTTTTTATTTGTGTGTAAAAAGCTAAGTTCGATCTAATGGTTGAAAGATATTAGCTTGAGTCTAATCAGGTTTTCATCAAATGGTGAATATTGAATGCTTCGTTACCAAGGGAACATTGATTGCAATCCTTGATTTGAAAACTATATAAGGCAAAACTCTAGCAACTGGGAAACCTAATCCCCAAACCTCATGTGTGATACTAGTTGTGACTAGAGTCGATTCTCCTTTAACCTAGGTTTTTCCAAAACCATTATAGGTTAACGACTTAAAGACTTCATTAGGATTGTGAAGCCAGGCCCAACTATTTCTCTGTAGTAGTGTGTTTTGATCTTGTTGTTTTCTATCGCGATTGAGTACTATCTTCTCTAAGATTTGCTAGAGATTTAATCTCTGATAGGCAAGATAAAAATTAGTCACAAACATCTTAGTCTCATCGCTTGTGATTCCACAATATCTTGTTTTGCTACCATACGATTAATATTATTGTTAGGTGATTGATATTTCTAGGTTCTTTTTCAAGAATATAAGTCCGGTGTATCAATTGATTCCTGTTCACCTTGATTTATCAAAAAACGGAACAAAGCTCTTATGTATTTCTGTGGGAGACATATTGATCGATTCAATAGGCTTTTCTGTGTGAGACAGATTGGTTTATCAAGTCTTCAACTTTGGGTCGTATCAACTCTTAGTTGTGGGTAAGATCATCTAAGGAAATCAAGTGTGTAGATTCCAGGTGGGATCCAGAGGCGTAAGGAATGTGACTATACCTTAATCAGTGTGAGATTGGTTAGGGCTCAACTACATTCCAGTATGAAGTTAACTTGGAGTAGGCTAGTGTTTGTAGCGACTTAATACGGTGTGGTGTTCAAATATGGACTAGGTCCTTGGGTTTTTTTGCATTTGCGGTTTCCTCGTTAACAAAATTTCTAGTGTCTGTGTTATTTCTCTTCCGCATCATATTTTCTATATAATTGAAATATCACAGGTTATGTGTAGTTCAATCCATTAGATAATCCAACCTTTGGTTTTTGATATAAATTTATTGACACTTCGAAATTGGCCTTTGGTACTGTTCAAGTTGTTTCACATGATAATCAGGCTCGCGGATTTCTATCTGTTTGATTTGCTGATTATATTGTGAAATAGATATACAACTATTGGATATATTTTCATTGATTGAGCCTGACTGTCTAGTTGATTCTCTCGGAATTATATTGGAGTTTGTCCATACAGATTTCCTAAACGAAATATTGGGTGAGGTTGTTAGACTCCCACTTTTTCAATTGGTATCAGAGAAGTCAAAGACGTTCAAGACCTCATAAGTCTGTGTTTGTAGTAATTCGACTCTATGGACAGTTGTGTTATCTCTGATAAACGCATGACCAGAAAGAAAAAATATGTTTTCATAAAATCTATTTAAGAGAAAGATTTCTCAATCTCGAATATAGATGAACATTGTGTTCCAACGAAACAGACAAGCATCGATAAGTGTTACCCTGATTACCTTACCGACGAGTCTGACTCTAATGTAGAAAGGGAAGCAGCCAAAAGAGTGCAGTGATTCTAAAACTTGTTAGAATCCAGGCTTATAAAATCAATTAGTTGAAACACATTGTCAATGTGCTAATTAGTATGGTAAATAATCACGACTCTTAATTAAAGGTTATTCGTGAGGAACTTCGTGATCTGTTCCTCACGAACCTTACTCCATGCAAAACTCAAAGAGGATGCCTTGAAAATTGAACATCTTTTGAGTAAAGTCTCTATTCAAGGATGTTCTAAAGAGTCCACTATACCAATCGCTTCTGACCCAACTGTAAATTCAGTTCCAGAAGCTAAATTGCCACCCCTTCCGATTATAAAAGATGTGCTTGTATCTTCCTCTAATCAAGGAAACTTCACATCGCTCGGAAGGAAGAAGTCTTCTAACGATGTTTCTAATGCTACACACTCTAATCACTCTGGTGATCAGAAAGTATGTATTTTTTTTTATTCAAAAGGACATGTTCAACGGAAGAGCAAACTAAAGATGAATGACAATTACTTTGTTCGACTTCAACACACCTTAGTTTAATACACAAAGGTGTAACTGACATTCGAATGTCTAAACCTATTATTTTTCGTACTCGCCCTGTGAATTCTTCCAGGAAAATCAGTTCAATATGCTCATCAAACGTTCGAATCAATTGTAGTATTAATACAATTCGGTCAAGGAGATTTCATAAAATTCCTTGTCAATCTAAGATGAAAGATAATGTTCAAGATGTGAGAAAGGTACCAGAATGTGAAAATAACAATGGAGATACGAAGGACGAACTTAATTTGATAATTGAAGGATACAAGGATCTTATCAAAAGGTTGTCAAAATGCTCCAACAAAACTTCTTCTGGTAAGGATTCAAACTTAGTCTCATACTTTGATGATAATAAGTTTTATGATACTTTTTCACATCAAAAGGGTTTCCTACAAAAATTAAAAGGAAAAAGAGGATTAACCATGAACAATATTCATTTGATGAGCTTAAAGCTCATACTTGTGTTAATTAATCACAAGGATTGAGTTCTTACTCATGAAAAATCCTATTGAGTAAGATATGCTAATAATCAGGTATATTTTTGGCTATATGCTTTGTGATTAGTTGAGCTATTTTCTTATTGTTCATAGCTAAAATATTGTATACAAATAACTTTTCTTGAGTTTTGTTTTGTTTCTATAATCACTTCGATTGTTTTCCTTTTTTGAAAAGTTTTCAATTAGGTTGTCTGCTACTCTTGTGCTCTAAATTTTTCCTCTTGTGAGAATATAAAATTTATGGAGCCAAAAAAAAAAAAACATGAAATAAAAATTCACGTCGATAAATTTCGTTGTATTTTTTTTATAAAAGATACTTTACAGTTTTTTTTCTAAGTTCTTGTTTTTGGGGACCATGTTGGTTTTCGTACGGGTATCTACATTGACTTGTCACAAACCAATTTTTAGAGACCCTAAAGTTCTTCCCTAAGAAACCATTTAAATACCAATCCTATTGAGTCAAGTACGTGTACTCTAGGTTATTTTTTTTGTGTCTAGAATGTCATCTCCTTCTCGTACCTATGATTTTTCAAAAGGTTTTATTGACCAAGGTATTGGTTTCGGGTCCAAAGGGAAGAAGAAAATAACTTTAATAAAGCTGATGATATCAAGTATCAAAATCCTAATGATTATTCTGATATCTCATGCTACTATGCTTATTCTCATCAAGATGTTGACAATGATGATATGGTTTCAGCCGAAGTGGTTCACAATTTTTTTAAATACTTTGAGGAAGCAAAATTGCAGCTCGTTGATACTATGAAGGGTCTCGTTGTGTTAAGAACTGAGTTGAAAAAGGTTAACTATGACCTTGTTCTCATGAAGATACATGTTAAAGATCTTCTCAATGAGGATATCTTCTCTGAAGAAGCAGTGGATGCTGTCAATCACAAGCTCAAAGGTCTCAAGACTCGTGAGGGTTTCGAAAAAGCTCTTTGATTTCAGTTCATGGTCAGTTTTTACGGTTTAAGAGTCTCTTCGTCTTTAGCTTGTTGATTTTTATTTTTGTCTAGGAAACTTCTTATGAGAATTTGTTCTCGTGTTTTAAGAAGGATAGCTAGGGTTTGGAATAGGAATTAGTGTGAGTACACATAGCTATTGCCAACGATTTTTATCTAGCAATGTTTTTAGATTTATTTATTTAAAGTCTAGAGTTTATTTGGAAGATGATTTTGCAATATTAATCTTGATTGGTTTTATATATTGCAAAAATTATTATGGGATATGAGTGTTTGCGTCTGTGAACTATGATTATCCCATATATGTCAAAAGTTAAGTCTATTATATGTCTTTATGCAAATATTGATGAAAAATAGAATGAACTTTTGATAACAAAGATTAAGTCTATGATATCATTATGCAAATATATATTGATGAAAAAGAATGAATCTTTGAATATTCCATAGTATTGATATTTCCCTGATTCACTTCTATGTGAAAGTACTGTGCGGCTTCGTAACTTCACTTATGTGAGCATTTCCGATTAAATTAATCATGGGTTCTCTTGTGGTTAATTTAATTGAGTTTTCTGGATACAAATTCATATTTCATGCAATTTGTTAATATCCAAAGAAATCTTTTTTTTCCGTAAAAGTAAGGTCGCTCTTTTTGTTCTCTAGGGAATGACATTTTATGGGGGAGAGTTCTTAATTGAACTTGTGCTTAATTGCCAAATATCTATGGGGAGTACGGCTGTGGAATATTGTAGGAGTTTTCTTGTATATTTATAAACTCCTTGATGAATACACTAAGTTTCAACTATGTGAAATCATCGAAACAAAGTTGATATGTTCTCTTTTAGTCATGAAGTATCTCTATGAGAATTTTATTATGATCGTACTACTTTTTGTACCTTTTCCAATTTATATTGACAAAAAGGGGGAGAATTAATGTGTAGTTCACACTACAAATACATATGGTTTATAGATCATTATGTAAGGGGGAGTGGTTTTCATTGTGAGATGAAGTATTGACTAAGGGGGAGTGATACATATCACCATAGTATTGTTGTCAAAGTTGTGATACAATTGGACTTTGATGTTGTGTAATAATACTATGACACTATATAGCAATGATTGAGATCTACTGTTTTCTCATTGTTATAGCTACGGATCTTCAACAACTATGATGTTGAGTTGAACATGTTCAAAATCACTAGAGTACTTGGAAGTGACGAAGATTTCGAGTAATGTTGAAGAACCAAGAAAATCAAGCATTTGGATAAAAACCTACAAAGTTTATTTATTTTGTAATCCATATGTATTGATAGTTTTGTCACTAAAATTGACAAAGGAGGAGATTGTTAGAGCACTGCTTGGTCGAACTCGCAAGCGTTGCTATCTCAAGCTTGTTTGTCAAGTTTAGTTTCCAAAACTATAAGCCTTGATTTCTAGTCAACTTATACCTAAGTCTCGGATTAAGATAGAAAGTGTAGTTGAGCATTAGACTTCACGACGTTCATCGAATGAAGACGAAGAACTATTAAGGGGACCTTGTCGAACTTCATCAACAAAAGGTATGTGGATACTTGAACTCATCTATCACTCAAAAGTCAATCTACTCTATCTCATATTTGAGACAAAAGTCATATAGCTATATATACATCAATTATATACATTTGATATTTCGAGATGAGTTTAACTCGCTTACATATTTCTCGAAATATGTGTTGGTAAGCTTTCGCTTTAACGAAGTTTATCTTATATTCTTGACGAAGGTCAAAAGATAATCATGTGAAAATCGCCTGGTAACATCTTACAAGATTTGTGTGAGACAGTCATTTGATGTAGACTCGAAATGTTTCATATTGATCTATCGATCACTTGAAAATTTCCTTGAAGCTAATAGTTTGTGTGAGACAGCTATTGTCGTCTTCTAATAATGTTTCAATGGTTGAAATGGGAGTTTAGAACAATTCACCATGATTGGATATAACACGGTATGCGTACTTTTATGCTGACTATTGCAAGTTATTCCAAGTCCGGGAACCATAGTATGCATACCCGCATGTGTATTGGTTGGTAAGTTGAAAGTCCGAGAACTTAGTATGCATACACGTATGCGTACTGACGTAAGTTCAATTCCGGAAATCAACTGAGTTTGGAGGTATGCATACCCGTTCGCATACTGGTGAACCCAAACTAAGTCTGGCCACTTAGGTATGTACCCGTTCGCATACTTCAGTAGGTTATGTTCTAAAATCGGTTTGTTCATTAACTAATACATTTATATAATAAGGAATGCAATCTTTTGCAAACCGTGGCTATAATGTTCATGAATTGATTCGAGTGAATCAAAACCGATTTTTCTTCAATTGTGTCTTGTATTCTTCTATGAGAATATAAACAAATGAACAATTCTATAACTAGTTTCATTTGAGTCAGTTGAATTAGTTGTGTTAAGATGAACAAGGTTGATATGAAAGTGCTCATATGGATAACTTTGGTTAGCTATCGTTGACCCAACAAAGTGTATACGTTTAGATATGGTTACACATATCTGAATGAAGTCAATTTTCATTTGTATGTAACAAGCTAAGTTCCATCTAACGTTTGACTTATATTAGCTTGAGTCTAATCAGTTTTTCATCTAACGGTGAATATTGAATGCTTTGTTACCAAGGGAACATTGATTGCAAACCATGATTTGAAGACTATATAAGGGACAACTCTAGCAACTGGGAAACCTAATCCCCACACCTCATGTGTGATACTAGTTTCGACTAGAGTCGATTCTCCTTTAACCTAGGTTTTTCCAAAACCATTATAGGTTAACGACTTAAAGACATCATTGGAATTGTGAAGCCAGACCCAACTATTTTCTTTGTAGTTGCGTATCCTGATTTTGTTGTTTTTTATCGTGATTAAGTACTATCTTCTCTAAGATTTGCTCAAGATTTAATCTCCGATAGGCAAGATAAAAAGTAGTCACAAACATCTTCGTCTCATCGTTTGTGGTTCCACAATATCTTATTTCGCTACCATACGATTAAGATTTTTGTGAGGTGATTGATATTACTAGGCTATTCTTCAGGAATATAAGTCCAGCGTATATTTTGGTTCCTATTCACCTTGATTTGTCAAAAGACGGAACAAAACTCAGAGGTATTTCCGTGGGAGATAGATTCATCTATTCAATAGACTTTTCTGTGTGCAATAGATTGGTTTATCAAGTCTTTGACCTTGGTTCGTAGCAACTCTTAGTTGTGGGTGAGATCAGCTAAGGGAATCAAGTGCGTAGAGTCCTGCTAAGATTCAGAGGCGTAAGGAATGCGACTGTACCTTAATCAGTGTGAGATTGGTTAGGGCTCATCTACATTCCAACCCGAAGTTAACTTGGAGTAGGATAATGTCTGTAGAGGCTTAATATAGTGTGGTGTTCAAATCTGGACTAAGTCCCGGGGTTTGTCTGCATTTGCGGTTTCCTCATTAAAAAAAAATCTAAAGTTTGTGTTATTTATTTTCCGCATTATATTTTCTATATAATTTAAATATCACAGGTTGTGCGTAATTCAATCAATATAGATAATCCAACCTTTGGTTGTTGATATAAATTGAATGACACTTGAACATTGGCCTTTGGTACCGTTCAAGTTATTTCACATAATAATCAGGCTCGCGGATATCTATCTGTTTGATTTGTTGATTACATTGTAAAACATAGATACGACTATTGGATATATTTACATTGATTGAGTCTGACTGTCTTGTTGATTCTTTCAGAATTATATTAGAGTTTGTCCATACATATTTCCTAAATGAAATATTGGGTGAGGTTGTTAGACCCCCGCTTCTCCCATAGAAATACCTAGAAGTGTTGTTTTGTCTTTCGATAAATCAAGGTGAACATGAACCAAATGATACACCAGACTTATATTCCAGACGAAAAACCTAGTAATATCAATCACCTCACAATAATCTTAATCGTATGGTAGCAAAACAAGATATTGTGGAATCACAAACGATGAGACGAAGATGTTTGTGACTACTTTTTATCTTACCTATCAGAGATTAAATATCGAGCAAATATTAGATAACATAGTACTCAATCACGATAGAAAATAACAAGATCACAACATACAACTACATAGAAATAATTGGGTCTTGCCTCACAATCCCAATGAAGTCTTCAATTCGGTAACTTACAGGGTTTTGGAAAAACCTATGGTTAAAGGAGAATCGACTCTAGTCGCAACTAGGATCACACAATAGGTGTGGGGATTAGGTTTCCCAGTTGCTAGAGTTCTCCCTTATATAGTCTTCAAATCAGGGTTTGCAATCAATGTCACCTTAGTAACAAAGCATTCAATATTCACCGTTAGATGAAAACCTGATTAGACTCAAGCTAATATCTTTCAACCGTTAGATCGAACTTAGCTTGTTACACACAAATGAAAAGTGACTTCATTTATATATGAGTAACCGTACCTAAACATGTACACCTTGTTGGCTTAACAATAGTTAACCAAGGTTAGCCATATGAACACTTTCATATCAACCTTATTCATCTTAACCATAACTAGTTCAAATGACTCAAATGAAACTAGCTCTAGAGTTGTTTAATTGTTTATATTCTAATAGAAGTATACAAGACACAATTGAAGAAAAGTAGATTTTGATTCACTCGAATCAATTCATAAACGTTATAGCCACGGTTTGCAAAAGATTGCATTCCTTAATATATAAATGTATTATTCATGAACAAAACGATTTTAGAACATAACCTACTCAAGTATGCAAACAGGTACGCATACCTAAGAGGCCAGACTAAGTTTGGGTTCGCCAGTATGCGAACGGTTATGCGTACCTTCCAAACTCAGTTAAATCCCGGAACTTGAAACTCACGCCAGTACGCATACCGGTATGCATACTAAGTTCCCTGACTTTCATTAAACCAACCAGTACACATACGGGTATGCATACTATGGTTCCCGGACATGGAATAACTTGCAATAGTTAGCATAAAAGTACGCATACTGTGCTATATCCAATCATGGTTATATGTTCTAAACTCCCATTTCAATCATTGAAATATTCTTATAAGGCGACAATAGATGTCTCACACAAACTATTAGCTTCGAAGCAATTTTTAAGTGATTGAATGATCAATACGAAACATTACGAGTATACATCAAATGACTGTCTCACACAAATCAAGTAAGATGTTACCAGACAATTTTCACATGATCATCTTTTGACTTTCGTCAAGAATATAAGATGAACTTGGTTAAAGCGAAAGCTTACCAACACATATTTCGAGAAATATGTAAGCGAGTTAAACTCAGATCGAAATATCAAATGTGTATAATCGAAGTCTATATAGCTATACGACTTTTGTCTCAAATAGGAGATAGAGTATATAGTATTTTGAGTGATATATGAGTTCAAGTCTCCACATACCTTTTGTTTATGAAGTTCCACAATCTCCCCTTAGTAGTTCTTCGTCTTCAATTAATCAACGCCATGAAGTCTAATGCTCAACTACACTTTCTATCCTAATCCGAGACTTAGCTATAAGTAGACTAGAAATCAAGACTTATAATTTTGGAAACTAAACTTGACAGCAAGCTTGAGATAGCAACGCTTGCGAATTCGACTGAGCAGTGCTCTAACATGTTTTGGCCGAATAGGAATACCCTCCAAGAAATTTTGAAGCCATATTGCTTTTCTCCACATTTCTCTAAGGCGATAAATTCAGATTCCATCGTAGACCTTGCTATAAATGTATGTTCGAAGGATTTCCATGACACAACCACTCCACCAATTGTAAAGATATAACCACTTGTGTATTTAGTGTCTTGCGTATTGCCAATCCAATTGGCATCGATATATCATTTTAATACCGCTGGATATTTTGTATATAGTAACCCATAGTTCTTTCATTCTTTGTGTATTGTAAATACCTCAATGGGTAAATTACTAAACTAATAACATTTGAATTTCTAAATAAGGAAACAAACCTATTTTTTTGAAACATCCAAATGGGGAAACAAGCCTATTTTTTAGAGATAGGGGGAATAACATTTACATGGTGTTTTGTATGCTTATACTTCTTCAGAAGTCATAAACAAAAATAATTTGCTTCAAAAAAAAATGTTTTACTTCTAAACTCATTTTGTTTGTATCAAAACTTTTTTTTTTAGCAAAGAAGGGGAAATTTTATTGAAAAGAAAACCAACAAAGTACAACTGACTGACTGACAGAAACACAACCCAACAAAGTACAATCAGACTGACTGAGAAACAAAGGAAAAACCTTAGACAATAACCTAACTCTTGCTTCCAGCTGCTAAGATACTAGCAATTACCTTTGGAGGCTCTTCTAGACAAATTTGAAACCTGATACTAGTCCTGGATTGTTTTTCTAGTTTATTTGCTGCATTGTTACAAGATCTTTTCTAGAAAGAAACTTGACACGACTCTAACTTTTGCAGGAGATCTTGACAATCTAGAATAATATTTTGATCTTCCCACTTAAAACCATCGACATTACCATTACAAATACTAATAACTGACCTATTATTCCCTTCAATGATGACTTTTGGAACTGCATTTATTTGATCCAATGTAAATCTCTAAGCAGCATCAAAGCTTCTGCTTGATTCAGATATTTGGATCTTGATGAGTAGGTCATTTCTGCCAAGAACTTCTCTGTGGAATCACGAGCAATTAAGGCAAAACCAGTATTAGTATTATGGGAGATAAAGGAAGCAACAATATTAATTTTTATCCAAGTTTCATGTGGTTTCCTCCAAATCTCTTGATGGTTGATGCAAGTTCTATCTAGGTTATTATGCTTACTTCCAGATAAGTGCATGTTTATGCTATTAATGTAAGTAATTATTTTATGCACTATGTTCATATGGTGATATGACTTGTTTTCATCCACTTTTTCACATATGGATTTTCATAAATGCCATAAGGTGCAAGCAGCTTTGCAAGCAAGATTGCTGTGATTAGCCTCCAGAGATTGATTATCAACAAACCAATATATAATCCATTCCTTGGTGGAGTAATGCAAGTTTTTAGAGTGATGAATGGCTTCTGAAATTCCAAACCAAACTGCATCTGAGAATCTACAATTGCAAAGTAGATGTGTGCTGGTTTCTTCTTCCTCATTACAGAAACTACAAAAGATGTTAACTTCTTTCTTGTATTTGCTAACTTTCATGTTTACTGGAAGAATATCATAACAACATTTCCATAAGAGCTGTTGGATTTTGTAAGGGACCTCCATGTGCCATAACTTTAGCCATTGAGATTCATGCATTGAATTTATTTGTTGGTGCTGATTTTGGTTATCAGTCTTCATTATTTCTCTGTAAATAGAATTTGAAGTAAATCTGCTACATTTGTTTAAAGGCCATCTCAGCTTATCTTTGCCATTACTGGGAATTCTGATGAGAAGTATTTCCTGTATCTGCTGACTTGTGAAATGTTCTTGCAGTTTATTGATGTGCCATATTTTTATATCTTTATCAATGAGATTTGAGACTGTGATGCTTATATTTCCTTGAGAATTCTGAGTTGTATTTGAATCTTCTCCTTTGTAAACCATATGTGGTTATGAGCATTAACTGAAGTACCATCACCGATTTCCCATATGTAATGAGACTTTACAATCTTGAGGCCTTGATGGATACTCTGCCAAATCCAGGAGCTTCTTTTTTTTGAAGTACCATCTGATAGTAAGTCATTTCCTTTGAAATATCTTGCCTCCAAAATTTTATACCACATAACATGTTTCTCATGAAGCAATCTCCATGCTAGCTTGGCTAGAAGAGATAAGTTGACAGCTTTCAAATTTTTGATTCCCAATCCTCCATATCTTTTGGGTCTGTTTATTTTCTTCCAAGAGATGCTATTTCCCCACTTATTATTCTTCTTGATCCGAAAATAATTCCTTTGTATTCTTTCCATTCTTGTGATGGTTTTATCTGGCACTTCAAAAAGACCCATTTGATAGTTTGTTGTAGAGCTGAGAGAAGCTTGAATTTATATAGTTTTGCCAGCTTGAGAAGTTAATTTTCCTTGCCATGTCTGTAATCTACTTCCCATTTTATCCACTGCTGAATCAAAAAAATTATCTTTCCTTCTTGGAGTTTGTAAAATATTCCCCAAATACTTTTCCTTTTCTTCTATTTTCTTCATCTGCAACATTTCTATGTAGTTTGCATATTCCTTTTTGCTTAAATTTTTGCTGATGAAAACACTAGATTTTTCCAGGTTAACCATTTACCCAGAGGAAGAAGTAAAATTCTGAACTAAAATCTTTAAGTTATTGATGGATCTTCTTGTATCTTTAGTGAACAGAATGCAGTCATCTGCAAACAACAAGTGAGATATTACTAGTCCTGTTTTAGCTGGGATGACTGGTTCAATGATGTTTTTTGTTGTTGCATTTGTGAGAAGCCTACTAAATCTTCCATACAAAGAATAAAAAGATATGGAGATATTGCATCACCTTGTCTGAGCCCTCTTGAGGGGGAGAAGAAATCCATTGGAGACCCATTAACAAGAATTGAAATTTTTGATGTGTTGATTCAGTAATGAATTAGTCGACACCATTTCTGAGAGAATCCCAAATGACTCATTATTTCTTGCAAGATGTCCCATTCAATCCTATCAAATGCTTTGGCCATGTCTAGCTTGATTCCCACCACTCCTATATTAGCTTTAGTAGTCTTCATATATCGCATCATCTCATGAGCAATGATAATATTATCATGTATATTCCTTCCAGGAACATAAGTTGTCTGCCATGGAGATATGATCTTGTGAAGAATTGGATTTAATCTGACTGCTAAGATCATGGTGATGGTTTTGTAAGTAATATTGCACATGCTTATAGGTCTTAGATCATTTGGTTTGATGACTATCTATTTTTTTGGGACAAGGACTTGAAATGTTTCATTTATTGTGCCAGGGAAAACACCATATTTGAAGAAATTTTGAATCATTTATGTTACCTCATTTCCTACTGTGCTCTAAGTGTGCTGATAAAATCCTGCCTAGTATCCATTTGGACCTGGTGCATCCCAAACATTGATGCTAAACATTGCTTCTTTAACTTCATCTTCAGTTGGTATTTGAGTTAACTTGTGATTTTCTCCTTATGCAATACAAGGATTTATGAGCTGAAGTATTTTTGAATATATATTGTGAATTGAAGAAGAATAGATGTTGTTGAAGTGATGTGTAAGTAAAGAATCAATTTCTTCTTTGGTAGAAACCCAATTTCCATCTTCATTCAATAGAGTATCAATGTGATTTCTTTTCTTTCGGAAATTTGCTTTGGAATGGAAGAACTTATTATTTCTATCTTCTCTCTTTATAAGATTCTCTCTTGACTGTTGATATTAGATGGCTTCTTTTTTGTCATACCAAGAATTTAGTTCAGCATCCAGTGCCTTAATTTTGTTGTTGACTTGAGTACTCTAATTTTTTGTATTTTGAAGCTTCTTATGAACTTTCTTGATTTCTGTGTTGACATGCCCAAAAACATAGTGATTCCACTTTCCCAGAGCTTTTGTTGTTGCCTGAAGTTTCTCTGTAACATTCTTATCCTTGTTTTCGGTTGCATTCCAACTTTGTTCTATTACTTCTTTACAGTTGGGATGAGTGAGCCAGACTTGATAAAATCTCTGAACTTTTGGGTTTGCTTTGATTATTGTTTGGGTATGCATAAGTATAATAGCATGATCAGATCCATGTGGTACAAGGTTATTTTTGACTGAGTTGGGATAAGAGATGAACCAGTTGTTATTTGCTAGAGCTCTGTCAATTCTAGTTTTAACATTTTTTTCTAGATTTCTTTGATTTGTCCATGTGAAGGGTGATCCTGTAAAATGAATGTGTCTAAGCCCATGTTGATATATATATGGTATCATGAACAACTTTATATGAAGGTGATGAATTTTTCCTGAAACTATGCTTTTCTAAAGAATGTAAAGTGATGTTGAGATCCCCCAATATGACCCATGGTATTGAAAGATTTTCTCCCGGTTCTTGAATGAAATGCCATTGCTCTTCTCTTTATTTTTTGTGATGAGAACCATATAAGCAAGATAACATCCACTTCTTGTCTTGTAATTGAGAGCAAACAGTTAGATGCATAATGTTTTTGGAAGTATGCAAAATATTGACACCTAAACGATCTTTCCACATGAGAGCAAGACCTCCAGACTTTCTTATAGTCTCATGACATTTTATGTTTGGGTAACCTAAATAAGCTAGAAATTTTATTACTTTCTCTGGCTTATTCTTGGTTTCAGATAAAAAAATAATGTCAGGATTGTAATTGTTGATGGTGGATTTTCGACAAAGGCTAAAATCGTAAAACCATAATTGTACATACTCCTGATCCAACAATCAGATGAGTATTGAGGCTCATGTCTCTCAATGAAGCATGAAATCTCATGCCGTAAGAACCTCTGACTGAGAATACAGTCTCTCAGAGCATATGTGGATGTGCAGTCTATCAACTGAGGCAACGACATATCTCATGAATAATGAGCAATTTAAGTAATTACTTCTATATAGAATCTAACGATTGGACGGCTCCTAGACAGCTTGCCTGCTAGTATGGATCAATAATATCTTCAGGATGTAATAATGTTTTCCCTGACTATGTAATATAAATACGACGCTTCAACAAGCTCATATCACTTAATTTTGAAATAACTAATGCTCCTAGACAATGCCTACTAGTATAGAGCCATCAAGTAATTATTTCTAATCATTAAATTCATTAACTGAATATTCAGAAATATTCTACGTTCTACATAATATTTCGTCACTTCAATTCATGGTTCTTCTCAACATAATTCCATGTGTTAGTGATAAATATTCAGCATACGGGCATCTGAGCTGCTATCGAGTAAGCCCCAACCAAAATGGTACAAGTGTACTTAGCAATAATACACTAACAAAGCACCTGAATGCACGAACGAGCATTCCAAAATACGAAGGAATGATGAACCTATGCAAAATGGGAAGAAAAATAATAATAATAAAATATTAGCTAAGGCGCCGGGGGACTGGGTCCACCAGCCGGACAGTCATGACGTGGCTAGTCCCACACCTAAATATTATTTTATCATATTTTTATTATTTTTCCTTGATCTCATGAAAATCCTTCATTTGAACAAATATCCTTTGTTTTAAGGAAACTCCTCAGTTTCATGGTGTTTCTTCTGTCTCAAGGAAATAATAAAATTAGGAAAGATGTCACGGGACCGGATTCACTAGCCGGCCGGTCATTCCATAGTTTTGGTCGGTCCTACACCTTGCATTCCTTATTATTTTATTGTTATTTCCTTCATCCCATGAAATTCATTGATTTCATGATATTTCCTTCACATCAAGGAAAATATATAAAATTAGGGAAGACTCACGGGACCGGACCCTAGATGGCCGACCATGCCCTAGTCGTGGACGGTCCCACATGCCCCTTATTTTATTATTATTATTATTATGGTTTCCTTCATCTCATGGAAACTCCTTCACTTTAAGGAAACTCCTTGTTTTCAACAAACTTCTTGATTTCATGATATTTCTCTAAAATCATGAAAATAATATAAAATTAGGAAAAGAACCATGGGGCCGTGCTCATTGGCCGGCCGGCCATGCCTTGGCCATAGCCGGTCCCACACTTTATGATTCCTTAATTTATTATTATTATTATTTCCTTTATCTTATGAAGTTTCCCCAGTTTCAGCAAAATCTCTGATTTCTTCGTATTTTCTCAAAATGTTGCTCAAACGCACATCAGAAAATACCGAAATTCTCAGGACTGAGACACGGACACTTTGGCGACGTGAGCATATTACCTTGACCAACCAATTTTGGATCTTTGGCTTGCAAGTGGCCAGTCCCACGCATTTTCACAATTTGACCTAATTTGCGCAATTGCACGTATTAGGTCCAAAACTCTTCCAAATGACTTGGAATTTCATAAAATGATCGTCAGTCGATCCCGTGGCCAACCAGGGCCGGTTTCATGATCCCTTGGTCGGTCCATCATCTCTTCATAATTATTTTTTATTTCCTAATGCTCAGACGGGCATTATATTAATAAATGATTAAACCAACATTTAATCATCTTTTCACTAACTGGTCTTCAAGAGACTTTGATATTTACTCAATCGAGTATCTAGGAGCTACATGGTTGATCCATCATTCCATGTAGCCGGTCCTTCCTTCACTCTATGGTTGATTTTCAATAAATCATCAATTGATCGAAATTAAGGTTTATAATTCCAGATTCAAACATTAATAATTTTACATTGATCCCATGATCAACATTTTAATTGATTATACTCGATTTAGTTTCCAGTATTTTAAATTAATATTGTATTTGGTCCTGCTACCAATACTTCATCAAACGAGCAACATTTGATCAGACTAAGGAAGCTATCAATATTCAATGATTCATCAAATGAACAATATTTTTTCACCTTAGCTATCAACATTTATTCGACAATTACACCTCTATCTCAGCAGACATGTTCAATTAATGAGTCTTAGAACATTTGCAAATCACGTTCGACTTAGCAATACAAGGACTCATATTCCCATAAAGTCAACTGACTAACTAAATACACGTCTGCCCTGCAGACTCCACGATCACGAGACATCAATCGTGTCACATGGGGGGATATTAACTAGGATTTTGGTCTGGCGGTCTACGACACATGTGTTCATACACATGATGAGAATATGAGCCAAGTCGTGCAATCAGTTGGAGGAGTTAGCAAAGTAGTGGATGGAAAATCAACCAAGTCTCCGCATGACAAGCAACTAGTTTTAACACGATTTCCATTTCCCCACTCTTTGACTTCACCAACTGTCACACTTCATGGGATCAAGGTGTTTATAATCTAGCAATATAAATAATTATTTGAATCATGATTGAAAGAAAAGGATAATCTTTCGTCAAACAGAGACAACAAGAGAACCAAAACTCAACGTCTGAACAATTGCTCTCAACAGAGAAAATGCAATCAATCAGAACTTATCTTATTTCTTCACGCAAAATACACAACACACCTACAATTTTGATCATCATTAATCTCACATATTTCTCATATTCCCTCCTACAGATCGACCCATCCTCTCTTGTGACTGAATTGACTCTGGAATGGCCATTGTCTTGGTTCAGGCCGGAGTCTTATAGATTGATCTCTCGAATTCAAAGCAGTCCCTCTTGCAGTGCATCTGTGTGAGGTTAGACAGTTAGCTCGGTTCAAGGGGTTTCCTTCGCACGGTCGTCTCTTCAATTCCTTAAAAACCAGCAACTCTTTTTTCCCCATCTACAGTAATTAAAAATGCAATCATTTAAATGTTATCTGGTTCTCTTATTTCCTATGCCTTGGATATTCCAAGCAAGAACTTTCATTTTTGTGTGTTTTAAAATAGCTCTAGTGATGCACAAATCTATATTTGAATACACAAGAACCTCTGAGCAGAGTAATGCAAGAAATTTTGTTTGCCTATTTTAATAATAAAAAAATGAATTTGAGTTAAAGAAAAGTTTTTGAAAGTGATGTTTACCTGATCATTCTGCCATTCCTGGTTTCCCTGATTTTGAACAATATAGTTGTTCCAATCTCCATGCTCATTATTATACATTTGATTGTAGTATGCCTCATTATCTTCCATGTTGTTTCAAGATTCTTGAGCTTCATTCTGTCCTGCATAGCTTGCTTGACATGTGCTTCCATATTCTCTGGTTCTTTTTCTTCTTCTTGCATTTGAACTTTCTGGTGCATTAGAGGAACCTTGAGAATAGATAGTTGAGACTAAGTGACCATCCTCTGTAATTACAAAAGCTCTTTTTGTACTATTTCTTCTTTTAGTATTCTTCTTTGGAGATCTATGAGTTGTTTCTCCTATGGCAAAGTATGTGTTGTTCATTCTTGGATCAATAACTTCTCCAAAGTCTTCTCCAAATTTGAAGATATAGCCTGCTATTATCTAAACATTTTTTGCTTTCTCCTCACATTAATTTTCATTATGGTTAGCAATAAGACAAGCTGGACATAATTTCCTTGGATGCTTCTGAAAATATATTGGTATCTATTGTGTGTATTTAGCAGCATTCTCATCCAAAATTCCTCTAATCATTGGATTAGTTATATCGATTTCAATAAGAGCACTTACAATGTTATTATCTGTTGGGCATCCATCCTCATGTTCCAGCTTGATAACTCTTCCCACAATGCTTGCTATTTGATTGGCTACTTCATCATTTGGAATTCAATGTGAAGCTTTTTTATATCAATCCAGTATTGTTGAATGTTGAAGTCGATGTTCCTTGCATCCATTGTGGGATTCCATTCCTTCAGCACCATGAGATATCCATCTATGATCCATGGACCTCCAACTAAGATGTCATTGTACTCTCTCCAAGTTTAAAAGGTTAAAGTGAAGACATTGAAACCTCTGTCTCTTATTGTGAAATGCCCACGACCCCAGACTAGTGTGGCTTCATACTCTACTTTCTCCACGAACATTGGATTTTCGCTCATAACTTTTCTAATAAGACTTTTTTCACATTGTTTGATCCATTTGCTTAGTTTGATGTGAGGATATCTAATGACTCTTATAACATTTTCCTCTTCATTCGGATTTGTGGAGTTAATAATCTCAATTAGGTCGGAGACTTACCCATAAGAAATGTTGTCAGACATTTTGAGATATGAATTTCTTATGAGATTTGATAATGAGATAATGATGGTGATGATGAGAAAACTGATAACTAACCAATTTATAGCCTTCTTGCATGATTTCCACTTGAGACGTGTTGAATGTATCAGAGAATTTGTTCCATGTTTTTGATGTTTCAGAATAAATGATGATGGTTTCTTTTGATGGAGTTTGCTATGCTTGATTTTTTTGAATTGCTATCCATAATTTTTTGATCTCTTCATTTATTTTTGACATTGTTACAGCTTTGGATAGAAGACAACCTTTAGAGATTGGGACCAACGTCTTTAATCAGAGAAAAACTTTCGATGACAGATGACCAGATGAAATCACTACCTGCTATTCATGGAGAAAAAAAACAAGATCACATTAAAAGTAGATAATAGAAAAGAAAGAAAGGAATCTAATTAAAAACCTGGTTTGATTGGGGTATACCCAATAAGACAAAATATGATCATTTTGAAGTAAAAGAAGCCACCCATTAACCATATATTTTCTAAATGCCTAAATTGTCCTGCAATGATTAACATTAATTTATGAAAATGATTAGATTAGTTAAATTATTTAGATTTGTTAGTTGATTTATATGAGAGGATTTGGAAATAAAAGGGAGTATGAAGTAGTAGAGGAAGTTTTGGGGGGAAAAGCTAGGGTTTTTGAGAAATTTGTGATATGAGTGATTCTAATCCTGATTTTGAAATGGGGGAGTCTTCTAATTTTATTCCTACAGATGAGTACTTGTATGATGATCTACAAAATCATGATCAAATGGATTATATGCATGATCCTCCTTCAGATGAGTACGTGTGTGATGAATGTCTTGAGCCAAAGATAGAATCCAATGACCTAGAAGAAGAGAATGGAGCTGCAAGTAATCAGGTAGACAACTTACGTGGTAAAGATTATGATTTTTCCATGCAAATGATCGATTTTTATCTTCTTCTTTTTTCACTTTTGTTGCCTAGTATCGGCAAGGTCGACGATTGTCGATCATGCCGACTGTAAATGTCGGTGTGGTATATAATACCTAATGCCCAACTTTTCATGAGCAGTATTAAGTCGGCAAGGTCGAAAATATGAACCATGTCGACTACAAGAATTTTTGCATCACAGTAGACATGATTTGAAAATGTTTAAGCCGACATTATAATAAATACGTCGACCCTTTCGACTATAGTTTGGTCGGCACTGTTGTAATTTTATACAATGCCGGCGGTTATCTAGTCGATGTGGTTTTATATAACGACCCTGCCGACTATTCTACAAAACATATCAACTAACTTGTGATGTTTTGTAGATTGCATTGGTACCGATGACGGATCAGCCTCAAGCTCACAATGTTAGGGGTCCTGATACTTTCGCATATTATGCTAATGATTTCGAACGGGAGGAAAAAGATGACGCGGTCAAGTGGGTTATTGAGAAAGCAAAAGAGAAGATATGCGTTCTAGTTAAAAACACCCAACAAAAATATTCTCTGTTTGAAATGGTATGCGAGTGTAGTGGGTCACCGGACGTAAGTCACAAGAGAAAGGGTTATGTGTATGATAACAAAACGACTAGGGTGTACAAGACGAAATCAAATAAGTGTGGATGCCCATTCAAGATTATTTTTTGGAGGAACAAATAAACCGATAACATGTGGAGAATGAGTAGAGTTGATGTTGGTCGGCATAACCATAAAGATCCGGAAAGTCTTGTTGGGCACTGCCAAGTTGCCAAGTTGAAACCGCACGAGTTCGAACAAGTAAGAACAAGTTGGGGAATTAAACTAAGCAAGATCCTTAGTAAGTTCAGGAGGGACGACCCGCATAACCTTTATTCATTATCTACAATTTATGCGGAGAGGGAAACTATCAAAAGAATTAAATGGGATTGAAGAAAGGTAATGGAAGAATCACAATGGTTGGCACACAAATACAACTACTCGGTGAGACACCATGAGTCATCGGAGGGGAAGGTGGATCGTATTTTTCTTGCTCATCCCGATATGATTCAATTGGCGCGATACTTTTACCAAGTTTTGTTCATGGATTGTACTTATAATACGAATAGGTACAACATTCCTTTGTTGAAAATTGTAGGACAAGCCTCGAATAAGCAATCGTTCACGTTGGCATGGTGTTTTATGGATCGTGAGAAGGATGATATCTATATTTGGGCATTAGAAACTTTGAAGCTTCTCTACCACGAAGATGAGACTCCCGGGGTTGTAGTGACCGAAAATGAGCAAGCAATAATGAACGCCGTGAGGATAGTTTTTCCCAATGCACAAAATTTGCTTTGGAGTACTTTTGTAATCGCATTCGTGTTTTATGTAATGTACTTTGGAGTACTACAAATGAATGAAATGGATGTGGTTTTTTTGGTGTCAACTCCTTTGGTCGGCATTATATTTATCACACGATTTTGTTGACCGTACCAGGGTTGACAGGTTTTGATTTCGTCAGGTTGCCGACTGTATATACAGGGCAACAAAGGGAAAAGGCCTGGAACAGTCGCCATGGTTATTTCACTCATACATTGCCGACGAGCTTTATTAAGTCGGCAGGGTTTATGTGGACAACTTTGCCGACCAAAACAAACAAAAATGTTGTTCCTGGATGTTCTTCACACATTGTTCTCGGTAGGGTTTATAAGGACAACGTTGCCGACTATACTTTCGTTGGCAAGGTTAATATTATGTTAACTGTCGACTGTTAATACGCCGACAAGATTTGAATTGTATATAGTGCCGACAAAATTCGAATAGAATGATTGTTAAAAACTTAAAAACCTTTAAAACTTAATAAGAGCATACAAACCTTAAAAAATTAACGCTAATGCATTTGGGACATGGATAGTATCTTTTTCCGGTACACAATTTTTTAGGAGAGGTAATTAACTTAATCTTACCGTCGCAACATGGATCTGTGCATGTTAGAAGGTTGATTTTAGCAACTTCATCTTCATACGGAGCTAGGCGCTCATCTATCCAATAGAAAAACCCACAACATGTGCATTTTGAAGCATACGACTGATATACATCTCCTATTGCAGCTTTCATGAGAAATAAGAATCCCTTACAACCATCAATAGTGGATTTGCTTCCTTCAAAGGGACAATCATTTGCAAAATGACCACTTACTGTACAAAGGATACAAATATTTGGTTGTGTTGCACTTAAAACTTCCATTCTTTATGCTAGGTTGAAGATGAAGTTGAGAATGCTTTTATAATAACAACACACTTAATTTCTTGATTTTGAAATTTCTAGTCGTTGAGCATTCAATAGGTTGTACTTTGTACCTAAAAGGTAATATTTTTATACTACTAACATTCAAGTCGGCAAGGTCATAAAACTCTAATATTGTCTAAAACATCATAAAAAAATATTAAGTTCTAAAGCAACTGAAACTGAAAATTAACAAGTCTAAAACCACAAATTAATAGTTCAAAACATAATTTAATATTTCAAACCACAATCTAAGTTTCTAAAGCAAGTGAAATATAATAAAGTTTAAGAATTTCATGAATCTTTCTCATTGTTGTTATCTTCCTCCACATCACTAGCTTTTTCACTAGCATCAGTTTTTTCTTTTCCCTTATCTGGACATATGTAGTCACCAACCTCATTGTAATAGGGGCTCACTCCAGAAAAGTCAGATGCCTTGAAAAAAGTTCTTGGATCAAGCTCCTCTTCTTCTTCCTATGATGATGTGCATTCAACATAGTTGAGGGGATTTCTAGGACTGTTCATAAACCTTAGGAATTCTTCAGGATCATTCTTACCCATCATAAGTATCTTTCTTATAGGGCAATTCTGTTCAGTTTCATCTTTAGGATCTTCTAAATTGGGATAAATCTTGTCAATAAATTCCAATAGCTCGTCTGCATTGTTAACAAGACACAATATATCTTCTGTTTTTTCCTCTGAGAACCTAAACAATGCACAAATAAAAGATATGAAAATTCTACACATTGAAACATAGTTCTGGTCACCAAGTCGGCAAGGTCGAGTATCTAAAAATTGCCGACTAAGTATAAAAAAAAACAAGGTTGTAATCATATACCAAGCCGACTAACACATAGTCGGTAGGGTCCTATTCAAGAAAGATGCCGACTGTTAACTTAGGAAATTAAGGTTTCCATTACATAAAGTCGGAAAGGTACAAGTCTAAGAATATGCCGACTATAATAAAGTCGGCAGGGTTGGTTATTGAATAACAAGCCGGCTCTGGTAAATGTTTCACAGTCGCCATGGTTGTTATGAAAAGCCGGTATGATCTTCATGTTACGACCCTGCCAACTAATACTTACATCCTAAAGCCGACATCCTATTTTTGAAAAACCCATGCCTACCAAAAACCCTGAAAATCATCATTTTCGATTTCTAATCTAATATAACAATCAAAAACACAAAACAATAATGGGTATGAGTTTAGAAATCACTTACAGTCTTCTTTTCACCGGTAAAGGGTTCTTTTCAACATTCTCAGGGATTGAATTTTTGGGTTTACTAGTTCCAACTTTTTCCTTACCTTTTCCCTCTGATTTGGATCCTTTGATATGTCATGTTGAATCTGTGTTGCTACTTGATCGTTTGGAATCAACCATTTTACAGGAAAATCAAATTGGATGGTTTACAGAGATTTGTTTCTATGATTTTGATGGAAGATGTAGATGATGAAGAAGAAGAGAAGATTAACAGTTTTTTTTAGGGTTATCTGATTAAGTAATATGGTTAATTAGTACAGGGGTAATAAAATAACTTCACCCATTTTTGACCTCCCCTTAGTAAAGGCACTATGTTCACATAAATTTGGGTATACCCCAATCAAGCCAGAATTAAAAACACAGGTTATTAAAACCCGAAAAGAGAATGAGAACATGACATGCAAAGAAGAATTAGGTGTAAAAATTGAAGAAGACAGAGACAATTTTTCAGTTGAGTTGACCGGGGTGATCGCAGATTCGCAGAGCTCTAGTACTAGAATTTAACCCTGACTCAATTTAGTGTATGGATCTCGTTTGTATCAAAACTAAATCGTGACATTTTGGAAAGTAATTCTGAAACAGTGTCCAAATAAGTTATCAATGATAAATGACTTTCACATGAGAGAGTTTAGAAGAAAAAAAATGCAAGGATGGAAACTCAAACGTCTAATCTCCCTTTTGGAAGCAGACCCTCATGGACCTCATCAACTCGAAGAGTAATTTTTTAATTTTGATTTGTTTTTTGAATTTGGTTAAACAATTATTGGTTAAATACTCTTATAAAAATAAGTTATGAGATTAGAAACTTGCTGAATAAAGCATTGCATTTGTAAATGTAATTTCAAAACCATGTATTTCACAGTTTTATTGTGAGGTCACTTGACCTTGCACACCCGATCCCATTTGTCACTAGAGTTCCAAACAGCACAGCTCCAAACTATTGTCAGCAATTTATTTTGGCTGGCCTTTTGCACGAGTTGTTACTAGAAGGTTGGAACTTGGAAGCTTACCCCAGGAGAACATGTCGGTACACAGTTAAGCTCACTGAGCAAATACTCACAGACTCACACTGAGCAAATACTCACAGACTCACAATTGAGGGAATCCTATGTTCATGAGTATCGTTGAATTTCAAGTCCGTGAGCCATGCAGGCAAGGGCTTCATTAATTACTGTGTCATCTAAGGACGCTGTCAGTCAACGTTTGTTTAAAACTGTACGAGTAATTTGGACAAATCCCACTATCGTCAATTCAACAATGTGGTATAAAGTTATCGGCTACTACATATATTACTGTTAATCAAGTAGCGGCAACATAATCATATCTAGCTAGCTAGTGTAACACAGCTGATTAAAAGTTGATCAAAGATAATCATATTCTATTTAAAGCTACCAGGTTACGTAGATCCAATGAGAAGGCCTGTCCGTCCGTCTTAATGTCTTATAAATGTTGAAAAGATTACTGATTCCTGACTCCAGACTCCTCCTCCCCTTCTCTCTCTTCTTCTTTCAATTATTCTCTCTACTGGCTACCTCGTGCAGCGATCATTGTTAGGTTTTATTAAGCGGTGGTTTTCAACCTCATTTACATTGGTCATACACTTCCCTATCCCACTACCCCTTCCCTATTTTATGTACTGTCCTCTTATTATTAATATTCACACCTTAATTTGATGTTGGAGAACATCACTACTAATAAATTACAACACCTAGCTACGTTCCTACTGTTTTGTCAATAATTTACTATCTCCTCACTCTTATATTTCATCCCTGTCAATCAAACCCTCCAATGTAGCAGAAGAAACAACAATAAACATTTATCTCTTTCTCACCATCCTCATCATCAGCAGTTAGCTTATCTGGAGAAAAAGAGAAGAAGAAACAAGTACTCAAATCCATAACTCTCCTTTCTTCTTCTTCTTTTTCATACCTACTCTCTCACCAAATCCTTCTGGTCACCATTTCTTCTACCTAAATCCAAGTAACACAAACAAAAACAAAGTTATTAGTGATGATGCATCTTAACTCCATAGTATCCTTAACTTTGTCCCTCAACCTCATTCTCATCCTTGTGATTCTCTCTTTGACATCCAAATGTGAGTACCTAGCTGCTTCTCAAGCTAGTAGTAAATGTATATGTACATATAACATATTTCATTTACTGATAAAATGCACCATGGCTTGATCTTTTTTGTGTACAGGTACTTCAGGAGCAACATTTACATTCATAAACAACTGTGACTACACAGTATGGCCAGGGATACTATCAAACTCAGGCAGCCCCAAGATTGGAACCACAGGTTTTCAACTCCCAAAGGCCAACTCGGTATCCTTCCAAGCTCCAGCAGGTTGGTCAGGTCGGTTCTGGGGTAGAACCGGTTGCACATTCGATTCATCTGGTAAAGGTAGTTGTTCAACAGCTGATTGTGGATCGGGTCAGATAGAATGTAATGGAGCTGGAGCAACACCACCAGCAACACTAGCTGAATTCACATTAGGTATAGGCAGTCAAGATTTCTACGATGTTAGTCTCGTTGATGGATATAACTTGCCCATGATTGTTGAAGGTACGGGTCAATCGGGAAGTACATGTGTTACAACTGGGTGTGTTACTGATTTGAATCGGCAATGTCCCACTGAGTTGAAAGTTGGTAACGGTGATGCTTGTAGAAGTGCTTGTGAAGCGTTTCGGACACCGGAGTATTGTTGTAGTGGAGAGTTCGGTACGCCTAATACGTGTCGGCCATCTGTTTACTCTAAGATATTTAAATCGGCTTGCCCTAGATCGTATAGTTATGCGTATGATGATGCTACAAGTACGTTCACCTGTACCGGAGCTGATTATACGATTACGTTCTGTCCTTCTTACTCAAATAGGTAAACTAATGAGGACTTTTGGTAAAATATTTAGATATTTCTACGTAGATCTCGATAAAAAAGTTCGTCGTTTCTGGGGTGGCATGGCAGGGAAAAGAAGCTGCACTTGCTTCTTTCCTTGCTTTTAACTTTTACTTTTTTAGTTGTAGGGTTTTACTTTTTTTTATTGTGTTCACACCAACATCCTTAGGGTTATTGATTTTTATAAACTAGTCCCTGACTTTTTTGTTATATTATTTTTAACAGTCAGAAGGCTTCAAAAGAGACGACACCGGTAACTGCACCACCAGCTACGATAGCAATGACACCACCTGCTACCGGAACAACAGTAGACGGGTCGAATCCCGGATACGCGTACGGATCGGGTGATGGATCAACAACAAATTCAGGGTATTCAAATAACAATCCAGGGTATTCAAATATAAATTCAGGGTATGGATCAAATACCAATCCGGAGTACTCAAATACAAATTCAGGGTATGGAACGGGTACAGAATCTGGAACCGGATCGGGTACTGAGTCAGGATCAGGAGGAGCAATGTTGGCTGATGCATCATGGTTGGCAGGTTTAGCTGTTGGAGATTCAACAAGAATCTTTCCCTGTGCTCTCAAGATTACATCATCTGTTGTTGGTGCGACCACCATTTTTGTCCTCTCCTCTTTCTACTTGTAATCTGTCTAAGCAGCAGGGATGGACCAGTTTTGATGTGGATAATATGTTTTACACGGGCATTGTTAGAGACAGATTGTAAACCACTCAAACCCCCAAAGATTATCCTCCTGCCTGCGTATATTTTTAATGTTAGCTAGAATTAATGCATGTATACTTTTTATTTTAATTTGTAAATACGGGTTTAGCATAAATTAGTAGGAGCATTTCAGTTTTCTTGTTTAATTAGATTATTTACTACTTTTGAGAGTAAAAGGTGATAAATTTGCTTTTGAACATCTTTGTTGATTATGGCTTGATGAGTAGTATCTCCATTCTCCGAATGACACCGCTCTTGAGGCCATAATGTAATGTCTAAGCAAGAATCCATGTGTCCCAACAACGCAAGATTTGGTTGTTGGGAGATATGACTTTATACAGTTTACAGTAACTAGTTTAACAAGTGAAAAATGAACATTGTTTCAACGCATGTCTAAATGAAATTGGTTATTGATTTAATAATTAAGCATGAATGATGCCAATTAGCGGATTTTTCAAGAAATAGAGAGAAAGGTGTAATTGAATGTAGAGTGGGGTAAAGGTGTTGGGCATGGTGTCAATAAGACGCAAAATAAAACAACAGCCAGCAGTATCACTGACATGAAATATCGTAGGAACTGGAAAAGAAATTTAGAAAAGCCAAAGGTTATGATGCAAGTTGTCTGCACTCTGCAGAGCAACCCTACGAAAAAAAAATCATTAGGCATGGCTCTAGTTTATTATTCATCATTTTTGGTTTTGTGTGTGGACAAAGGATTCCAGTTTTAACCAGGTTCGACAACATTGGTAATTTCACCCTAAAGCTGGTTCCCATGTGCATAGCAAAGTGGTAAATTTGTCAATTTTGCACCCACTATCCAAACTTGACCGTCCAGTAAATCTAATCCAAAAAACATAAATTTCCTCATCTATAAATACTCGATTCTAAATTCATTTCCATTCACACTTTTTTTCTATTTTCTTGGCTTATCCAATTTCTCAGAATATGAACATAGCTCGGTTCATTGAAGAGTAACATGCTGCCGAAAATCAAAGAGTTCAACTCGGAAATAATGTGCAAAATGAAATAAGAAGAGCAAGAAGTGCAAGAACCGCACTTCAGCGCAAATTTAGTATGTTAGAAGATGAATGCATCTGCAGGAATTATGTTTTCTTCACTAATCATTCCATCGTTGATGGCGCACTACATGCCATTTCGTTTGGGGGATGCGTTTTATTGAAATTTGAAGAACAAACAATGAATCTGAGCAATCGTTATGTGCTGATGTTGGAGGCGCAGTTTCTTGTAATTTCTAAGAGTGTTAACAAGTATATTGCTATGATAAGGGAAGCAGCTCGAAACATGAGGAGTTGTGAAACCCTACTGGACATTGAACAAAGGTGTCATGCAGAGTGGCTCTGTAACAACGTAAAGGAGTTTCGATACGGAAGTTGTTATGAAATCTTAAAAGTGTTGCCCAAATTTAATCTAATTTATATGTTTTAATTTCTTAATTGTTAAGTAGAAAACTTTAGATTTTCACTTATCAAACAAAAGTGCAATTACATTAAACCACGGTTCAATAAAAGTGTGAGTACATTAAAAGGAATTAACATCTATCAAACTAACAATTTCCAAAGATATATTCCCCTAAGCATGTTTGATCCTCTTAAAACTTACCAGCTTGAGTATGAGATGGTAGTTGAGTAGCATCAGTCGATTCATAACCTTCGTATGGTACCGAAAATGGTTGAATTTAATAAGCCGGTGCTTGGAAAGGGTGAAATGCTGAAGTGGTTGTTGGGGTATAAATTGCAGATTGCCTAAATGCATCCATATTTACGCCATCACAAGGATTAAGTACAGAATCTTAGGGCATGTAACCAATAGGAGTCTAGAAACGAATATCTGTCATCTCCACGTCTCCTCCTGCTGCTGGTGCTACCTGAGTATCTTCCAATAATTTTGGAGTAGAATGACGACCTCGACGACTTCCACGACTTCTTAGACTGCTACTACCAGGGGACATGCCATCACGACCTAAACTCATTTAATAACTTGTTCCAACCGGAGTCACAGGCATTTCAATGCATTTATCTCAAGTGAAAATTCTGGAATCCATCAAGAAGATGCATTAAAGTGTTCAACTGGTTCTGATACTCTTTTTAGTGATGCCGGTAATATGGATACCTCTGCTGGATACCTTCAGTACTAAGTGGAACAGTAACAATATCTCCAACTGGTGATAAAGTCCAAACTTCCCAAGATATTTGAGGCATATTTGACGAACTCATTTGACTACTAGGATACGTATATGCTTCGCTCGTCGGTGGTAGAGGTTGGGATGGAAGATCCGCAAATTGCAAATTTCCAATTGATGAAAAATTAACACTACCCAAGTTTTGTGGATGAACAACAATATTTAGCTTGCATATCGTTTAGTACCAACTATGGTAATCAAAGTCATCATCTGGGGTTTGGATCAAATCTTCGGCTTATTCCCAAGATTGTCCATTATTCACCACCTTTATCCAATCATCGTATGAAATTATTGAAGTTGGAAACGGGTTGATTGATTTTACCTTTCTTCCTTGTAGCTGAAATATATGTCTTTCTCCGTAGTACCAAATACCATGACCCATAATGGGACCGTAAAAACACACCTCTCTTGAGGCGTAACTCTAGCATGCTTTGTGTTATTGGTTCATTATACTCGTCAATATAAGTATAAGCATTGGGTTAATGTTGATACTATCTCTACACAATTGTTGCATCCTCTGAACAACAATGACTTTTTGACCATCATTTATATGAGTAGCCCAATTTTCAACTTTGTACTTGTACACGACTGGAAAAATTAATCGGTTTTCGTGAAGATCAGGTTCGCAGATCCTGAAGTAAGTATACCACCAATACTGAAAATAACATGTTGTGTTAATGAATTACCAGTTTAACCATTGACTCGATAATAAAAAAATAATAAAAAGGGATTGTGGTTCTTACCTCCAATACGACCCAAAATCCATTCAAGCTATCTTTATTCCTACACGAGCATTCACCGAGACTTAAGTATAGCTCATCTAAAATTGCAGAACCCTAATCATAATTTAACGCTTTAGTTAAATCTTCTAAAGACTCAAAAAAAAAACCAATTAATGCCACTGAGATAGCATTGGGGAACATAACTTGGCCTAACACCCATAATATAAATATTCTTTCAAGCTCGAGATAATCGTCAACTTTGCTATTACCCTTTTTTGTAGCATAATGGTTCAAAAAAGCCTTCAACCCAGACACTCTTAATCTATACGGGTGTAATATTCTGGAGTCTGGCATTCCTTCAGTATTATTTGCGTACAAGGGAAGTAATTGTTTCCATCTTTCTTCCGATGTCCATTTTAATTGGTTAAATTATAGTACATCTCCCTCACATTTTATTTCCATCAACATATAAAAATATAACGGTGTGAACCCTAGAAACAACATGGTCATAAAATTAAAGTTTGTATCGAAACTAAAAATTGAATCTTTTAAAATTAAAGTTTGTATTTAAACTAAAAATTAAATTATTGAATGAAAAAATAGAACTTACCATACTCGAAATCTTTGAAAAAGAACGTATTTGCAGTGTTCCACCAACGTTTTATTATAACTCGCACAACTTGAGTCATGTGGTTTTTTACTTTCATGAAATATAAACGTTGCCAGGGATATCTTCGCAAGGACTGTTGAACAGCTTCAGGGAGGAGTCCAAACACTTCGGTTATCTCAAATCACAATTCACACACCTCTTAGTTTAGGTGAATTAACTCGCTCGAGGATCGTTAGATGTATGCATAGGTAATACACCATACCTAACTAGTTGCCTAATATTTGCGAACTCTTTTTCATTATCATGGACCCAAATGACATCACTATCTGCGGTAGATATTCCTTTATCGTTTCCGTATATTTTTATTTGTCTATTTGTTTTGGTACTCATTTTTAAAGTAATTAAGAAAAAAATCGCTCTGGTTTGCTCTCTAGAGAAGGGAAGAAGAAATTTATGTGAATGAAAACTTAAGAGAATGGTGATATTTATACACGGTAGAGTACCAACCGAGATCGGTGGAGTCTCGATTGCTAGCGGTTGAAACTAGACCTAGCGATTCACATTCGATCTCAACTCGACCGCTAGCGATCTAAACTCGACCTATCGATAGAGACTCGATCGCTTATTACTTTTACCATAGTGGCTTGCGTGGCGTATTGGTGGGTTTAGCACATCCCCCCCCCCCCACACACACACATATAGGAGCCGTCCTAAGAGCATCTCCAATGCAAGGGGTAGTGTTCTTAAAAAAATATTAAACCTAGGATTTAAGAATTTTTCCACCAAATTTTCATCTTCAATGTAAGGGTCAAGGTCATAAAGAAAGATGATATGTCTACCGAGGATAAAATTGGCCAGCTGGAAATACAATTATTAGCAGATAGAGCTACTCACTTTCACCTCTACTTCAAGTATTTAACAAATTAATAGTTTCAAAATACCAAAGCATACCTGCCAAGAATTAAATAAGACCCAGAGAGATTTTTCCTGGGGCAAAGATATTGATAACCCCCAAGGTTATTATCATAAGGCTTCAGAGTCAATCTGCAAACCAAAGGATTTGGAAGGCTTAGGTTTCAACGACATGGATCTCGCATATGTCATTATAGTACCGTGGTAAAGTCATTGGGGGGGGGGGGGGGTGATACCAGTGACCTGAGTTCGTAACTCGTCAGCATCAAATTCTTTACCGATCATGAATTTTTTTTAACACGGATCTCTTCAACATCTTTGACATAGCCAAGATAGGGAGGAGACTAACTCAAGATAATAAATCTCTTTGGAACAAGCTTATGTATGAGAATTATTTCATTCACAAGACTAAATCAAGACAATAACTCTCTTTAGTCCAGCTTATATCTGAGAATTATTTTATTTCACAAGAATATCTGACCATGGATACAAAACCAAATGCATGTGACTCTTGAATCTATAAAGGTGTCCTAGAAAGAATTAAAAATATCTAGTAGTACAGTAAATAGCAGGTTGGAAATGGAGGTTGCATCAACATATACATATAGGATGATAAGTGGATCATTGATAAAAAATACAACAATGATGCTCATGGTACTGAGTGTGTGTGTGTGTGTGTGTGGGGGGGGAATTGAAAGATGGAAGTCTCTCCAGCTACTGGATGTTAGTTTATATAGAAAGCTCGATGTTCTCCATCTTAGTTAACATAAATATGGATGCATATTATGGACATTGTCACATGCCCATTAAACGGCCTAAAATTTTCATGGGACATGATCGATTATACTTTGTGGTTCAGTGAATCAACTTTATACACAGGTACTCAGCCTTGCATACATGCATCAAAGTATGCATCTGCCTTCACTCTTAAGGCTTTATGCAACAAAAGTCTTCATCTTGGCGCTTCATTGTCGGACTATGCAGCTCCATTGGAAAGGCCACTGACTTTAGTATTGCGCAATATTTACGCTTCACTGTTGGGACAGGTCATAGACCTTACCCACCCAATCTGTTCAACTTCCTCATTGAACGCAACAAAGTATACTCGTTCTCTGGTATTGTACACTTCTGAGCCTATTTCAGAAATCAGCAAACTTGTTTGGCATTTTTCCTCGCCAAAACTTTTCGTCCTAGTATCACATGCCATCACTTAGCTTACTGCCTTGTCATTGATCCTAGTGACTTGTACTATTGTTGTCACGTTGGCCTACGCTCCAACTCCCACTACAATCGCATATCAACACCCAAATGCAATTTGCAAAATTATCTTGCCAATTCCATGAATTTGGCTTGAATTTCACTTGAATCATTTGTGCCTAAGTGTATGTAAGTAATGATTCTTTCCAAATTATCACAATGATCATTGCCAAAGTCTTTTGCCTTCATTTTCCGACTTTAGTTGCACCACGCAACATAACAGGACTTATACAAGACATGGCCTCATTCTTCAATCATATGCGCCTACGCCAAATCATGACATGCCTTATGGTATGCATTCTACAATTTCATACCACTCTTGGTATGCGCCAAAACCTATAGTCTTTGCTGCACTTTTCCAACATCAGAACTTTCACAAGATTTAACCTCCAAATTATATTGCAAACTTTACCTTCTCGGACTTGCATCATTTGTATGCCAAAGAATCAGCACCTTGTTGTTCTTTGCTAGAAATATCGCAACACCTTGATTGAAATGCATGACTTTGGTATAGTCATGACTTGGGACTACCCGGGACATCCCACTGTCACTTTGGACAAGGTATCTTCTTCATGCGCCTTTGAAACTAAGAAGCCTCACTGTTCTTTCAAAATGCTATGTTTTAATGTTATGGAAAAACAACATGTTCTTCCAAGACATAAGTCAATCTTAACTTATTTTACTCGATGGGATTAATTTTATATTCTTGCTGAGTTATTCCTTATCGTCGTGCCAATATCTTGTCGCATTTCCACGTAACTCTTAATAACAAACTCACTTATTCCACCAACTTCTCTATTTTCTTATTTCACTTTCAGTGTCTCCTATTGCATATTTTGGCTTAATATTCTATGTAGCATCTTCCACGTGAACTAGCTTTACTTTGAACGAAAGAGACAAGAACTCTTATCTCAAATACCCTCATTCACTACTACCTTACATAGAGAGATAATTCCAAACACCAAGGTACACACGAAACTGAAAGTATACTCAAACTTGAACAAATACTTCACCAACTGATTGCAAACTTGCAAGACCTAACAATTCTTACAATACTGACTTCATCTTCGCTTCTAATCAGAAGACAATGAAGCAAGACAACACCTATTGTCCCCAATGTTGAAAATAACATTTCCACATGCATTATTCTAACTATCAACGTTCTTATGTGACTCCCATAACGAAGCATAATATAATTAACACTTAATTGAATACTCCTTCAAATGGAGTATATCATGTTGCTTTAGCTTTCATGAATATTTCTTTAAGAATGGCCTCATGCCATCTTTATGCATCACCACTACTATGTCCTTCCTTTTCCACGCATCTACAATTCACCTAACTTGTATCTCCAACCTCATCATGTATTTTGGGCATGCCCAAGTCCTATTTGGTGCATGCTAATCTGAAAATCTGTCATGTCAGTCAATACCCGAATTTTAATGAAAACTTGTGCACCTTTGCACAATTGAAACAGACTTAAATTACTTTAGCTTTCATGAATATTTCTTCAAGAGTGGCCTCATGCCATCTTTATGCATCACCACTGCTATGTCCTTCCTTTTCCACGCATCTACAATTCACCTAACTTGTATCTCCAACCGCATCATACATTTTGGCCATGCCCAAATCCTATTTGGTGCATGCTACTGCTGCAAATCTTCCATGCCAGTCAATACCCGAATTTCAATGAAAACTTGTGCACCTTTGTACAATTGAAACAGACTTAAATTTGTGATTTTGAGCATCACCAAATAGCTCAGTAATCCACATTACTTAATGATTTTTGCGGACAAATCCCTTGGACAATCTCAACAAGGCCATAATCCTTGCAAATGAGGTACCCATTGCCTACGTTCCAATGAAGCAAGAATGTCACATTCTTCTTCAAACTTGGAACTCATTTTTACTGCCCATGCACAACTGGCTACTCTTGTCTTTCCCCTTCTCCAAAATCATCTTTAGTAGCAACAATTGCTGATTTGCAGTTGACAAGAATATCCGTTTGTAGTTATGATCAAATGCAGGTCTTTGGACACCCTTGTCCAACTATATTGATCCCACTCATAAACCAGGTGCAATCACTCTCCTTGTGCACATCTAGCATCAATGAATAACTCTTTGCAAACACAATATTGTGGTGTATCAGTTTTTCCCTAACTTACATTTATTTCTTTAGCCTTTCCATAAGATTTATGCTAGACAATAATTGGGCATCTAATTATTATTTAATGGCATAAAATTTCCACAAAAATGCTGGTTCATAACCAGACTTTGCATTACAACCAACATTCGAGAGAGATAATTTTAATCTTCCATCAAACTTGCTACAATGAGATACCATCAATTCTATTGCGTAGATAGGTTCTCCATTATCTTTGCCACTGAAAAGGCCAACGTCATCTTTGCATTCAGGAATTTCCGCAAAATTCCTATCACAACATGTAATTTACTCGCTACTGATAAACACTATGAAGATCTTCATTCATAATGCTTAATCTTCGCATATATACTTGTGAGAAACATGGACTTTGACTTCTGAATTGCGTCATAGAATTCAGCATACTCTTTAGTTTTGTCATGCAATCACTTGAAAACCCGATTTTCAATGATTCTCACATGTTCATCAAACACTTTGGGTAGGAATTTTGACACCTTTGTCATAAATTTTCATGGCATGTTGCTACTCCGAGCTTCAAAGTTTATTCTAATTGATCTTTCCACACAAGACCAACCTCTTCGAATCTCCATACTAATGAAACCCAAATGCTTCACTACTGAAATCGACAAACAAATGACACCAACTTGAGTAAAAGAAAGAAAAATCAAGAATTGTGTCCCCAAACACGCCTCTGAAACATGCTGTCACATGCCCATTTAACGGCCTAAATTTTTTTCATGGAACATGACCGGCGATACTCTGTGGTTCCATGAATCAACTTCTCCCACAAGTACTCAGCCTTGAATACTTGCATCAAAGTATGCATCTTCCTTCACTCTTAAGGCTTTATGCAACAGAAGTCTTCATATTCTTTCTCTCTAACTCTTTATGCCTCATAAGCATAAGAGGTTTGCCATGCATAAATTCCATTTGACAATCTCACACGAATCAACAACATAAGAACACAAATATATATAGCAACAAAGTCATTTCATTACACTAAAGGAAGATAACAAAACTTGGCCATCACATGGACCAAAACAGGCCAAGCAAAATGATGCCACATAAAGAGAGTTTCAATTGCCACCTTTTTGTGTTGTCAAGCAAAATGATGCCACATATGTTCTTGGTTGTTAAAATATGCCAAACTCAGTTATAAAGTCTTTTTATAACTGTCTCAACCAATTCCCTTGCTCTGTCATGCTTGTGATGCACACACCACTCGTAACTAACAACTTGAACCCATATCCAACAATAATTGTGTTGCGCTCAACTTGGCCCGTGCCAATGTTCGGCAATGATTATGCTTCACTCAACCTGGTCTCTTCCAAGTACGACAATGATTGCATTACATTTATCCCAGCCATGCACTTAGAATCAAGGATATGCAACACTATCGCATAGGATTCCATGTGCTAAGTAGCCTTTCTTGTCTCGGCCATCTTGGCGCTTCATCGTCAGACTATGCAGCTCCATTGACAAGCCTGACTTGAGTATTACGCAATCTTTGCATTTCACTATTGGGACTGGTCATAGACATGATGAGTTCTGGACATGAGCAACTCTATCTTATGAGTTTGCCAAAGAGATGCACCAGGCATATATTGCCATTGAAGCTAAGGACTTGGCGACGCTTAAAAACTTCAAATCTCTCTATCAAGAGGCTTTCCAAGGGAGATTTCCTGTATATTATCATGCTTCTTACCAAGGAAACTAACAAGATCTTCGTTTGTTTTTTTAGTAAATCCAAATGTAATAAATAGAACCCTAAACTCAAAAGCTTCCAGGCTTGTGTCCATCTGTCAAGACTACAAAAATCTCATCTCCAACGTACACTGGCATGGAGATATTTTGGAGATATCTTGGAATCTTTAAGTTGCAATTTCGGAGATATCATGGACTTTGTTTAAAATGGTCAGGTTCTTCAAGACATGTATTCAAAAAAAGGTTAGTCTGCAATGTCAAAAGCTAGACAAAAGGGACGTACATTAACTTTACAAGGGGGGTAGTCAAACAAGATTTCTATGGACTTTCATAGATTTTTAATTTGAGTGACTTCTAGAGATTCTCTGAAAATCTAGAGATTTCTAGTGAATCTCTGAGAGAATTTTAGAGAATCTTTGTGACTTGTAGAGACAAAAATGAGATTTGTAGGGACAAAAAAATGAAACTTGTAGAAAGTTTATGTGATTTGTAGAGACAAAATTGTATAAAATCCCCTGATTAATTCCCTACATTATCGATTTCTTTATTATTCACGTTATAATAATAAAAGTACCATGACCACCTAATGAAATATGTGTAAACTGTCAAAATAAATCTCAATGTTGTCATATACCTAAATTTTCATTCACTTTATTCCGGTCGTCCCACATTTTATTTTATATGCGGAGAAAAAAATCATAACTTCTAAAGTGTTGTAAATAATATATATTGTCATTGTGGATTTCCACCCCACATACATACCATCACCTTTCCACCTCTTCTTTATCTTGTAACTCCCACTATTAGTGTATGTTTAATAGCTAGTAATGGTTGCATGTCATTACTCGTACTTAATGCCATATTTATTTCTCCTCTTATGTTAGCTTATAAATAGAGGGATTTTCTCTTTGTATCATATACCAATTCTACTAATAAGAAAATCTCTTCATCACTCCATATTTCTTTTGTGTAATTATTTATCAATTCATTTATAGTCATAAGTACAAAATAAGGTTTGGCTAAGTTAGCCTGTGTTAGTGGCGGTCCAGATTTGTCCTCACAAAGATAAATCTAGGGCTGTAGTTCTCCTAACCACACCCTCATCTCTCACGTGTGAGGGATAAGTTAGGCAAGATAAAGAGCGGCCGAGATTTTTCTAGGAGGGATAAATCTACGGCCGTGGTTTTTTAAACTAACCATTATAAATATTTTATTAATTAGTGTCCTATTAACATGATGAATGGTTAATTAATTTTTTATGATAAATATTCATTTAATGAATCTAATAAATACATATTTTCATTAATAAATATAAGTTTATTAAAAACTACATATATATTGATCGTTAAAGAATTTGGTGCTGGCTAGTTTCGAACTCAGGTAACTGGTATCATCACCCAATAACTTTACCACTGTACTACACTAACCCCGGTTAAAAATTATATTAATAATTTTTATTGGCGGTAGCGAAAGAAGCGGTGGGTGGTGGAAACAGTGGCGGGTATTTGTGAGTGGTATCATGACCGTTGGATCACCCAAATGGGATCCCATCTATTTGTAATACCCGATCGAATAAATCACGATTTTTAGTATTAAAATAAAATTGATTACATTTCTATAATACAAAATAAAGTTTGGACATGTTAGGCTAGATAAATAACGATCAAATTTATACTTGCAGAACATAAATTTACCGCTATTAATGATCATGTTTAATTAAAATTTAATAATAAATATTCAATTGATATTTCATAATAAATTTTTCTTTAGTTAATCAAATGAATATAATTTTGTTGATACATAATAAATTTATTTGAAATTAACCATATCAGTAAGCATTAATGGTGGTTGTGATGGTGGACAGTGGTGGGTATTGGTGAGACTGGTGGAGTGGTGACGATAATGTGGTGGTGGAATAAGTAGTGGTATTAGGGTGAGAAAAGGGGTCCTAAGATAGATAAATTAAGCACTAATGGTGGTTGTGATGGTGGTGGATTGACGGTGGGGATAATGGTGGTGGGTATTGGTGAGACTGGTGAAGTGATGACGATAATGTGGTGGTGGAAGAAGTAGTGGTTGTAGGGTGAGAAAAGGTGTCCTAAGATAGGTAAATTATTTAGTCACCCTTGGTTAATTTTTCTTTGTTTTATTTTAATTTGATTTTTCTTTGTTTTCAAATTACTTTTTTTATTATATTTTAAAATCAAAACAATTTTTAAAGGCCAAATTTTTCCAAAAAATAAGATGTTGTGATTTTAAGATTTTCCGGGTAAGGGGCAGGAAGAAAAACGAAACCTATAAAAAAAAAGACCAAACACAAGGCTACACGCGAATTAATTGTAATCGGTTCAGTTTCTCACATCTCTCTTTATTCCCCTTTTTGGTCATGGTTTCTATTTCTGTCATTATTTATCCCGTACTTCATGGGATTCTGCAAGGCTACGCCTGAATTAATTGTAATCGATTCAGTTTCTCACATCTCTCTTTGTTCCCCTTTTTTGTCATGATTTTTGTTTTTGTCATTTCTCCTCAACTTTGTGTAATTATGCATGCTTGAGAAATAGTTCATGATAATAGGTAAAGAGACAAGAAAAGAAATGGATCAAAAATTAAATATTATTATAAATTTGAAGAAAATGAATAAACACGGATCTATGTAAATTGGAAACCCAAAAATTTATATCAAAGAGAAAAATTAAATTCTAATGCTAATAGATTTTGCAAGATTAGTCTAATTGATTTTAAAGTAATATTAGGTGTTTTTAGTTTTGTTACAGGTTTGGTGAATGACCTTTGATGATTTTTTTTTTGAAGTAGTGAACGAAGTAATGTTCTACTGCCAATAGGATTTGATCTAACGATTAACTATGTTTGTCCCAAAGGGTTGTATGACTTACATACATAATATTAAAATATTAGAGGATAAGGACATGTTTATTAACCAACTCCTCAAACTATTTAGACCTGGATCGATCGGTTCGATTCTTTTCAGACAATTACGACATGTATGAATCAATGGATATATTAGAAACACATATCCGGCACAGGTTGAGACTTAGTTTATAACGTAAAATATATATTTTAAAATCGATCCGATTTTAAAATATATATTCTCCAATTTAAAAAATCACATTATTCCACATTTTGTTTTGATTACCCCTTTCCAAGTGGAGAGAAAAAATATGGTTCGCTCCCAAAACCAAAAAATCTCCAAATTTCCAAGTCTCTAGAAATATCACCTCTTGATGAGAGATTTCTACCATGCCTATTTTTAAGAAAAAGTTTCTCCAAATCTCTGAAAAAAAACACATCAATGATTTTCAATTCTCCATCGAATAACAGGAGAGTTGGAGTAACTCTTATGAAATCCTAATCCAATAACATGGAATTTGAGAGAATTTAAATAACTGATAGGTGTCTAAAACACCTTGATATTTATCTATTGTTTATGCTTTATTTGCTTAGTTTTCTTGTAAAATATATATCTTATGTGAGCTTTTGAGTGTTAAAGGTACTTTGGAGTCATTCGGAGCAAAAGAAGAAGAAAACGTCCATTTGGAGTGAAAGGAGCAAAAAGGTCAATCCACAGACGAGTGATACTTGGAAACAGCAAAGGGTATGAAGCAAAAAGGCGAAGAGTGAACTGTCAGTTCCCCACAACGGACAGTGGAGCAAGAAAGAGAACATGCAGTCAGTCAGGACAAATGGTTAATGGGTGGCCCATATCAAATAGTGGGTGCCTTAAGTAGTTTCACTTACCTTAACCCAAAAATTTAAAGAACTCATTTATTTCTCAATCATTTTGTTGGCTGCGAGATTTTTTGTGTCTTGAAATCAGAGGGAGAATGGGAGCTGAAAAGAACAAGGATTTGGTGCTGTTTCGATGGGGTTTTAAATCAATCTGTGACATTTCGGGTTTGAATGAAGATAAGATTTGTTCTAATAGCTAGGTGCTGAAGTGGAGATCGATTAATGGGTCGTTTACCTGAGAATGAAGAGAAGATAACGGAGTTGCGATTGATGGATTGATTGATTAATGGGTTATGTGTGAGATGATGAGATGCAATTTAGTTCGGATGGGATCTGAGATGGATTTGAGTATTTGCTGCTGAGTGATATTCATGGGAAGTTAGGGTTCTGCTGCTGATAATATTAATCAGAGGAATTGGTGATGAATCTGAGGTTAAGAAGGGATTAGACCGATGGGTGTTGGTCGAATTTATAGTTGGAGATATGGCAGGGTTATGAAGCTTCGGTTGATGGCAAAAAGAGAATTCAGAGATAAATAATAAATAAGAAGTTTTGTTGAATCTGGTGGAACTGAGACTGCAATGAATTGCAATTGTAGGTACTTAAGCTTCGGTTGATGGTTGTGAGCATTACAGGGAATGTATCGGATGGTTGGAGCTTGTATGAAGGCCGAGGAGTTAAATTGTAGGGAATGTGGCTGGTTATGATTGATTTGGTTCAAATCGATGGAATGAGGAAGGTATTGAAGCTGACTTGATGTACAAAAGCTGGTGTTGGTTGCAGTTTGAATACAAGACTGAGCCAAGGAATTGTAATGGAGATGAGGCGAACTTGATGTTGTGTGAAACTACAGGGATGGAGATACATGGAACAAATAAATCTGACGCTGTTGGAGAATGGAATTGCAGGTCTGAAGCATAGTGGTGGTTGTAGATCAAGTTGTTGCTGGAATGGGTTTTGTGAACAGTGCAATGAGCTACAGCAGGTAGAAGTAAATGTTACTGCAATGGCTGTGACAATATGTGTTGTGTTGCAGTTTTACTTGAAGTGGTGGCTAGAATGGAGACAAGAAAGTGCAGTGTTGGTGCTTCAAATGGTTGCAGGTGAAGGGTTGCAAAGCAGTGACGACAGTTTTGGTTATGTATCAAATGCAGAATTGCAGCTGTTGCATTGAATGAATGAGTGTGGATTATGGAATGGACGAAGGATTGCATGTTGATCTGGAGGTTTGGCTGAGTGGCTTTGGCAGTAGCGTGGTGATTGTGTTGAGCAGTAGTATGTGCTGAAGGAGATACAAATGGGTCGAGATTGAAGCATGACAGAGAATGATGGCAGCAATAAAGCTGATGTTGTTGGATCGAATGCAGTCTGCAATGGACTCGAGAAGATACTGAGCCCAGCTAAATCAACAATGAAGATGGGTTATGAACAGATAGATGAATGCTAGGATTAGTGTATGAAAATGTGCAGGGAAGCAGCTTAGATAAGAGGCCTGAATTTGGCTTGGAGATTGTTCTAAAAACAAAGGAAACTCTGCTAAAATTTCTACTACAGCAAGTTAACTCGGTGAGACGATCCGACTCACATGGCCCGGTTTGACACATATGGACTTGGACTTGTTGGGCTTGGTTCATGGGCTATTTTATCAGGGACTGATTTTGGCAGATGTGCGTGACTTAATTTTAGAGACGGGAGAAAAGAAGAAAAATGGCTGAAAAATGAAACCCTTCTACATAAAAAGGGTTATGTATCATCTTTTATTATTATCTTTATCTTCTACTTTGGTTTTTAGGGTTTACAACATGATAGAACTTCTTTTTCTCCTTCTTATGAACTCCATTAACATGCGTACTTAGTTTTTATTATTGGTTATGGATTAGTTGGATTTTACAAAGCATGTTTCTTGGTCAATAAATTAGTTTTGTCTCACAATTATCGATTTTGATTCACTAGAAATATCGCATGTATGATTGATTGTTAGTTTCGTCAAGTTGCAAATTGGTAGAACTCATAATCATATCTATTGCTAGTTTAGGTTTTATTATACGTAAACGCGATACACCTTGAATACAAGTAGCATAATTGTGAATATTGCTTGTAGTGATACATCCTAATAGTCACAAGTGAGTCATGACCTTTGTTAAATCGGATTAGTGCGTTTTCCACGTTCGGTTGCTTTGATTGGCCTGATTTCATAGAACTTAATGCATCTAGGGAATTAAACTTGATTAGTGCTTTTACACGTTAGGTTGTTCTCTTAGATAGAACTCATACTCGTATCTTTTAATGTGTTTGTTGATGACACGAGGAAATTAGCGGGATATTCTTGCGATCAAGGTATTCTAGGGCCATTGATAAAGTTGAGATTAAATATCAATTCTACTTATTGTTAAAAAGCATGTTTGTGAATGAAGATGAATCCTTAACCAATATCTCTTCTATTTGATTTGTTTGCTTATTTATTTATTTTTTTTTATTTTAGTTTGCTTTTATAAAAATCAGAGAACCCCCCAATTGTTAATATAGGAAACCGAAACAACTTGACAACCTTAGTCCTCTATGTGGGAACGATCCTTTCTTGCCCTTGCTATATTATATATTTTGAGTAGTAAGAAAGTGTAATTTATTTTTGATGCCTACGACATCGATCAAATTTTGGCGCCGTTGTCGGGGAGGTAGCGGTTGTCACTTGTTTTTGGTTTCTTATTTTTTCTTCTTCTTATTTTCTGGTTTTTAACATAGTTTTGAGAACTCTTGTTTCAGGTACCGATTTTAATGGAAGGAGCATATTGGAGCAACGGATACGGTTTTCAACCTCCTCAACACTATGATAACTCCCCACCAAATTTTGGATACAATCAAAACCAATTTATTGGCTATGATGCATATCCTAGAGAACCTTATGGTGATTTTCATACATACCAACAACCACCTTGTAGTGGGTATGTAAGTCAAGCACCAAGGTGGGATAATTCTACTTCTAATTGGCTTCATTCGAGTTGTATGCAGATTATTCATGGATTACAAGGCATGCAACAAAGGCTAGACCAACTTGTCCGTAATAGAGAGAACGTCGCACAAACCAATTTCTGCAACACTTTTTCTTACCCGATTCTGGATCGTAGTTACGATCATTGACCCATTCTAAGGGAAGAGTCATGGGAAAGATAACCTATTATAGTCAATGGTGGTAAGCGTGTGAACGTCAGGAAACTTGCACAGAAATTATACAAGTTGGAAGATGATGGAGCCTCGGAAGAGCTTGTCGATGAAATTAGTAGGACCATTCATATGGAACTTAAACGACGTCGAGATAAAGGTTATGAAACCGATGAAGATTCTTATTATGGTGAGTCTGAAAATGAAGACGAAGATGATTGTGTTCAAAAGGACCAACCTTTGGAGATATTTGATGACATTAGCGTAGTTGACTCAACTCTTGATCTTTATAATGATCAACCACCTATTCAAAAGGTACATGAGTATGATGAAACTAGTGTTTTACAAAACTTTGGAATAAGGTTTGAGTCTAATAAAGAAGAGTATGTTGAGAGTGGGACCGTTATGATCAATATTGTGGAAGACCCAATTGAGCTTGCAAAGGATTGTAATGAAGATGTTGATGTCACGACTTTAGTTAAGGCAGAAACGGACGAAGAATGGTTGCAAGGTTTGATAGAGGACCACGATATACAAGAGGTGAATAATTCACTTGAGTTTTTCAAGGATGAAGAGGATTCCGTGATACAAGAGATTGTGATAGGTTTTTCTAACCCTTTGCATATTGATTCTTCTCCTTTACCTCTTATTGGTTTGAATGTATGTGCTTCGAGAATATTGTTGAATGATTTTGTTTCTCGATATCCTCCATTAGAGATACTTGATTCTCATACTATGAAGGTTTGTGAACAAGACACCGTGGAAGTACCTGACTCCTATATTCTTTATGCACTTCCAAGTGTGGACAAGTATAAGTGTGGGGGAAACTCTTATCGGTTAATAGCTTCAATTCTGTTTTCTTGTACTAATATTTGTGCAAAGCTAGTGTTTCCAAAACAGGTGCTATGGGTGGATTCCAAGCTTTTTCGATTATTGGTGTATGGAGAATCCTTCTTGCAAGTCGGGCTGACGACTTTAAACCAAGCGCTAAATGGGAGGCAACCCACTGGTTTTGTGTATCTATCTCTATCTTTTTATTTTTTTAAGTCTTTTATCTTTATTTTCTTTTTTTGGATATTTGCATATCAAAACTCTATCTTTTAGAGATTTTTGAACAATTTAGAATAAACACTAGCCTTTCTAAGTAGATGGAATTTTTTCTTAACAATGAGGTATATATATTGGCTGAGTTGGGATTAGATGCCAACTAAATAGCTTGTTTAGTGTTTATCCTATATTGTTCAGAAATAGCTATGAGTTGGAGTATCAGTTTTTATTATGCATTTTATTTTCTTATTGTGTATATATATCATGTTATGAACTTCCCATCTTGAACTTTACTTTGAATGACTAGATTTTACATTGAGGACAATGTAAAGTTTAATTGTGGGGGAGTGTTCTCATATAGAGTTTTTAGCCTTGTTAGTTTTCCCTTGTGTTCAAAAAAAAAAAAAAAATAGAATTTTTTTTGTTTTGTTTTATACACTCCGAAACATAGAAACATGTGCCTTTAGGATGACACTACCAATATAAGTGGATGGAACCATTATGGTTACAGGAGTTGAGGAACCCATTAACTAAAGGGACGAACATAACTCAGAAATTACAAATTATATGATAGTTGTTACCACATCTCGGAATATCACCATATCACATTCTATTTTTATTTTTCCATATTCATCTATTGTTATCTAAATGATTTGGTGGGTCACTAAACATCGAATTGTTATTACTGCTAGGATGAAATAGAGTGATTGAGTTGCCAAAAAAGAAATAAAAAGATACCGACCAATTAGACCAATTGGAATAAAAATGACACTTGGATAACAATATGTGTGTGTTCTCCCTGTTTCCGTCGCCTAAACAAGTGTGGAACGCATGATCCAAGGGAATTACCATGTAATCTGCTGACAAGAAGCATGCGCTTGGATCCAAAAGATCCAATCATGTTGTCTCGAAGAAAAAAAAATGAAAAAAAAAAAAAAAAATTATTGTGTAGAATAAAGTCGACTCCTGGTTCCCTTGTATATGCCAGTTGAGTTGATGTAGAATTAAGATTGTTGACCGATGGTTCCCTTGTATATGCCAGTGTGTTGACACTAGAATTCAGACCAGTAACTCAATCCAATAGGATGCATAGGTTCATCTTGGCGGTGACCTTCAGACAGATATGGGAAACATCGATCACTTGTTATCATTCGCAAACATCTACCTCTATATCCATGTTCTTAATCTTTTCATTGTGATTGTGGTTAGTCAGATTCCGAGTATTGTGGTTTGTGCGAATTTCTAAGAAAAACTTTATTTACTTATATATGAATTGAATTTGAATCAAGGTACCTCCTCCTGTAGTCATTTTGGATTTGTTCATAGACTTTTCACAGGTAGCTGGAATTTGGAGTAAAAGTTTTTGTAGGTACACCTCTTGTAAACCTTCACGAGACTAAAACTCATCCACTAGGGACACCTAGAGGTTTAAAGGCTTGTTATTTATGCTAAGAGTAACCGTAGATTCGACGAGACGGAGTTGTATGTATTTGTTTTAGAATTGTTTTGTTTGATTTGCTCGAGGACTAGCAAAGTCTAAGTGTGGGAGAATTTGATAGGTGTCTAAAACACCTTGATATTTATCTATTGTTTATGCTTTCTTTGCTTAGTTTTCTTGTAAAATATGTATCCTAGTGAGATTTTGAGTGTTAAAGGTACTTTGGAGTCATTCGGAGCAAAAGAAGGAGAAAACAGCCATTTGGAGTGAAAGGAGCAAAAAGGTCAATCCACAGACGAGTGATACTTGGAACCAGCGAAGGGTATGCAACAAAAAGGCGAAGAGTGAACTGTCAGTTCCCCGCAACTGACAGTGGAGCAAGAAAGAGAACAGGCAGTCAGTCAATCCAAATGGTTAATGGGTGGCCCATATCAAATATTGGGTGCCTTAAGTAGTTTCACTTACCTTAAGTAGATTTTTTGTGTTTTGAAATCAGAGGTAGAATGGGGGCTGAGAAGAACAAGGATTTGGTGCTGTTTCGATGGGGTTTTAAATCAATCTGTGACATTTAGGGTTTGAATGAAGATAAGATTTGTTCTAATAGCTAGGTGCTGAAGTGGAGATCGATTAATGGGTCGTTTACCTGAGAATGAAGAGAAGATAACGTATTTCCGATTGATGGATTGATTGATTAATGGGTTCTGTGTGAGATGATGAGATGCAATTGAGTTCGGATGGGATCTGAAATGGATTTGAGTATTTGCTGCTGAGTGATATTCATGGGAAGTTAGGGTTCTGCTGCTGATAATATTAATCAGAGGAATTGGTGATGAATCTGAGGTTAAGAAGGGATTAGACCGATGGGTGTTGGTCGAATTTATAGTTGGAGATATGGCCAGGGTTATGAAGCTTCGGTTGATGGAAAAAAGAGAATTCATAGATCAAGAAGAAATAAGAAGTTCTATTGAATCTGGTGGAACTTAGACTGCAATGAATTGCAATTGCAGGTACTGAAGCATCGGTTGATGGCTGTGAGCATTACAGGGAATATATCGGATGGATGAAGCTTGTATGAAGGCAGAGGAGTTAAATTGCAGGGAGTATGGCTGGTTCTGATTGATTTGGTTCAGATCGATGGAATGAGGAAGGTATTGAAGCTGACCTGATGTACAAAAGCTGGTGTTGCTTGCAGTTTGAATACAAGACTGAACCAAGGAATTGTAATGGAGATGAGGCGAACTTGCTGTTGTGTGAAACTACAGGGCTGGAGATACATGGAACAAAGAAATCTGATGTTATTGGAGAATGGAATTGCAGGTCTGAATCATAGTGGTGGTTGTAGCTCAAGTTGTTGCTGGAATGGAATCTGTGAACAGTGCAATGAGCTACAACAGGTAGAAGTAAATGTTGCTGCAATAACTGCAATGGCTGTGACAATATGTGTTGTGTTGCAGTTGTACTTGAAGTAGTGGCTGGAATGCAGATAAGAAAGTGCAGTGTTGGTGCTTGAAATGGTTGCAGGTGAAGGGTTGCAAAGCAGTGACGACAGTTTTGGATATGTATCAAATGCAGAATTGCAACTGTTGTATTGAATGAATGAGTGTGGATTATGGAATGGACGAAGGATTGCATGTTGATCTGGAGGTTTGGCTGAGTGGATTTGGAAGTAGCGCAGTGATTGTGTTGACCGGTAGTATGTGCTGAAGGAGATACAAATGGGTCGAGATTCAAGCATGCCAGAGAATAATGGCAGCAATAAATTTGTTATTGTTGGATCGAATGCAGTCTGCAATGGACTCGAGAAGATACCGAGCCCAGCTAAATCAACAACGAAGATGGGTTTCCATTGGTGTATGGCCTGAGATGAATTCAGAAATTGATGTTGATATTGCAGCTCAAGCAATGACATGGATTACAAGCTACATGGAGGTGATTGAAGCAATAGCAGGTATTGCATCCAATGAGCGACTGTTGGTCATAAAGATGCAGGTGCCATAGCTGAATGAATGGGTTATGAACATATAGATGAATGCTAGGATTGGTGTATGAAAATGTGCAGGGAATCAGCTCAGATAAGAGGCCTGTATTTGGCTTGGAGATTGTTCTAAAAACAAAGGAAACTCTGCGGAAATTTCTACTACAGCGAGTTAACTCGGTGAGCCGATCCGACTCACATGGCCCGGTTTGACTCGTATGGACTTGTACTTGTTGGGCTTGGTTCATGGGCTGTTTTATCATGGACTGATTTTGGCAGATGTGCGTGACTTAATTTTAGAGATGGGAGAAAAGAAGAAAAAGGGCTGAAAAATGAAACCCTTCTACATAAAAAGGGTTATGTATCATCTTTTATTATTATCTTCATCTTCTACTTTGGTTTTTTAGGGTTTACAACATGATAGAACTTCTTTTTCTCCTTGTTATGAACTCCATTAACATGAGCCTAGTTTTTATTATTGGTTATGGATTAGTTGGATTTTACAAAGCATGTTTCTTGGTCAATAAATTAGTTTTGTCTCACAATTATCGATTTTGATTCACTAGAAATATCGCATGTATGATTGATTGTTAGTTTCGTCAAGTTGCAAATTGGTAGAACTCGTAATCATATCTATTGCTAGTTTAGGGTTTATTATACGTAAACGTGATACACCTTGAATACAAGTAGCATAATTGTGAATTTTGCTTGTAGTGATACATCCTAGTAGTCACAAGTGAGTCATAACCTTTGTTAAATCGGATTAGTGCGCTTTCCACGTTCAGTTGCTTTGATTGGCCTGATTTCATAGAACTTAATGCATCTAGGGAATTAAACTTGATTAGTGCTTTTATACGTTAGGTTGTTCTCTTAGATAGAACTCATACTCGCATCTTTTAATGTGTTTGTTGATGACAAGAGGAAATTAGCGGGATATTCTTGCGATCAAGGTATTCTAGGGCCATTGATAAAGTTGAGATTAAATATCAATTCTACTTATTGTTAAAAAGCATGTTTGTGAATGAAGATGAATCCTTAACCAATATCTCTTCTATTTGATTTGTTTGCTTATTTCTTTATTTGCTTTTATTTTAGTTTGCTTTTATAAAAATCAGAAAACCTTCCAATTGTTAAGAAAGTGTAATTTATTTTTGACGCCTACGACAACGATCAATAACTTAAAAAAAGTCTCTAACTAATAACAAGAGATATTAAGAGACTTTCCAAAAGTCACTATGAACTAACAATAGATTTGCGAACTCCCAAGAAGTCATTCAAAATCTTATTTGACTAACCCCTGTTAGTATTTCAATTGTGAAAACTACAGCCACACCCATTCTCACATATTTTTCCACTGTGAAACCCACGCTCCCAAAACTGCAGGCGCGCACCCATTTTTGGGGAAAAAATTATTCCCAAACCCAAAATTAATTTTTTTTCGTTTCTTCGTTTTTTTGTTTCTTCTTCACTGTTGTTTTCACTATAATTTGGATCGAGAAGAAAATCAAGTTATTCCTCTTTTCTTTCTCATTCAGTTGTTGCTGGCGAAGAAGGGGATCTGTAGTTGTTTTCAATTGAGAGACGGTGAAGAACACTTGAGAGTTTGAAGGTCAGATGGGTTTGGGAGATGAAGAATGAGATTGCAGATCTCACTGATGTTTTGGTTCGTTCGAAATTTCTCAATTGAGAAACACTCAGAACTTTGAGAAGAAACGGTGGTTGACGGTGGTTGTACGAGAGAAAAAAGGAAATGAATTGGGGTTTTTCATATGATCTAAAGATAGTGTTAACTGAGATGAAATTCGACCAAGTTTTCATGGAATTCGATTATTTACCCTACAAAAGTGTTGGTGGTTGTAGATTAAATTTGCTGGTATCAAGAGCAGATGGGTATGTGTTGCCATGGCCATAGCTTCGAATAAAGATGGATTTGAGTTTTCAGCAAGGCAGAAAATGGGGATACGGGGAAGTAATGGATTGATGACTCACGGGATTTGATCAAGAAACGGAAGTAATAAGAGATGTTGCTGGGAAATTGAGATGGGTATTAACAAAAACAAGAGCATGGATCTGGAATTTAAGGTGTTTCCATTGATTTCTGGTGATCTGGGGAAGTTATAGATCTGGCATCAATCAATTAATGGCGGTCACAATTGCCAGGCAGTAAGATTGGTTTTTTTGTTTTTCCTATTTGATTTCTTCCCATTGGATTTCTTCGACCGTGAGAGCGTCGGTTATGTGGCCGGGTGTTTTTTGTTTCTTCTTCACGTTTGCATAACACATTATGCAGCTACTTTTTTTTTAGTATTGAAATCAACAAAAAATAAGACTGCATAACTTGTCATGCACCTACAATAATATATGCATAACATGTTATGCATCTATAAAATTTGTTGCATAACCTGTTATGCATCCGAAAATATGACTGCATAATGCGTTATGCATTGAGAAAATTGCTGCATAATCTTTTATGCATCGAGAAAATTGATGCATAACCTGTTATGCATCCGAAAATATGATTGCATAATGCATTATGCATCAATTTTTTATATGTACGCGCTAAAATCAACCAAAAAATGGTAATATAACTTGTTATAGATGCATAACTTTGTTATCCAAATGCATAATTTGTTATGCAGTGGAGAAAATGGTAGCATAATTTGTTATGCGTCTGCAGAATGTGTTATGCATAGTTTTTTGGTGGCTGCATAATGATTATGTATCAATTTTTTGAAAATTTTGCCTAAAGTGAGGATCACCTCCGTTTTTTTCGTGAAAAACAAAAATTTGATATTCTTGTTTGTACTCGTTGCGTAGCTCTTTTAAAAAGATTTCCAATGATATAAAATTTGTAAAATTCTAAGGCGCGGATTTTTAGATATGTTATGTCCAAGTTGCGCTTCAAATTATACCCCTGAAAAATTAGGCTGCATAACGAGTTATGCCTGAAAAGATAGTATGCATAACGAGTTATGTATTGATTCATTAATAATTTCATATAATTATGGTGTCACAGTACCCAAAATTAATTGTGGGCTTGACAATGAGAATATTTTTTTTTTTTGGTCTCCCCTTAATTTTCCCATTTCAATTTCCACTAGGGCATATTAGTGGAAAGCATGGGCGTGCTGTTGGGTCCACCAGTGATAACTTTAGCAAATTAGCCTGCCTTCTTTCGCCGCAGAACTACAGATATGTTTTGTTTCAGAATGATGAAGAAAAAATCAAGTTTCAAAACGTATTTTTTTCCCACCAATAATAGAGACTGGCTTCCACGCAATCAGTTCACCCAATAGGTAGGTATGCCTCACATGATAAGAACGTTATTCACACAATAGGTTCTATATGTAGTTATGTCCAACTTCAAGAAAGCAAGAAGGGTCAAGGGCAAGTTAAAATTGAAAACTTGAGCTGATTTGAGTGGTGGATTAAATACCTGCAGAATAATCTCTATTAACTTGGGATTAACTACAAGTTACTACATAAAACCCAAACGGACCCCAAAAAAAAATCAGGCACTACAAAATTACAGTAACCTAAGCTCATCCATATTTTTCTGGGTTCAGCAAATGAGCAGAAAGGCAGGACGCATGGTTTGTGGTTGGTTTCTATCCTAACAGAATTGCAAGTCGTGCCTGCAAAGATAAACAATCTCTTTTGAGAAAGGAAGGATTATTACTACCCAGTAGCAAATCTAGAGCTCATCCTTGTATGCAGATTCACTGTCATCTTCTACATCATCTTTTCCTTTGTTGTCTTTGGTGTCTGATTTACTTTCGGTTTCAACCTCAGTCTCTTCTACATCATCTTCTTCTTCAACCGAAGCATCTGGACTAATATTCAGGCTTGATCTCACTGAACTGTAGATGCTGGAAGCAAAATCCTTGGGGTCGCTAAGCATGAACCCGCTCTCCATGAGAGCTGTTTGGTACATAAGACGCGCAGTTTGCTTTACGCTTGCATCCTGTACAACAAAAGCAAAGTCGATCAATATAAAAAATTATAAAAAAGAAAGGAAAATCATTTTGATTTCCTAGCCATATATCACTATGTTAAAAAAATATAAATATAAAATGAAGAACTGCATGGATGTGTAACACAGCAATCAATCAGTAACAATATCGAATTAATTTCAACTAGTACCTCGGGATCCTTTGCTACTCTCTCCTGAAGCTCCTTGATGATTGGGTGCCTTGGGTTGATTTCAAGTACTCTCTTGCCACGCATGTATGCCTGCTTGCTAGCATCTGATAAAGTCTGTGATTGCATTATTCTCTCCATGTTTGCACTCCATCCGAACTTTGATGTCACTACAACACATGGACTGTCGGCCAAACGGTTACTGAGCTTCACGGAATCCACATTCTCAGTAACAAGGGCATCCTTCCACCATTTGGTCAGATCCTTGAATGAATCCTTAAGCTCTTTGTCCTTGGAGTCCTTACCAATCTTCAAACCCTCCTTGGACACATTTTGGAATTTATGGTCTTCGTAGTCCATCAAGTACTGCATGAGGTATTCATCCACAGGATCTGTGAAGAAAATAACCTGGAAAATAGATATTGGAAATGATCCGTGAGATTTTCCAGTTTCTTCAATAAGTTAGTTTCTTCAATAAGTTAGTATTTGTAAAGATAAAATCCAATTAACAACTTTGGATACTTCCTAATTACAAGGAAGCATGAAAAAGGAAATGGACTGCCTAATATATAATATACCTCATAATTTTTCTTTGTAAGCCTCTCAAGGAATGGGGATTTCTCTAACTGTTCCTTGCTGGTTCCTGTAATGTAAAAGATATCCTTCTGCCCTGTTTTCATTCTTTTGATGTATTGATCCAATGATACTAGCTTGCCATCAGACTTTGAACTGTAAAAGAGAAAGAAGGCATGGATCACACTATTAAGCATACCATAGTAAAAGAGTAATCTCGATTACTTCTTCACTTCCTAAGGAAGGCCCTTGAGAAATACATAAAACAGTATTTCATAAACATATACTACAATTTAGATTGAAAAGAAAAAATTCAGACCTTTCGAATCTAAGAAGCTTAGCAAGGCGACCTCTGTTAGAAGCATCCTCGATAATACCAAGTTTGATAGACTTTCCAAACTCATTCCAGAACTTGGTGTATTGACCCTTCTTCTCGTCGTTATCATTAGTCTTCTCGGCATCTGTTCCAACCATGCATATATTAATTAAAGATAAAACAAAACCAAACAAAAAAACAGAACATGTATTATATAAACAAGAATCTGGATTACGGGCATTAGAAGAAGAAAAAAAACATTTGGCCAAAGAAAACATAAGACTCTGGATTGCAACGAGTAGACTTGCTTTTAGAGGGTGTATTGACAGGCAGGTCTACAAAACAGAGAACTTCAATAGTTCCTATCAACATGGGAAGTAAAACCTAGGTTCTGTTATTTCTATCAGTTGCTCAACATACCAGTGCTGTCCTTTTCACTCGACTCGTCAGGATCCTCTTCAGCGATCCGACGAATCATATCAAGAGCTTTACGGATAAGTTTCTTCTTAATTGTCTTTAGACTGTTGTGTTGTTGAAGCATTTCACGTGATACATTAAGTGGTAAAGTGTCTGAATCCACAAGACCCTGCATAAAATACCAGGAAAAGTGATGTTCAGTCTTTAGCCATGTAGCAAAACTTGCAATTCAATTCTTTGCAGCTATGCCTCCTTTAGGGAGGGGGGGGGATTAGTTACCATCAAAAAGTTAAGGTACTTGGGCAGAAGATCATCGAATTCATCTGAGATGAAGACACGTCTGACGTATAACTTCAAGTTGGACTTGTTAGCATTGTAGTAACTCTCGTACAGATCATGAGGAGCCTTTGGAGGAACAAAAAGAACAGCCTTGAATTCAACATCACCTTCAGCGGTAAAATGACTCCAAGACATAGGCTTGTCCTCACTAAAATCCTGTTAAGAAAACCATAATTCACATTTGAGTCAGCAATTTATAGTGGAAGACCAGTTCAGCTCTAGCAAGTAACTTGAAGAGGTTTGAATAACAATTTACCTTGGCCAGGGAGTGGTAGAATTTTGAGTACTCTTCATCAGTCACCTCCTTAGGACTGCGTAACCATATGGCTTTAACGTCATTGAGGACTTCCCACTCAGAAGTTGTCTCCTTCACTGTCTTTGTCTTTGGTTTTTTCTCACCATCTTCCTCTACTTCTTCATCCTCTGTGGAACTCTTTTCAGCTGTTTGCAAGAGTTAAACCATGTGAGTGGAGTTCATGTGTTAGCATCGACTAAAGGTTAAATGTGCAAGTACGTACGTGATTCATCTTCGCTGTCATCTTCATCTGCGGGAACTTCAACATCCACTTCCTTGGTTGACCAGATAGAAATGGGGAAGTTGATGAATTCAGAATATTTTTTCACCAAATCCTGTAATGGAATGCACATGCGCAGGAAACCAATTAGATCATAGAAACTAAAAGGTGGAGGAAATGTTCTCGTTGGCAGGCTAAGGGGCTGGAAAGAAAATACCCAACAGAATTATACATAAAATTCAAGTGCTCACTTTTAGTTTATCTTCCTCCAAGTACTCCCCAGCCTCCTCTCTAAGATGCAACCTAATCTCAGTTCCTCGTCCTAGTGGTTCATTCCATTCATCCTCAGAAATAGCAAATGCTCCATCAGCCTTAGACTCCCATACGTACCTGAAACCAAAAAGAGAAACTCGCATTACAAGATTGTATTTGAGATAATTTTAACTAGATCATGAAAGATATCTAGCAATGCAATAATCTGAAACACCTACTGTTTGTCATCATTGTGTTTGCTAATGACTTCAACATAATCGGCAACAAGATACACGGAGTAAAACCCAACTCCAAATTGCCCAATTAGATTGAGGTCACCACTTGTCTGCATTTTCTCCACAAAAGCTGTATAGAAACCAATATTACCTATAGTTATTCACCATTCATTTAACAAGGGGGGGGGGGGGCAATGTAAATAAGAAGTCCCATATGTAGAAAAAAAATACCAGAAGTTCCAGATTTTGCAATAGTTCCCAAGTTCTTAATAAGATCTTCCTTTGTCATTCCTATACCACGGTCACGGATTGACAGGATTTTCTTTTCCTTGTCTAATTTCAACTGCAGATTAACAAAACCAAAATTACTTTTATTTACGGCAGAAAAAGATGGTTATCAGCTCATACAAGCCACGGAATCTACACTTGTATAAACTTCACTAAAAGAATTACTCACCAGAATCTCGAGCTTTGTATCATCACCTTCTCCTAGAATTTCCTTATCAGTAAGAGCAAGGAACCTAATCTTATCCAATGCCTGAGAATCAAAGCAAAGTTTGATATTAGATACAACTGCACCACAACTTCAAAATCATTTATTAAACCAAAGTCTAAATAGCAAACAAATACTTACATCAGAAGCATTGGAAATTAGCTCCCTCAAGAAGATATCTTTGTTACTGTAAAGAGAGTTGATAATGATATCCATAAGCCGAGAAACCTCAGCCTGGAACTCAAACTTCTCTGCTGATTTTCTAAGAGTTTTCCTTGACATTGATTCTGACTCCCTGGTTCAAAACCACCATATTCAAACACCAATTAAACAATGTTCTAATGATTACCGAATACGCAATAGAATGAAAACAAACAAAAACTAAACACACACCTCTTAACAACATCTGAATCAGTAGATAATCCATGAGGAACAGCACCAAGCTTATCTTCAATCTTTGGTGGATCAACTAAGTTATCTGATTCACTTTCTTCAGCATTAGCTTGGTTCTTTCGTCCTGTTATAATTCAAACGTCATTTCAACTTCAATCAGTATATATACTTTATACAATCAATAAATTCAATCTTATTCGTTCTCAACAGCAATAACTAAAACAAAGATACTTTTAGTGACAATCATACGATCCAAGTAACAGTAACCTTAAACTAGTAGTCTAACTAAAACCGGATTAAACAAAATACATTAATCTAATCCCATCAGACAAAAATACAGATCGAGATCCAAAGTGATACACAATTAGGTACAGTAATCTCTAACTTGATTCCATCACTCTATATGCGGGAATTAAAATCAAAACGCCACATCTAATTAAACCTAACATCTAACTACAAAATCGAATCTAAAGAGACGATATGACGAGATGAAACATCAAAATTAAAAAAATGAAATACGGAATCAAGAAATCAAAACCCTACTAACCTTGATCTGGAACTATAGAGAGAAGAATTAAGAGTAGAAGAGCGGAAGTAATCGTCCACTTCCTCATCGTGAAGCAACTCTCAATACACAAGGGTTTTTGGTCTGCTCACTCGCGACTGTGTTATGATCTAATGGATTGATTTCTTCAGTTCCAGTTCTTGTTTAATTATATACCAGATCTCTTTAAGGAGATCTAACCAGAACTTGAATTCCACCTAGACTGTCTGTGGTAGCTTGGATTTTGCCAGCGTGGATGATCTGACGGTTGTGAAGTTATAATGTGCACGTGGCATGTTGTTATTGGTTTTGCTTGCTGTAGTTTGACGTGGAGAAACAAAGTGGTGGTCATTCTGTTCATTGCCATTTTTATACGTTCTCATGATGGAGACGACTACAAGTCTACGACGACCGAAGTAGACGCTCCCAGTGGATCCGATTTTATTTTTATTTTTATTTTTTTTTATTTTTATTTTTTTATTTTTTTTAATAATTAATATTATTATATGAAACTAGTTGGAAGCCTAATAAGCTAGGCTCCAATGACATACTACTACATTAATTGAACAGGTTGCTGTGTTAGCCTACCAGCGAGCCTCATGGGTAACCTTGCCAAGGGGAGCCGAAGCGGGAGGGGGGGCGAGATCGTGTCATAAGGGGGGCAAACTAACACTACCTTCCATGTTAATTCCTGCAATATTACGCCATTGGGGACTTGAACCTGGGACCTCCTGGAAAGAAGAATTATATTAATAATAAGATTGTTACATACTCCCTCCGTCCCACTATTAAATGACCTATTTGATTTTAGATTTTGTCCCACTAATAAGTGACCTATATCACTAAATAAGGAGATATTTCTAAAATTATCCTTATAGTTAATTATAAAAAATATAAGAAATATGCATAATTTGATAGGCTTGTTTATATTCGTTATGTAGGTGTTTTAAAATGTATTTCAATGGTATGAAGTCTGCGAACATCATGGAGTAGTTTGAGAGATAAATCATTTCTAAATTTCACTAATTACTATCCATAAGGGGTATAATTGTAAAAATACTTAAAAGTACTTTTTTCTTTGCTTGCCTTAAAAATTGTGCAAACTTAAACTAAGTCACTTAATAGTGGGACGGAGGGAGTATTATTTTTGTCCTGCTGGATTAATGTGTTTATCCAGACATGCATATTACTAAGTGAGACATGAAAATCTCCAGACATTGCTTGTTTTACAATTTTGTCTGCTAATTCATTTGCATCTCTTTTAACATGAGAACAGTGCCAGAAATTAAATTCTCTAAGAATTATTAAAGCATCAAAAATTAAATTTGCTGAGGTCCATTTTATTGCCGAAAAATTTCCATTCAAAGCGTCTATCACGTTACTGCAGTCTCCTTCCAAATGTACTGAGATCTTTCCTTGTTCTTTTGCCCACAAAACAGCTTCTAGGAGAGCTTTAGCTTCTGCTTGTTCCGGGTCTAGGGCTTTACCAGCACCTCCTCGCAATCTATTGCAATTTCCTGAAATATCTCTACAAATTAGACCATACCCATAACTCCCTGTCTCTTTAATAAATGCAGCATCAAAATTGATTTTATCCACATTATATATAGACACATTCCAATAAGAGGGGGGATTGTTTTCATGTCTACTATTATGAACATTTGAATTACTAGCAGTCCAATTTCCCATTTCTGTTATAATATTATGGGAGGTAGTTGAAACATTGACCTGCACATCATCAAAATGTTTAGCACACCTGGATTTCCAAAGAAACCAAGAGACAAAGCTTACTAATGTAAAAACACTAGTATCCACCTGATGTTGAACAGTGTTAACATTAAATAAACCACACATCCAAGTATGAAAATCAAAATTCTTTAGAGTAGTATGAACATTAGGATTAATGCTATTGTAAACCCGCTCAGTAAACTCACAGTCAACAAAAAGATGGTGCAGAGTTTCAGGATATTTACCATATAAACAGCAAGTAGAATCATGATATTTAGTATACCTAACAAGCCAACTTTTAGTTGGAATACAGTTATGCAAACATTTCCATATAAAATATTGGATTCTAGGAGGTAACCTTATTTTCCAAAAAGAGTTCCAAGATATGTTTAAGTTATTCTTAGTGGGGTGTCTAACCAGGTGATCATTCAGTATAACTCTGTAGGCAGACTTTACTGAGAACTCCCCATTAGGAGCTGGTTTCCATCTAAGTTTGTCTTTACCATATAATGGAATTCTAATACTTTTTATGGCATTAACAGTATTTTGGTCAAAGAGGATATTCAAGGTCTCTAAATTCCAAGAATTTGAACTGCTATCTATAAGTTGATTAACATGAGAGGGATTATTTGATATAAATTGAGAGGTAGATGGACCAGTAATATTTGGAATCCAACTATTTCTCCAAATCCTAATGGTACTACCATCACCCACTTCTAAAATGTAGTGCTTCTTAACAATTTCCAAGCCTTTGCAGATTCCTACCCAAATCCAAGACCCATTTTTAGGCATAATGTCGATAAGAGGATTAAGATTATTGAAATACTTACCTTCAAGGATTTTAACCCAAGGCGCATCTGGATTCTCCAGCACTCTCCAAGCAAGCTTGGTTAGTAAGGCTTGATTTAGAAGATCAGACTTTCTAATATTTAAACCTCCTAAAGTTCTAGGGAGTTGGATGTCACTCCATCTTTTTGGGAAGATGCCTTTACCATTTTCCTGTTTTCCCCACCAAAAATTTCTTTGGATTGAATCCATTTTATCAGTGATGATCTTTGGCATAGGGAAAACAACTAAGTGGTGGTTGGCCATACTACCTAAAACAGACTGGTTAAGGATGGTCTTACCTGGTGGTGCTAGAAAAATAGATTTCCAGGGAGCTAGTCTTCCTGAATAGCTTTCCATGAGATGGACAAAGGAATCAGCTTTATGTTTTTGCAAAAGAAGTGGCACACCAAGGTACTTTTCTTGCAAAGACATTCTTTTAATCTGCAAAATGTCAGCTAGTTCATTCTTTATATTGGGAGGGACTTTAAAGCTGAAAGCAAGAGCAGATTTATCAAAATTTACTGCTTGACCAGAAAATTTACTAAATTGTTCTATAATGTTGGCTAAGTTCCTAGCATCTTTTTTTCTAGCCTTGATGAAAATCAAGCAATCATCTGCAAAAAACAGATGAGTTATAGCAGGACAATGTTTAGTAACTTTAAAACCATGAATAAGCCCATCATTTTCAGCTTTATTAAGACTCCTAGATAAAGCTTCCATGCATAAAATAAAAAGATAGGGTGACAGAGGGTCGCCTTGTCTTAAACCCCTAGCTGGATTATAGATATTACCTGGAGCACCATTAAGCAAGATAGAAGCCGTAACAGTGGATATGCAGTTCATAATCATGTCACACCAAGCATCAGAGAAACCAAGATTTTTCATACTTTTAATTAAGAAGTTCCATTCTATCCTATCAAAAGCCTTGGACATGTCTAGTTTAATGGCTATTCCTCCATCCTTAGCTTTAGTTTTTTTCATAGAGTGAATGACTTCATGTGCAATAATGTTGTCCTGAATTTGCCTACCAGCCACAAAAGCAGTTTGTGAAGGAGATATGATCTTATGGAGGACACATTTTAGTCTATTAGCTAGGATTTTTGTAATGATTTTATAATCTACATTACAAAGACTAATAGGTCTAAAATCAATAGCTTTCTTAGGACATTTATTTTTTGGAATCAAAGCAATGAAATTATGGTTTATTTGTTTAAGTAAATGATGGGAATAAAAAAAATTACCATATTGCACAATCAGGGCCTACTGTTTCCCACATCAACTGGTAAAAACCAGGAGGGAAGCCATCTGGTCCTGGTGTAGTCCAGGGTTTCATCCCAAACACAACTTTTCTTACCTCTTCATCAGTTGGTATGGCAGTGAGCATATCATTCTCTGCACCTTAAATACAGTGATTAACATTTCCTAGATATCTATCAGCATCAGGTGGGTTAGAAGTCATGCTCATATTATAGAAATGGTTTCTTAGTTCCTCATAAATTTCCTCTCTCTCAGTGAGCCAAATACCCATGGAATTTTGCAAAGAATCTATATTAGTTCTCTTCTTCCTAAAATTTGCTTTATGATGGAAATAACTAGTGTTTCTATCATCAAATTTTATAGCTTCTTCTTTGCCTCTTTGTTTCCAAAAATCTTCCTCCGCATCATACCAAAATTTAAGGTTTTCAGTAGTTTCCTCAATCCTAGAATCATTTTGGGAATTTCTAGTTCTGGGCAGGTGAGCTAGTTGGCTTTCCAATTTTGTTATTTGAGTAGTAATATTACCAAAATGATTGTAGTTCCATTGCCTTAATATGTATTTGGAATCTGCTAAGCTTTTAGTGAGTTTAAAGGCATAAGAACCTTACATATTGCAATTCTAATTATCTTTAATTAGTTGAGAACAAATAGGATCAGTGAACCAAGCTCTATTAACTCTAAAAGGCTTTTTAGTAGAATTTTCAATTTTAGAAGAAACAAGCAAGATTGGGCAATGATCACTACCCATAACAGTAAAATGATAAACAGCAGCATTAGGAAACATATCAGACCAAGCTAGATTAGCAACCACTCTATCAAGTTTTTCAAGAATCAACTCATCACCATGTCTCCTATTCGTCCAGGTAAAAGGATTTCCAATATAATTCATGCTATGAAGATCATTAGTAGATAAAAGAGAAGCATTAGTATCAAGTTCAGAATATGGAACAATATTACCTCCTTCTTTCTCATTGTTAGAGAGTATGAAGTTAAAATCACCTATAACAACCCATGGAGAAAGATGCTGCCTTTTTATGTCTCTAAGATAATTCCATTGTGCATGTCTTCTATCAGTGTTCAAAGCTCCATAAATACATCTAAGGAGAGAATTGACATTACCATTATCCATTTTAACAAGACAGTTAATAATGCTATGTTTCATATCTAAATTTTCCAAGTCAATTCCATCTTTCCAAAGTAAACAAAGACCACCTGAGAGACCAATAGGTTCAAAAAGAACTACATTTGGAAATTTAAATCTAGCAACAAGATATTGCATTCTTTTGAACTTATTTTTTGTTTCAGACAAAAATATTATATCTGGGTTATGAGATCTGATTAGCATTTGAAGGTGATTTCTAGTGGTTTTGTTACCAAAACCATTAACGTTCCAACTTATAATTTTCATTTTTAGGAAACTTGATTTAACTTCAGGTTTATCTATGAGAAAATGTAACACATGCAAATTAAGGCTAAAAGGATAAAATTCAATATAAGATGGTCTGATTTATCTAGTCTCGCATAAATAACACTCCCTCCGTTTAAGCTGCCTATTATTTTGAAATGAAAGGAGTACGCATTAAGTTTTTGTATCAAGTTCGAACCATACTTATTCGAGTACAAATCCTACTTGTTGTAGTCATAACTCTACTGCCTACTGTATAGATTTCTACGGTTTTTCACGCCCGTTCTTCATTTAGACATCTGGTGGCATATATGTACCTTTATTTTTCATATCCCATGCAAAATTGCGAAGAGTTAGTCCAATTCCAGTTTGGTAATCTGATATTTTTTTTTATAAGATGCTTTACGCCAAATATAATAAAATCATATATGTGGTGGTTTGCAGTTGAGATAGATTTTCGGTCCATTATGGCCATAGTTGACTGGCTTGTTACTTGTTTTTATCATGTTTCTAGTTTAAGTGTTAAGATCAGATCTTGAAAATACATCTGCATCTATCTTTCAAGATCTCCCGAATTGTGTTTTTATTTTCACAATCCAATCTTCATCAAACTTAGTGTAATTATTTGCAAACTAACTTATATCCACTCATGCATTGTAGTATCAGCTGATTCAATGATTCTTCTGGCATTAGGCATGGACAACCAAACTTATTTAAAGAAATGATAGTTCTACGAGATGTATTTTGTAGTTTCGGTTACTTGAATACACATCTTGCAAAGGTATTCATCATAGCCTACTACTTTTATTGCAGTAGTTTAAAAGCGAACCACTACACCTCAAGTAGAGATAAACTAACTACTAAGCTAAGAACATGAGCAAAGAGATACTAGAGAGAGAAGTTGCACTTCATTGATAGTGTAGATGGTGAAATTTAGATAAGGGGCAAAAGTATCATTTCAAGACCATATACAAAACTCAACTCTTACGGGAGAGATTAAGATCGTGGTCCTCAAGGAATCCATTGCCACGATTTCTAGTATACGTCCCCGCGAGATACTGTTGGTCGTGATGCCGTGTTTCTAGCGCACATCCACGCGAGATAGTGTTGGTCACGTAGGTTTTGTAGAGCGTAAAACGTCACCGACAGACTTATGAACCAGAATAGCCACAATTCCAGCATGTCTTCGTGAGACGCGGCTAATTGTGATGCCATGATTCCTAATATACATCCTCGATGAGATATTGTTGGTCATGTACGCTTTGTAGATGCGTAAAAACATCCCCAGCGGACTTATGACCCAGAGTGAAGACATACATGTCTCTTGTAAGCACGAATCACCATATTATAGATCAAGGACCGAGGCTTACTGAGGCTTCTGAATAATTCCTAGGACGTCCCCACGAGAAACGCTGGTTATTCCGCCTCTGGGCCCTTTCGATAGACTCCAAGAACATCCTTCTGAGATACACTGGTCATGTCGGCCCCATAAATACAGATACAATTGATTCCTAGCACATCTCTGCAAGATACGCTGGTCAAAGGAAAATGAGTCGAAGTTTTGCAGAGACATTATCAGGCGTGCAAGCCTTTTTTTCTCTCCAAACATGCCCAAGATGACTTCGGAGAGATTTCGTCGCGTTGGCCAAGTATCGAACAGACTGTATCGTGTCAGCCAACTCTCAGACGGCTCCAGACGCGTCGGCCAAATCTCAGATAACTCCAGATGCATCGGGAAAATCTCAGACATCTTCAAACGCGTCGTCCAAATCTCAAATAGCCCCAGCTGCGTCGTCCAAATCTTAGATAGCCTCATTCAAGTTGATCCATCTCATCTGAAGGGTCTTTTGCAAGCATAAGTGTAAAGACCCTCAAGCTCGTCAACGCTATTAGACCGGTCAAGTGACGAATTAGCCGATAATAACTCGATTAGTTTAACACGACCGTCAATTAATATAAATTAATCTAACAATAATTTAGAAACGAAATTAGTATCATCGAATAGGTATCGAAAAGTTATGTGAAATAGACTACTCGAACGTGTCATTCGAATACCGGACGACCAGGATATCATTGGATAAGTATGAAGGGAAAATAATAATTTTACATCTAAACCGCCTGGCTTCCCTTATCAATTTAATGGGTGCCTTAAAAAATTTGGTTGGCCATATCTTCACCAAACCGATCGAGAAGAATTCATTCTTATCTTCTTTTTTCTCTTTTTTCGTCGCCTTTTTATTCCCCTGTTCTTCTCGTTTCTTCTTCCTCTTCTTTGTTTCTCTTCTGTTGAGAGTTTGTGAGTCGTGCGTAGGTTTTTGCTGAGCACAATCATTAGATGAAGAAGGGGTGATCGTTCTGTAGAACTTGAATGAAGAAGATGGTGTTGATAACTCAATCAAAGGTAATTTAGGGTTTTGAATTGATTGAAGTTGCTTTTTGATGTGATTTGATTTAAATGAATAGAATATAGATGGGTTTGTGTTTAATTGAAGTTTAGATGGTCTATGGGGTTTAATTTTAGTTTATATGTTTATTGAATCAAATTAGGGTTTGAGTTTTAATTAGGAATTAGATGAATAGCATTGGAAAGAAGTTGAATTGGGGAATTAAGGATATTGTTAGTGGTTCGGAATCAGAGTTCAGAGACAAGAAGATGATGAAGATTGTTTTGAGGTCTGTGAAGTTTGGAAGTTAAAGTTGTAAGTGAATTATAGGGGATGAAGAAAAAATTAGATAGTGAAGGTTTAGTGTTTGTGTTGGTACTGAACGAGTGATGTTGAATTGAGATAAGTTGGTAATGGTTGTAGTTCATGGAAGTTGTGGTGTTGTTGATATACACGGTGGTGGTATGGAAAATGGGAATTGGTGATGTTGTAGTTTTCCAATATGAAGAATGTTTGGGTATAGAGTTAGTGATACAATTGAAGCGGTTGGTATGTTGGTGGTGTTGATTAGGATGTGTTGTATCTAGAGATGACAAGTGTGGTGAAGTGAAATTTCAGAATTGAAAAGGAAGTGAATGGTTTTGTGTTACTGAAATCTCGGGGAAGGATGCTAGAGGAATAAAATTGGTGGTGGGGACTTATTATGGTGAATAGAGTTGTAATGAGTATTGCAGGTGATGTTAATGTTGAACTGATGGTGCTGCTAAAATAGTTTAGATAGATATGGTGGGTGTTAGTGTATTGAAATTGTAGATGCAAAGAAGAATTGGAGATGAATTTTAATGGTTGTTGTGATGTCAGTGGAGCTGTAATAATAATGGAGGTAGTGGTTCTGAACTGGTGATGGTGATATGCATTAGTAGTTGAGATGGAGTTGGAGTTGATTGTGCAGGTGGAATGAAAATGGAATTAGAAGTCCAGTGGTGGTGTATAGAGCTGTGGTGCAGAGTCACTAAAACTGAATGTAGGTGTTATCTAGATAACTGAAGTAAGATGTATTGTAAATGAAGATGTCTATGTGTTTGAGATGAGAGAGTTGATCAGATGGGTATGTTGCAGGTGGTAATAGAATTGGTAGCGAAGGAATTTTAGAAGTCATAGGCTGTTGTGTGTTGTTATGCATCATCATTATTCATCTGAGAAGTGGCATATGTAATTGCCTGGACATGTTTAGCATGAGTCTATCACCCTAGTCAGTTTAGCTGACTTAGTGTATCTGACTGAGTTAACTCAGTGACCAGACCTGACCTGACTTGACTCAGTGGACCTTGACCGAGTTAATTATTTTGACTAGAGTTAACCATTTGACCAGGACCTTGACTTAACTTTGACGTTGATTGTTAGCGACCGTTAGTTGACCCAGTTGGACCAGGCCTCAGATTAATGGGCCTGGTTAGTATACTTGGCTTAGGCCTAGCTTTCTTAGTTTGATACTTTGGACTCTTTATGGTCCGAACTAGCCTTTGGTTTCTTGTACAACGTTGTAGATATTTATAAGATATACTTAATGGACCATAGAACCAACCTAATTGAATTAGTAAACCTTTATATGTGTTAAAGATAGATACAAAAAGGTGTAGAACCATAAATGGAATTAGAACCATTAGATAGTTCACTTAGCCTATAACTAGAGATTGTATGAGATTATGTTTGAGCCTTGTATGAGCCTTTTGGTTACATTCTCAGATTTTCTTGTGTGATTAACAGTTGGTCGTTATTAACAACGATAGATCTAAAGAACGAACCATTGGATTATGGGTCTCAAGGTATGCGAGGCTTGTCATCAAAAGAGGTGGGAATCGATAACGAACTCTCTTGTTTTCATTATTGTTTTATAAATCTATTTATATTGCGAAAGGCATGCATATCTTTACTAGTATATGATATGTGTACGCATGTATATATGTGTGTAATACAAACTAGTTTTCTTTTAAATTTTGGGATGGGATTGGATCTTCATAAACAACTGATATCTGCGTTTTGGGAGTATTTACTTATTTTCAAAATGTGACTCTTTCCATTGACTAGAAAGCGGTTACAAACTTTACTTGTTGTTAGCATGTAAGGAAACCTTTTCCTTTTGATTGGTGTGTGATGTGGTTGCCCAAAATTTATATATATGCGCTAAAGGAGTGAAAATTGATGCCAACTAATAAAGTATTAGGTATGTACTCGTGTTACCGAATGTTACTTTCCTTATTTCTGTACGGGCAACGCATGTCTCATACATGAATGTTTATTGTTCTTTTAAATTACTTTCAAAAGCTATTATATTATGTTTCATTAGATCTCTTTATATACTTGATATGTAGAGTGCACGTAGAATAAGGTACTGGTAAGGTACATATCATTTATGACTTGAGGACTGAAACCTTATGGGCGCTTTAATGATCATTGAAGAATCCGCAACAGTCATGCCTTGCTACTCCGAAGGAAGACGTCGCTCAACTACTATTTATGTTGTGAATGTGTGCCGGTTTATTGGTTGGTAGAACTTTATATTTTCTTTATTACTATTATTTTAATATGCTTTATATGTTATTCGTGTTTTATCGGTTTTCAGTAAAACCTGCATTGTCTTTAAATCATTTTAATGATTACTTGAAAGGTAGTTGTTATTTCTACTGGGCACCCTTCGGGATGATGTGCTCACCCATTCCCACTTTCAGTTTCAGAGACAGATCAAGACGTGCGTGTGGCGATGAAAGCTTTCGAGGAGTTGGTTTCGTTAGTTGGTTAGCTTCCGCTATGTTTATTTTGTGTTTATATTCTATTTGTAAATCAACTCATTATTAAATATGTATCATCTGAGAGGAGTTCTTGTATTTATTTCAGAGAGGGTTTAGATTCGGGTTAATCTTTGTTTAGAACTTCTTTCTTAGTGTTTTAAATAGATGTTTTAAATCGTTAGTGCCTCATTTTATAGTTGATCTTTTGGATTAGTCAGCTGCTAGCTTAGGGGGGGCTACAATGTTGGTATCAGAGCTCACTATTATATCTTACATGGGCGACAATAAGATTAGCCAGTGACATATAATGAACTAGATTAGTTTTAGAACTGGGTTGGGTTTGTGAGATAAATCTTTATCACTAAAAGCAATCAAGAACTAAAATAATATTTGAATTGATTGATTAATTTGTTCAATATGTTGATTGTTTGCTTCTTGTTATGCGTGTATATATTTATGAAGTAAAAATTGTAGGTTGAAACCAATTATAATATAATTTAGAAATTTTATTATAGAACTAGGGATTAGTAAATCTCAGATATTAACACTTAAATAATCTAGCACTGGAGAATAGTGAGGTTTGAAATTCTGGTGTGTTTGTGTTGTCTTTGTTCGTAGGAAACCATCGTCGGGTCTTGCTAACCTGGATAGGCCAACTACAAGCATGGATTACCATTCATATTAGGAAGACTTGCTTCTATTAGTAAACTGATAGATCCCAAAATTTGCTTAGAAACTAATAAAGTACCTTCTCTTGTATTTAGAACCATTAATCTATTAAATTAGAAATATAAATGAAGCTAAATTGTAAAAGTAATTAAGATAATTGTTCGACCATTAGTGTTAATAATTAATTGATAATAGGATCACTAATAACCATAATAAAAATAATATTAACACTTAACAAATAGTATTGTATTGAACTTTATCTAATTAAAATCGTATTAATAAGTGTATAACGATAAAAGTAATAATTAGGATCAAGTAGCTACGCAAAATTATGAGTAATTAACTACGATCAGATTTTGTAAATTAAATGAAGTTAAAAATATATTCTTTTGCATTTGAAATAACTACCAGGTAGTTAATATAAGACTTAATAACGTGAGAATATATTGCATAAAATAAAAATACTAAAATTCTTAGTAATCTTATACCCAATTATTTAGAATCCACTAATTGATTTAGTAAATCATTAAGGATGCTTAGTACAAAAATAGACTTGAAAGAAGATAAATTTGTATATTAATAGGATACTTTACATTAATAGAAAAAATTAAAGACTATTAGAATACATTATAATTTTATGCAGACTCAAATTGAAATAATAGTAAATTACCAATGCTAATATTTAATAACATATATGTAGTATACAGACTCGATATGATTAAGTAAAATCAACTATAGTAATCTTTACGTGAATGTAAAATCATGCTTAGAAATTTTAGACTTTGTGAACCAACTGGACTATCAAACAAACTAATAACGATAATAATAAAGATACGAAAAATAGTAACACTGCTGATAATAGTATTTCAATAATTTTGTCAATAGAAAATTTAGCGTGTATTTAGAAAACTTATATATTGTATAACATTAAAATAACATATATTATAGATTTATGTGAAATCAGATTTGGATTAGTTACTTGGATAAAATAGATTTTTATTAATATGAGTCATGATATATATTTAATAAACAAATTTAATTATATATTTATAATATAAAATTAAATTGAATTTAGGAAAGTAGAAATATATATATTTGAGTAATATGTGTCTAATGAAAAAGTATTGGTATATATTAATGAGAAAGGATTAAATGGATAGGTAAATTTGTATAATAAAAACTTATTAAAACGATTTCATTTTGATAAAATGATGATTTAAATTAAATAAAAAATTTAAATATATCAAAATGTAAGATTAGCTATATGGATAAACTACATCAAATTAACAATTTTTAAAAAAAATAAATATTAGGCTATAAATTTTAGTGCGGAAAATTTAGACATACTTATCTATCAGAATCAAATTCACCATAGTGAGCTTAGAGACAATCATATTATGAAATAGAAAATTAGTCTATTGAACTTAGAGCTACAAATTATAGATTTTAGTTGTAGAAAACAATATAGGTTTGTATTTTTTTTCTTGTTGCTTCGAACTCATTTAAAATGAGTTAGTTTTCGCGCGTTTGTAAGTATGATCAATACTTGCACTTAGTAGATAGATAGTAATTCTCTATAAGGTGGGGAGTTTTTGAAGACTAGAAGGACGGTTCTATTTTCGAGGATGAAAATGAATAAGGTGGGGAGAATGTAAAGACCCTCAAGCTCGTCAACGTTGTTAGACCGGTCAAGTGACGAATTAGACGATAATAACTCGATTAGTTTAACACGACCTTCAATATAAATTAATCTAACAATAATTTAGAAAATAAATTAGTATCAGCGAATAGGCATCGAAAAGTTATGCTAAACAGACTACTCGAACGTGTCAATCGAATACCGGACGACCAGGATATCATTGGATAAGTATGAAGGGAAAAATAATAATTTTACATCTAAACCGCCTGGCGGCCCTTATCAATTTAATGGGTGCCTTAAAAAGATTGGATGGCCATGTCTTCACTAAACCGATCGAGAAGAATTCATTCTTATCTTCTTCTTTCTCTTTCTTCGTCGCCTTTCTTTATTTTTTCCCTGATCTTCCCGTTTCTTCTTCCTCTTCTTTGTTTCTCTTCTGTTGAGAGTTTGTGAGTCGTGCGCAGGGTTTTGCTGAGCACAATCATTAGATGAAGAAGGGGTGATCGTTCTGTAGAACTTGAATGAAGAAGATGGTGTTGATAATTCAATCAAAGGTAATTTAGGGTTTTGAATTGATTGAAGTTTCTTTTTGATGTGATTTGATTTAAATGAATAGAATATAGATGGGTTTGTGTTTAATTGAAGTTTAGAAGATTCTATGGGGTTTAATTTTAGTTTCTATGTTTACTGAATCAAATTAGGGTTTGAGTTTTAATTAGGAATTAGATGAGTAGTATTGGAAGGAAGTTGAATTGGGGAATTAAGGATGTTATTAGTGGTTCGGAATCAGAGTTTAGAGATAAGAAGATGATGAAGATTATTTTGAGGTCTGTGAAGTTTGGAAGTTAAAGTTGTAAGTGAATTATAGGGGATGAAGAAAAAATTAGATAGTGAAGGTTTAGTGTTTGTATTGGTACTGAACGAGTGATGTTGAGTTGAGATAAGTTGGTAATGGTTGTAGTTCATAGAAGTTGTGGTGTTGTTGATATACACGGTGGTGGTATAGAAAATGGGAATTGGTGATGTTGTTGTTTTCTGATATGAAGAATGTTTGGGTATAGAGTTGGTGATACAAGTGAAGCTGCTGGTGTGCTGCTGGTGTTGATTAGGATGTGTTGTATCTATAGATGGCAAGTGTGGTGAAGTGAAATTGCAGAATTGAGAAGGAAGTGAATGGTTTTGTGCTACTGAAATCGCAGAGAAGGATGCTAGAGGAATGAAATTGGTGGTGGTGACTTATTATGGTGAATAGAGCTGTAATGAGTATTGCAGGTGATGTTAATGTTGAACTGATGGTGCTGCTGAAATAGTTTAGATAGATATGGTGGGTGTTAGTGTATTGAAATTGTAGATGCAAATAAGAATTGGAGATGAATTTTAATGGTTATTGTGATGTCAGTGGAGCTGTAAAAATAATGGAGGTAGTGTTTCTGAACTGGTGCTGGTGATATGCAGTAGTAGTTGAGATGGAGTTGGAGTTGATTATGCAGGTGGAATGAAAATGGAATTAGAAGTCCAGTGGTGGTGTATAGAGCTGTGGTGCAGAGTCACTAAAACTGAATGTAGGTGTTATGTAGTATAACTGAAGTAAGATGTATTGTAAATGAAGATATCTATGTGTTTGAGATGAGAGAGTTGGTCATATGGGTATGTTGCAGGTGGTAATATAATTGGTAGCGAAGGAATTTTAGAAGTCATAGGCTGCTGTGTGTTGTTATGCATCATGATTATGCATCTGAGAAGTGGCATATGTAATTGCCTGGACATGTTTAGCATGAGTCATCACCCGGTCAGTTTAGTGACTTAGTGTATCTGATCGAGTTAACTCGATGACTGGACCGACCTGACTTGACTCAGTGGACCTTGACCGAGTTAATTATTTTGACTAGAGTTGACCATTTGACCAGGACCTTGACTTAACTTTGACGTTGACTGTTAGCGACCGTTAGTTGACCCAGTTGGACCAGGCCTCAGATTAATGGGTCGGGTTAGTAGACTTGGCTTAGGACTAGCTTTCTTAGTTTGATACTTTGGACTCTTTATGGTCCGAACTAGCCTTTGGTTTCTTGTACAACGTTGTAAATATTTATAAGATATACTTAATGGACTATAGAACCAACCTAATTGAATTAGTAAACCTTTATATGTGTTAAAGATAGATACAAAAAGGTGTAGAACCATAAATGGAATTAGAACCATTAGATAGTTCAGTTAACATATAACTAGAGATTGTATGAGATTATGTTTGAGCCTTGTATGAGCCTTTTGGTTACATTCTCAGATTTTCTTGTGTGATTAAAAGTTGGTCGTTATTAACAACGATAGATCTAAAAAACGAACCAGTGGATTATGGATCTCAAGGTATGCGAGGCTTGTCATCAAAAGAGGTGGGAATCGATAACGAACTCTCTTGTTTTCATTATTGTTTTATAAATCTATTTATATTGCGAAAGGCATGCATATCTTTGCTAGTATATGATATGTGTACGCATGTATATATGTGTGTAATACAAACTAGTTTTCTTTTATATTTTGGGATGGGATTGGATCTTCAGAAACAACTGATATTTGTGTTTTGGAAGTATTTACTTATTTTCAAAATGTGATTCTTTCCATTGACTGGAAAGCGGTTACAAACTTTACTTGTTGTTAGCATGTAAGGAAACCTTTTCCTTTTGATTGGTGTGTGATGTGGTTGCCCAAAAGTTATATCTATATTTATGCGCTAAAGGAGTGAAAATTGTTGCCAACTAATAAAGTATTAGGTATGTACTTGTGTCACCGAATATTACTTTCCCTATTTCTGTACGGGCAACGCATGTCTCATACATGAATGTTTATTGTTCTTTTAAATTACTTTCAGAAGCTATTATATTATGTATCATTTGATCTCTTTAGATACTTGATATGTCGAGTGCGCATAGAATAAGGTACTGGTAAGGTACATATCGTTTATGACTTGAGGACTGAAACCTCATGGGCACTTTAATGATCATTGAAGAATCCGCAACAGTCATGCCTTGCTACTCCGAAGGAAGACGTCGCTCAACTACTATTTATGTTATGAATGTGTGCCAGTTTATTGGTTGGTAGAACTTTATATTTTCTTTATTACTATTATTTTAATATGCTTTATATGTTTTCCGTGTTTTATCGGTTTTCAGTAAAACCTGCATCGTCTTTAAATCATTTTAATGATTACTTGAAAGGTAGTTGTTATTTCTACTGGGCACCCTTAGGGATGATGTGCTCACCCATTCCCACTTTCAGTTTCAGAGACATATCAAGACGTGCGTATGGCGATGAAAGCTTTCGAGGAGATGGGTTCGTTAGTTGGTTAGCTTCCGCTATGTTTATTTTGTGTTTATATTATATTTGTAAATCAACTCATTATTAAATATGTATCATCTGAGAGGAGTTCTTGTATTTATTTCAGAGAGGGTTTAGATTCGGGTTAATCTTTGTTTAGAACTTCTTTCTTAGTGTTTTAAATAGATTTTTTAGATCGTTAGTGCCTCATTTTATAGTTGATCTTTTGGATTAGTCAGCTGCTAGCTTAGGGGGCTCTACAATAAGACTTTGGCACAAGCCTCACCTAGGCCTAAAGACTCTTTCTCAGCATCTCAAACACACTCATGGCTAGTAAATTGGGCTTGTACTGTACACATATATCCAAAAACGTGGATAACTTCTCTTGAGCTCCGCAAGCTCAACAAAGGGACCCACAAGAAGTAATACGGTCTGCACGTGACATAAGTGATCGGCCATGAAAATGGGAACTCAACTTTAGCTCATCTCACACTCAACTCATGATTTCTGAGGCATTTCATGCCTTTTCACGTGACTCATCCTAGTCATTCTCACCAATCATATAATATCTCTCTATCTTGGTCAACTCGGCTAAAGAAAATATTTTTCTCTCTTGACACATCATCACAAAGGCTGAATCCGCTTCACACAAATGATGGATATCAATTAGGGTTTTGGCCTGGCGATCTACAACACATGTGTAAAATACCTGGCGTATTTCTCACCGCATAAGAGAGTAAAGGAGGTGGAATAATGAGATAAACTCAACCTAGTTTATCTTTATCTATTACTGAAGAAATTGGAGAAGTAATCCACACGGCAAGCAATCCCTATCTTCACCGACCTGAGATTAGAGAATTCAGCTATAAATAGGTCTTATATTTGTCTAAGGTAACACAACTTTCTCATAAACTCTCGGAGCAATTCTTCTTCAAATCCGAGAATTATCTAATCTCTCTCTTCATTTGCTTCCCTCCTTAAGACCATCCCTAAGCCTCTTCTATGTGACTGAAGCATCCTTTGAACGGCTACTGTGTGTGGTTTAGGTGAAGACTGTTCGTGCTCAACCTCTCGTAACTCACTTTCAGAATCCCCAGAATCCCACTTTAGCCTCTTACCCGATTTTAGGTAACTACATTTTGGAGACCACGGTGGGAGGTTGTTCACTTAGCTACAGATCTCAATCATGGTCCAATTAGAAAGGAAGCCGATTCTACTAATCCAAACACAAAAAATCTCCATTGATTCAGTATCTGTAAATTCATTACATACTTAGTCGAGATAGATATCCCTACCAGCACTTTTTCCTCTCATAATTTTTTTTTACCTTAGTGAATAGGTTAATGACGTTCTGGATCGCCTGAATCTCTCCCCGCATAACAAAACTCTCAAGTAACCTATTTTCATAAAATCTACTGCTAATCCTTAGATCAATATCCATACTTATCTGAAAACACCTTTTAGAGTTACCAGTAGGGATAAATCCAACAAATCTAGATCGAGTACACGTTCCCTAAAGAATGAGTACTAAAACTATTGAGAATAGCACGGAAGGGATCCAGTGTGTCTTCTTTCGACCTCATCGGAGAAGATGAAGCTCGTTACGAATGCGACAGAGTAAAGGAGCAACCATCCAATCGACCTTATCACTCTCAAGGACCTTATAGACCATCTAACGCTCTATAAATAGGTCTTATATTTTACTAATAACTCTTTCATTTTGTATCCCATTGGCCCCGTTCTTTTTTCGTCGGATTTGTCTTTTCGTCGTCTACAGTATAAATTTAGCGAAAACTTGGAAAGACTCCAAAAAAATCATGACCTAATCAAAACGTTGCAGAGCCGTCTAATTTCATGGACCACCATATCCGGCCAAGAACAACTTGTCGTTCTTCCTGCTTTAGAGGATTATGACCAGAATGTAACAAAGTATAAGACAAGACTAGTTTGACGACGCTCGGCCAAAGCTTATACTTATCGAAAAATTTAAAACCGCTGGTCGATATGTTATCTCAACATCAATTCTGTCACAAACAGGAGGAACTAGCCCTTACAATTACAACCGAGTCTCAACAAGCCTTTAGCTCAACTGCACCGACGACTATCCAATTTCATTTGGCGATATGATCTTAGTTCACCCAAGATGATAAGGATAATATCTTCGCACCCAAACCTATCAAGAGAAAAGAAATATGAATCGATACTCGTGAGGCCAACAATTTAGATAAAACCTGCATTACTCGACGTACATCCACAACCAACTACTGTTACTGAAGTTGTTTGAAGGTGAAATCAGTTTCTGCTGATTTTGGTAATTTCGGGTGTGTGGGTGAGAAACAAATTTAAATCCTAAACAATGTACTGCATGGGAGTACTTTAGATTCGAGAAATCAATCTGTACAAATCCAGCCTAAACCAAGAAATTGTCGTTCCAGACTTGTTTCGGTCACAAAGTGAAGAAGAAGGTTTGGCTTTGGGGAGGGAAGCGAAGAGAGTGTTGAGACCAGAATAGTTGATTCTGGAAGAGTAGTAATTTTACGACTTGTATCATAAAGTGGGAATCTAACAGATGGGAAAGATATCAAATTATTTTCTAAGTATTGTATGCTCCTGATGAGAACTTGTTCTTCTGACGAAATAGGTAAGACCTATTTATACAAGTTGTAACCCAAACGTACTCTGGTCTCGTAAGAAATAGAAACGGATGAGTAAAGTGGAAGGAGGTGGTAACATGTAACGTCTGGAATTGATGTTCCATAATGAAAGAAATATTTCATCATTACTCCTTGTATTTACAAATCGACTCATTCTTATGTCACTTTCTTGTGATGGGTATAGTGTATGTCGCACGCTATAAACCGCCAAACCAAAACCCTAATGAGCATCCCCCATTTTGTGACATGTGTTGATGTCTCGAGTGTTTTTCATGGGAAAACGTGTAACATGGCATTATGTGTGGCATGGTGGCATGCCAGTGGCCATGGTAGATTCGGCGTGTATTTTGCATAGAATAGGCGCAACCTAATTAGGTTTTAGATGCAAACTGTGGCGTTTGGCCTTGAACCGGAAGTTTGCCATGCGTTTTGGTGGAAAACTTGGAAGGTCGAGATCTGTATCTCAGGTGGAAGGGTGGCCGTTGATTATTGCAACCCTTCTGGTAGCCAACGGCATATTTTAGGCCGGCATGGCTTTGCCATAGAGTGGGCTCGGCCAAATTAGGGTTTAGGTGCAAACCGTGTTATTTTGGCCTTGGGTCGGAAGTTTTCCATGCGTTTTTGGTGGCAAACTTGGAGGTCCGAGATCTGCATCTCATTTGTAAGGGTGTCCGTTGATCGTTGCAACCCTTCTGGTAGCCAGCGGTATAGTTTAGGCCGGCATGGCTTTTCCATAGAGTGGGCTCGGCCAAATTAGGGTTTAGGTGCAAACCGTGTTATTTTGGCATTGGGACGGAAGTTTGCCATGCATTTTTGGTGGCAAACTTGGATGGTCGAGATCTGCATCTCAGGTGGAATGGTGTTCGTTGATAGTTGCAACCCTTCTGGTAGCTAGCGGCATAGTTTAGGCCGGCATGGCTTTGCCATAGAGTAGGCGCGGCCAAAATAGGGTTTAGGTGCAAACCGTGTTATTTGACCTTGGGTCGGAAGTTTTCCATGCATTTTGGTGGCAAAATTGGAGGGTCGAGATACGCATCTCAGGTGGAAGGGTGGTCATTAGTCGTTGCAACCCTTCTGGTAGCCAGCGGCATAGTTTAGGCCGGCATGGCTTTGCCATAGAGTAGGTGCGGCCAAATTAGGGTTTAGGTGCAAACCGTGTTATTTTGGCCTTGGGCCGGAAGTTTGCCATGCGTTTTTGGTGTAAAACCTGGAGGGCAGAGATCTGCATCTCAGGTGGAAGGGTGGTCGTTGATTGTTGCAACCCTTCTGGTAGCCAGCGTCATAGTTTAGGCCGGCATGGCTTTGGTATTAGCACGATGGTGCGGCCGGCATGGTTGGCATGCCTTGGCGCAGAGACATAGCTGGCATGGTTTGCCATTGTCACGGTGGTGCAGCCGGCATGGTTGGCATGCCTTGGCGCAGGGACGTGGTTGGCATGTTTTTCCATTGGTACGGTGGTACGGCTGGCAGGGTTGGCATTCCTTGGCGCAGGTACATGGCTGGCACGGTGGTGCGGCTGGCATGGTTGGCATGACTTGGTGCAGGGACGTGGCTGGAACAGTTTTCCATTGGCACGGTGGTGCGACTGGCATGGTTGGCATGCCTTGGTGCGGATACGTGGCTGGCATGGTTGCTAATGGCACGATGGTGAGGCTGACATGGACGGCATGCCTTGGCGCAGGGATGTGGCTGACATGGTTTGCCATTGGCACGGTGAGAGAATTAGGGTTATGCATATACAGAGGTGATGTCAGTTAATTCTAAGGGTTATTCCATGTAACATGACGCATGTATATAAAAAAAAAATGTACCCTGGTAATTCTTACGTGAGCACGTTGATTGGTTCAATAAATGTGTTATTGTTCATAATGACGTCATGTCAGATATACGGTTTTACGATTTTATCCCTAAGCTAAAAACCACCATCAACATTAAGTCCCCTGCTTAGGTCGGAACATAAGCATTGTTGTGAGGTAAGCATAAGATAGTGACAGAAAAGGACAGAATCAAAGCAGCGGGTCGTGAAAGATGGCTATAAAGATTTGTCTGACCTTTTTCAGGAGTTTTTTTTTTTTTAGAATCTGTGATCCTTGTGTCGGCGGCCTTGCATGAATTCTATTTGCATCATTACGAAGAGGCTGGCTCCGTAAGGTATTGGCGTGACTAGAAATGGGATTTATCTTAGGCGTAACTTGGTTTAGCTTGGTGAGGCGCGACTCGGCTTGGCTTGGGTCAGGCACGGCTTGGCTTAGTGCGGCTCGGGTGCGGCTTGGCACGACTTTTCCCGGCTTGGCTCAGTGAGACTTGGCTTGTCCCAGCTTGGCACGGCTTAACTTAGCTTGTGCGTGGACTATTAAAAACGTGGGGTTTGCTATTGCGGGCCCGGTTTCCTCTTTCCAGTTGTACCTCGAATAGGAATCCTTTCCTGATTCAAATCCTAAAAGGGTTGCGTTGCTTGTTTGCTTTCAAACCTCGTTACTGGTGTCAGGGAAGCAATAACATGGGCGCGTATGCCTAAAACACGCGCCTCCACGCATGGCCAAGCGTGAGGCTCTTCCTTGTTATTGCTGATGGAATAGGTTTTAAGTAAAACCTGATGTCACGCCTTAATTCGTGGCTAATATATAACTTTCCTTTCCGGGACCTCACCGCTCTACCGAATATAAGAGATAGCCTTGAATCTTTTGTTTACGTGGATCAAATCGTGCCCATCTTCTTTACAGGTATCATCTTCGTGTTTACCTCTTGTTTTGCCTTCCTCCTGCCGTAGGTTGTTGGTGTGGATAGGGTGAAAACTTAAACTCCTTTTTTGGTTTTTCAGTGCATAATGGGATCTTCTCGTGACAGACGTGCCTCAAACTCTCCGGGGGGAAATTTTGAAATCGGCGAAACCAGTTTTCTTCTCATGGGGAGGCACGGAATAAAATTGAATTTTTGTTCCGCTGGCGAGATCATTCGGGACATGCCTTTGGAGGAAGAACGAGAAGGCGGCGAAACTCCTTCACGGCCAGATGTTAGGGTGGTACAGTTTGCTTCTCGGTTGAAATAGCGGAAGACCGAGCTTGTGAAACTTTTAGGGAAAAATCAACATAGCTCCCTTATCCAGGACGGTGTCATAACCCTTGATTCTAATGTAAGTGAATCAAGAAATTCTCCTCGAAAGGTCGTTGAGAAGACTTCCGAGGAAGATAATGATGCCACGGTTGGTGAGACTAAAACAACTTTCGTAGCAGACGACAAAACTGTTGTCGGTGACATTGGGGAAGTCGTGGTAGCATATGTTGGGTCGGTCATTGAGGTGGATGTTGGTAAAGAGGCGGACCTTGTTGCTGCTGAGACGACTTTCGGGTGGGATGGTGAGGTTGCTATTGCCGATGCGGCTTCTGGGTGGAACCTTTGCTTCCCGAAAGATTGTTGGGGAAGGTGTTTGAAAAGGCTCTGATCGGGGAATTGGCAACTCACGCATCTGCTTCCGATAACTGGCTTCTCCTTTTTTACTGTTCCTATTTGTTGCGTAGTCGATGCTTTACAGACTCATTTTTACCATCCTTGTATTCCGAAGTTAGGGCTTTGTCGATCAACGTCCCGTTTGTGGTTTCACATTCTTGAATAAAACTTTTTATTTGAAAGACCCAAATCTTCCATTAAAACAAGTTGTTGCCCTTCGTTATTCGTACAATATTCCCTTCAGAGCCTTGAATAATTAAAATAAGGTATTGTTGGTTGTGGTTTGATGATTTCTTGATGATTTGGGATTTATTGGGTATACTCTCCTCTCATTGTTTTGAGATTCGGAACACTCATTCGGAAAGAAAGGTATGTTCTCGAATAAAAACGAAGCCCTAATGAAGAATGCAAACGGTGTATTCATCTCGGGGGAATACAAATATCAAGTGGAAGGAGAAATTACTGAAGGAAATACTAAAGGGGGAGTGCTGGAAGAGAAAGTAGTACATCATTTTAGGGATTGAAAGGCTTGATCCATTGTGAGTGAACTATCACACCTATCAGCTTCTCTGTGTTGATGAGCTTGCAATAACCCCCCAGAAGGACGTATGCCACCAGATATGGCTCGTTTTCTTTTTTCTCGGGTAAATCGGATCGAACAACTATCTTCACCGTCATCTTACCGACTTGAAACGAGTTCGCTTTGACCACCACATCTCTGATTTGAAACGAGTTCGGGTGTAGTGTAACAGCTTGAATCTTGGTCTCGTCGGTTTCGATTGCATCTTCCAAATTCTTAGCAAAGCGTTCGAACGGCCTAGCGCCCCACTCAAATCTCTTGACAGCGTCCGCGCCGGTAATCGTGCTAAGTCCCCATGACGGAATAGGAGAAAAAATGACTGGTGGTAGATGATGAGTGCCAAATATTGCATATTCATACACCTTTTCATTGGCACTTAACTCATCTTTCGCGCTTCAAAGTCATATATTATCCCAAATTCTGCATTCTTACCATCTTCAAGAATAAATATTTGTATTAATTAATTTTGTGTTTTTAAGTACTAAATAAAGCTTGGAAGAATTGAGAAGACAAAAGAGAAGAAAGTTGGAAGCGTTGCAACCCGCTCGCGCATCAGTGGAAACCTGTTTACAAATTCATGGGATTAAACAACCCATGATCCAAAACCCAAGACCCAAATCCATTTTCACCTCACCCCCATTGGATTCTTTCCAAAACATCCACCTCACCCCCATTGTATTCCATTCTATCCATCAATTAAGAAAACATGTTTTGTTTAATTGTTGAGTGGTTGCTACTGTGAAATTCGGATCCCAAGTGTGAGTAGAATTTTTGTGTATAAATAGAGAGGGTTGTTGTGTTGAAAACTCATCCAAGAATAGCTTGTTCATGTTAGTTTATCAAATTTCAATTTTGTTGTAATGTTCTTCATGTTCTAGTTTCATTTGCTAGGGTTTAAATGAAACCGTAACTCATTGGTATGTATTCATATCTTGTATCTTGTTCTTGAAAGTTTAGAATTGTTTAAAGATATAATTTAATCCAAGTTTGTCAACATCTTGCTCTCACAATGTATGCCATGTATCCATTGTAGTTAGAATATCTCTATTTTGATTATGCTACAACTCATGCTTAACCAAATATTGATCCTCAGATTAGTTGTGCTTTAATTAGACAGTTAATGCTTTGGAGAAATACTTTAGTTGTGATTAAATTATCCATCGGAGAAACACCTTAGATATACGGTAGACTTGAATCTGCTGTAAGGACAAGAATAATATTACAAGTTGAATGCATATCATAGGTTAGTGGTGGATTTGAATACCCTAGTATCCATATTATCATTGTTTACATATCTTGTTACAATAGAAGATAGAAGTAGGTATCTTTCCGAGCCTACCAAGTTTATACATAGAAGTAGGTATCTTTCCGAGCCTACCAAGTTTTTGGCGCCGTTGCCGGGGACTCGGTAGTGGTGTAGTTCATTTCTCATCTCCTGTCACTATTCATTTTTCATCTCATGGGAATGTTCACAAATCACTGTTCACATATCATTGTAGCATAATCACTGTAGCAGCGCACCTATTCACAGTCGGTTTTACACTTATTTTTTTTTATTTTTGCTTTTTCTTTAAAACTTCGAAACCCTAACTACCTCTTTTGATCTCAACAGGTGCCGGATTAACTGTTGTAAAGGCGAAGGAAAGGAAGCGAAAGAAGTTTTTATTTTAAATTAAAAAAAAAAAAGTTCTCTTTTGTATTAGGATTCCTCTACTCTTGTAATTTTCTTTTTCTTTTGCACTTTATTTTGGACTTTGGACTTGGACATTCTATTTTTATTTTTAAACCCTACGGAAGGGTATTATTAAATATCAACTGTTTGCAGAGAAGAACGGTGATTACAATATCACCTCGGCCCCTCGGGTTCGTTCATGACATAGGAGTCGTGGCCCGAGTCGACAACAACAGTTCATCCCCCATTTGGAACGGGAGGTAAGTTTGTCGAAACACTCGCGAATCCCTTGTTAGCGAGTTTCTTGTATTCCTTCGTTTGCATATATGTTGAGGAATTGAATACGGCCGCTTTATTTTCCTAGTAAAGGGCAAGGACTGGCCATACAAGATAAGGGTTCGGATTTCATCACCGTTCTCTTCTTGCCCGCCTTAGGAAAACGATACATACGCGAACCTAAGATTTAAAATTTTGAATAGAACAAGACCTATAAGGTAACGAGCTTAGTAGGAAAGTCATTTGAAAAATATTGGTTACTCTTTAAGCATACTTGAAGTTCATGACGGTTTCCAGTAAATTGAATGCGTGGATCGCGCCGCCTTGTATCTGGTGAGGCCTTGGGTATCAAAGCTCTAGCAGCCTTTCCCCTCGCCTCTATTCAATTTACTTAAACTCGGATTGATTCCGAGGGGTTTGCTCAGATTGTAACGAATTCCCTTTCGAAGGATTAGAAGCGGGTCTAGAAAACAATCTAAGTGGAGCCATCATGCTTTTTGTTTACTAGAAACTTTCCTTCAGTGAAGGTTTGTGTTAGGCAGGCTATGATTGTGTATTTTAGGGACGGACTAGTTGAATTGGAAATATTTTTCGGTGTTCAAAACCCATGCAAAGGACTACATGTACCCAACGAGGACAACCCAGTCCCTCGTGCATTGTCTTACCATCTATTGATGGACAATTTGAGCTAAGGCAAGTATCCTCAATATGTTGCCTAAATTTAAAGGGGTTGAAGTCAAAAATCCATACCATGTGAGAGAGTTCGAGGAAATTTCATGGACTCTTCGGATCAACCAAATGATGGATGAGCACCTCAAAATGAAACTTTTCTTTTTTCTTTGATAGACAAAGCCAAGACTTGGTTGTGTGCTCAACGCCCACAGTCATTTCATACATGGGAGAGGGCATCATAGTTCGACCATCTAGTGGACACTTGTCAGTTACTCCATGCATTTCAAGAGTCTAAAACCGAGCAAGGTACAAAGGCAAGAGAACAACCCATACTCTCGGACCTACAACCCAGGTGGATAAATCACCCTAACCTTTCATGGTCTAAAGGGCCCAGTCAAGGGGGAACATCAAATAATAACCAAGGATACCCTTATCCAGAAACCCCCAAGTGCAACCACATGTGCAGTACCTCATAGATAAAAAGCCAGCTTCGAAGAAAGTTTAAGTTTGTTGATAAAATTTCTACAACTCCAAAAGACCACGGACCAACGTTTACAAGTCTAAAACTTAAAATGGGTCAAATTTGTGAAGCATTGAATGAAATAGACAAAGGAAAACTCCCTAGTTGGATATTTTTAGCTATTAGATAGATAAGTTTAGATCTTATTTGATAGGATCTAAAAAATCATCATTTATACCGACCATGCCGCATTAAGATATCTTTTATCTAAAAGATGCCAAGTTCGATGGATACTCTTGTTACAAGAGTTCAGAATTCCGAGATAAAAAGGGTCGAGAATGTTGTTGCCGATCACTTATCCCTTTGAATAAGAGATTATTAGAGATAGAACAACCGATGCTAGAAATTCCATGGTTTGCCGACATCGTGAACTACCTTCTATGCCACTTCATTGGTCTAAACAAGACCGGCCTAAGTTCTGGTCAAGTGAAACATTTCCTGCATGGGACGACCATATCCGTTCAAAATCGCCCGCTAAATCATTAGAAATGTGTCCCCAACTCGAACAAAGGGATGTCATCTCTTTTGTCATGATCAAGCATGTTCGCAAAGATCTTGCAAGAGTGGTTTTTACTGGCCAACGCTCATGAATTATGTATTTTGTGACCGTGCCGAAATCGAAGTATATCAAAATTTAAACATGATACCCATTTTGATTGTGTTAGCAACCCATTATTGACTTTGGGCCCATTTCTAACTCGAAGGAGTTGTATCATTTGGAAACCCCTAGAGATATAATAATGGTGGTGGTTCACATTCTTGTAATAGACCCATTAGTTATAAGTATGGGTACCGTAGGTTTCAAAAGGAGATTGATTCTAGAAAAGGTGAGATGAACATCGTGCACTATTAAAAAGAAGTTTTAACACTTGATAATGTACACAACGGTGAAATGATTATGATTCGTTGTACAAATATAGAATGAAGGTGTTCATGACAAGCGCATTTCGGCGCAAGTCATTCACCTGTGCCGAAAGTTTTATTGTACAACTCACGCTTGCACCTTTTTCCGTAAATTACGCTCTAAATGGACAGCCCATTCTTGGTGCGAACAATTTTCCCCCATGGGCCGTAGAACTAAGATGCCACAACCAAGAATGTCTTCAATGTCAAGCATCATTCTTTGAACCAATTCCATGATCTTGATGATCCGATCTTGACCGAAAAGACATACCACAAGATATCTTCCCTCCGTTGCTTTTGGACATACCCTTACTGTCTCGTAATCTATTTCCTTTGAAATGTGGACGGTCTTTTGTAGGATCTTTTGTAGTCTTTTGCATTTTTTGTAGTGTGTTTTTATGACTAGCCACAGAATGGTCTTGCGATCTTTTGTTTTTACGACCAGTAGCTTGGCGGGTCTTCTCGTTGTCTTCTAAGACCATAGCGGTACTTGTGGTCTCTAAAAAAAAAAAAAAAAAAAAAAAATTGGTTACAAATTGTCAAGGTTCTACGAAATTCAAGTTCATCATCTAAGCTGAAGACCGAAGACGAAGACAATGGATTGAAAGTGGAGAGAAGGTTTTGTGGGTACATCTTTGGTAGGCCCTCACGAGACTACAACTCGTCCACTAGGGACACCTAGGGGTTTAAAGGCTTAGTGCATATGCTAAATGCATTCAGTGGTATAGTTAGATTTCTCGATTTTGTTTCACTTGAGGACAAGTAAAATTCCAATTGCATATTCATACACCTTTTCATTGGCACTAAACTCATCTTTTTCAAAGTCATATATTATCCCAAAGCATTCTTACCATCTTCAAGAATAAATATTTGTATTAATTAATTTTGTGTTTTTAAGTACTAAATAAATCTTGGAAGAATTGAAGACAAAAGAGAAGAAAGTTGAAGCGTTGCAAGCCCCGTGATGGTAACAAACGTTTAAAATTCATGGGATTAAACAACCCATGATCCAAAACCCAAGACCCAAATCCATTTCCACCTCACCCCTATTGGATTCTTTCCAAAACATCCACCTCACCCCATTGTATTTCCATTCTATCCATCAATTAAGAAAACATGTTTTGTTTAATTGGATATTTTTCGGATCCCAAGTGAGAGAATTTTGGGTGTTGACATCGGTAGAGGGTATGTTCCCAATTTTTCCTTGTTGTCGAGTACCCACAAGTGCCTCAATATCATGTCGTAACCTAATTCTTTGGCAATGTGGAATTTGTTATGCGTTATAGCATCTCCCATCCTGATCTCGAGGTTAAGGTAGCCGTACGCGTTCAAGGCTTCCCCTTCCGGGTTCCTAATCACGGAAGGGGAATGGGTAGCCTCTTGCTTCGAAAATCCCGCAGCTTTCAGAATCTTGAAGGTAACAATGTTGAAGTCAGAGGCCGCGTCAATTAGCGTGTTGCCGAATTCAACACCTTTTAAATAGGGCGTGGTCAGCAGTCCCCAGTTGTCATTTTCAGTTCTGCTTCCTGAGAGAGCTTGGGCTCTTGGTTGGCTTTCGTAATGGGAAAAATCCGTTTGCCCAACACGACACGATTGAGAGCCGTGAAGATATCTTGGCGTTGCACCTTGGAAAGGTGGAGAATCTCACATACATGTTGCATCATGGATCATACAGTCTCATGCACGGAGTCCCCAGAGACTCCATAGTTACTCACCGGAAGTGGGTCTCGATGTACTCCCTAGTTCCCCAACTGAAGTTCCCCTGCTTCTATCTTTTCTTTGAAGATATGCTTTAGTCTATTGCAATCACTGGTTGGGTGGTAAAAAAATCTGTGGCAGTGGCAGTATTTGGGGTTTGCCATCTCGGCCTCAGTCGGTGGGCGTCTAGGAGATGGTAGTCTGATAACGTCATCTTGAATCCATGTTTCTAAGAGATCGATCACCTCCTCAATGGGAAACAGGAAATCCGAAGCATTTCCTTCAGTTTCGTGTTGACGCATGGGAGCTTTAGCGGTGGCCTTTCGTGGCGGAGTTGCTCGTCGTGCTGGTGCTTTGCGTTTAGGATGCTGGTCTGCAGCTGGGGTTTTCCTTTTTCCTCCCTCATTTACTACGCTCACAGAGGAGGGACCGGCGTTGTACTGATTGTTAATGAGACGTATATTCCCGCAGGTTTCGTGCACGTCCTCGGGTCTGGTTGGTTTAGCTCTTTCTAATAATGTTGGCGCTTTCGTTGTTGATCGCCTAACAGCTTCATGGAGCTCAGAGAACGTATGGAAACGTAAGTTCTCTAGAAAGGCGCGGTAAATGGGGGCCATGCCATTGATGCATGAATTCACCAACTATTGCTCGGTCACATTTGGGTCGTCACAGTCTAGTGCTTGAACCCTGAACCTCTTGACAAAATCATTTGGATGTTCGTTGTCCCGATGGTACATCCTTCCTAGGTCCAAGAAGGTAACTTGTTCATACATAAAGAAGTACTTCTTGTAAAATGAGGTAACCATGCCACCCTAGTTGGGGATGTTATTTGGCGCGATGCTGTTGTACCATGTGTACGTTCTTCCAGTAAGTGATTTCGAAAACTCCCTCAGACGAAGAACGTGATTTTATTCATGTTCGCCTAAGGACTCCAGGAATCGAGAGACATGATCGCGTGCATTTTAGGTGCCATCGTAAAGGGTGAATTGAGGAGAGGAGTATCCTCTTCGAAGAGGAATTCTTTGTATTTCAGGTGGGTAAGGAGGTTGATGCTGATGTATGTCTATTTCATCATTCTTGATTTGATTCCGAAGAAGTTGCTCCAGATCTTCTCATGTGACAAAATTGGACGACTGATTTCTTTATAATGGGGTTCTGGCACAAATCTCCTTGTTCATGGAGATGCGTTCTGCCGAGGTGCTGGCGTCGGGGGTGTTGGAGGCGTTTCTAATCAGCTCTGGAGGGTGTGACTGATGCGGCAGACCCTCTGTCAGGGATTTGGGAAAGACGAGTAATTCTTTCTGTGTCGAGACCATATCTGTCTGGGCTCTAGCGAGAACCTCATGTCGTTCCATCAAATTAGCGATGGTGATATATGGTCGGCTTCCTCTGGTTCCTCCGGTTTCTCATCCCGTTGGTGGGGTAATTCGAGCCTTAGTAGCGGTTGGAGGAACCATGCTTGAATAAGCGTTAGAAGCGGTAGTGGCAGCTCTGGCCCTGGTGACTAGCGGCATAACGCATGAAGGAGCTCTTTCAGTACTGTCAGGATTAGCAAGTTGTGCAGGAATATTAGAGGCGGCAGCGGCTCTGGCCCTGGTGATCGGTGGTGTTATACCTGAAGGAGTGCTTTCGATGCTACTGGGGTCAGTGGGTGGCGTAGTGATGCTGTTGGAAGTAGCATTAACACCGGGGACAAATTATGTGTTGGTATTCTCGGTAGCTAATCCATATCTGAGTTCCACCATGTTGGAGTTGGAAGTTAAAGGTGATATCGGAAATTTGGAAATCGATATTGCAACTGAGAGATTGACCGCCCACTGTGGTCGCCAATTGTTTGAGGGTGAAAACGGTTTCTGCTGATTTTGGTAATTTCGGGTATGTGGGTGAGAAACAAATTTAAACCCTAAACAATGTACTGCAAGGTAGTACTTTAGATTCGAGAAGTCAATCTGTACAAATCCAGCCTAAACCAAGAAATGGTTGTTCCAGATTTGCTTCGGTCACAAAGTGAGTATTGAGACTAGAATAGTTGATTCTGGAAGAGTAGTAGTTTTACGACTTGTATCATAAAATGGGAAGCTAACAGATGGGAAAGTTAGCAAATTGTTTTCTGAGTGTTATATTCCCATGATGAGAACTTGTTCTTCTGATGAAATAGGTAATACCTATTTATACAAGTCGTAACCCAAACATACTCTGGTATTGTAAGAAATAGAAACGGCTGAGAAAAGTGGAAGGAGGTGGTAACGGGTAACGTCTGGAATTAATGTTCCATAATGAAAGAAACGTTTCACAGTTACTCCTTGTATTTACTAACCGACTCATTTTTATGTCACTTTCTTATAACGGGCATAGTGTAAGCCGCACGCTGTAAACCGCCAAACCAAAACCCTAATGAGCATCCTCCAATTTGTGACATGTGTTGATATCTCGAGTGTTTTTCATGGGAAAACATGTAACATGGCGTTATGTGTAGCATGGTGGCATGCCAGTAGCCATGGTAGAGTCGGCGTGTATTTGGCATAGAATAGGCGCAGCCTAATTAGGTTTCAGATGCAAATCGTGGTGTTTGGCCTTGGGCCGGACGTTTGCCATGCGTTTTGGTGGCAAACTCGGAGGACTGAGATCTGTATCTCGGGTGAAAGGGTGGCCGTTGATCGTTGCGACCCTTCTGGTAGCCATCGGCATATTTTAGGCCGGCATAGCTTTGTCATAGAGTGGGCGCGGCTAAATTAGGGTTTAGGTGCAAACCGTGTTATTTTGGCCTTGGGCCGGAAGTTTTCCATGCGTTTTTGGTAGCAAACTTGGAGGCCCGAGATCTGCATCTCAGGTGGAAGGGTGTCCGTTGATCGTTGCAACCTTTCTAATAGCCAGCGGCATAGTTTAGGCCGGCATGGCTTTGTCATAGAGTGGGCGCGGCTAAATTAAGGTTTAGGTGCAAACCGTGTTATTTTGGCCTTGGGCCAGAAGTTTGCCTTGCGTTTTTGGTGGCAAACTTGGAGGCCCGAGATCTGCATCTCAGGTGGAAAGGTGGTCGTTGATTGTTGCAACCCTTATGATAGCCAGCGGTATAGTTTAGGCCGGCATGGCTTTTCCATAGAGTGGGCGCGACCAAATTAGGGTTTAGGTGCAAACCGTGTTATTTTGGCCTTGGGCCGGAAGTTTGCCTTTTTTTTTTGGTGGCAAAATTGGAGGGCCGAGATCTGCATCTCTGGTGGAAGGCTGGTCATTGATCGTTGCAACCCTTCTGGTAGCCAGTGGAATAGTTCAGGCCGGCATGGCTTTTCCATAGATTAGGCGCGGCCAAATTAGGGTTTAGGTGCAAACCGTGTTATTTTGGTCTTCGGACGGAAGTTTTCCATGCGTTTTTGGTGGAAAACTTGGAGGGCCGACACCTGCATCTCAGGTGGAAGAGTGGTCATTGATTGTAACAACCCTGGTATCCAGCGGCATAGTTTAGGCCGGCTTGGCTTTGGTATTGGCACGATGGTGCGACTGGCATGGTTGGATGCCTTGGCGCAGAGACGTGGCTGGCATGGTTTGCCATTGGCACGGTGGTGCGGCTAGAATGGTTGGATTCCCTTGGCACATGGACGTGGCTGGCATGGTTTGCCATTGGAACGGTGGTGCGGCTGGCATGGTTGGCATGCCTTGGCGCAGGGACGTGGATGGCACGGTGGTGCGGCTGTCATGGTTGGCATGCCTTGGCGCAAGGACGTGGCTGGCACGGTGGTGCGGATGGCATGGTCGGCATGCCTTGGTGCGGAGACGTGGCTGGCATAGTTTTCCATTGGCACGGTGGTGCGGCTGGCATGGTCGGCATGCCTTGGCGCATGGATGTGGCTGTCATGGTTTTCCATTGGCACGGTGAGAGAATTAGGGTTATGCATATACATAGGTGATGTCAGTTGATACTAAGGGTTCTGCCGTGGAACATGACGCATGTATATATATAAAAAAAAAGGTACCCTGGTAATTCTTACGTAAGCACGTTGATTGGTTCAATAAATGTGATATTGTTCATAGTGACGTCATGTCAGACATGCGGTTTTACGATTTTATCCCTAAGCTAAAAACCACCATCAACATAAGTAAACAAGGGAATGATCCGATACCATTGCTCCAGGCCACAACTACTCATCCAAACGCCTCCTAACAGTTCTCGCAGTTAAAGTTCTTCTCTCTAAAAGTCGGCTCAACAAGTTGTCCCATGTGTCAGAGTCAGACGTGATACCTAGAGGAAAAGATATAACGGCCAAATACATCTCCCCAGTCCCTTAAGGTGTATAATACTCTTAAGTCGGGTTGAACATCTCCTAGAAGAATAGATCCTAGCAGAAATTTTACAACATATGAACCCCCGTCAAGACACCTAGCGGAGACAAAATAACGACTTTGTCTCATCCCTGAAGATTCAATCTCGAAAAATACAAAGGGTCTTATCCCGGTGATCAAACATCTCCAGTACATGCGATTCCATGTTAATACAACAAACTGGGGACTAAAAAAGAATTGTGCATCATACATCTATGTAACTAACATGAGGCGACTCAAACATCTAACTCCAAGATAACAGACTCTTTCACCAATGACCCAGAGAATCCGGGTATGCAACAAATTAGTAGAAATCAGAACGCTTCAAGTTAGAGACTTCTCACTAGAGGTGTATAAACGAGAATCATATATCTTGTCCGAGCATCAGCTCCAATGGTCGAGCCTCAAACACAATTCAATATTGAGTTCTCTTACGACGACGCTTTTCAACCCTTGCAACCAGATCAAGACTTACAAGATGGGGACTGGAAATTAATCTCATGACAGAGAGGCCAGAATACTTCCACAAGACGAAGATGTGAAGATTCAAAAAGATTCAAAATCAGGTTTTGTCGCATCCATAGAAAAACTCACCAGCACGTAAAATCTAGGATTTCTATCATGATCAAGCAAGCCAGGATTTACTAAACCCCATATAAGGTTTCAATATATGAAAACATGTATTAGGCTTGTATCAATGGAAATACGCATTAGAATCCTTCCTCTCCTCAAGATTCACGTATGAGACAAGCTAGGGGTTGCATAAATTAAAAACTTATGAAGGTCCCCTCCCTTTAACAAATGCATAGGGGAAAGGTTAAGAGAAAAAATATAAACCTTGAAAAAAATCATCCAACAGAGCCCCAAGAGAAAATCTCTTGATTCATGGTCAGATGCTTCACTTTGGCCTCTGCATCTCGATCCACCTGCTTAGCTAGAATGTTTCAGCTCTTTATCTACCATACACACCTCCAGATTAAGAACCACTCTGAACTCAACTCATCTTAACAGACCCTGACACAAAATTGAGTCATTCTCGTTAACGCCTCACATTGAAACGAAGATTCTCATCACGGGTGGTCATCAAATTTCCCAAATCTATAAGGTTTGAAGGTATATATACAAAGAAAATTAAAGTTTCGCTTTAACGAATATATATCAAGCCTCACAAGCAAGAGCCAAAATCTACCCTCATACTTAGAGATCCTACTTTTATTTCAATCTTAAGAAAGATAATCCATGTCCTCAAGGATACTCATAGGTTTTGTTCGAACCCATATTCCTCAAAAAGCCACAGAAAATATGTTTTGTATAACAAATTGTAAAAGTGTATATTCATGCCGCGGGCGGGTCTCTGACTTAAAAGGTACCAAAATCACATATTATACTAATCTAAGGTAGATAATTGAGTCATAATACTCCAAGGATCATGCTCGAGGCGCTGGAACATGTCAGGAGTCCAAGGAACACAAGGATCTCTCTCGAAATTAGGGTTTTTGTACACTGCAGCGGGAAAACGTACTAATTGGTGATAATCTGTTAGGAATTTTACGGTACTCTCTTGATAAAATATGTTCCCCTATGTCTCTGGAACAACATATCGAAATTCGCATCAAACAAATAAGAGATCGAAGGGATGTAGTCCCAACACCGAAGTAAATGCCTTTGAAAAACTCCTGAATTTCTGAAGACAAAAGTATATACCTGATTTGGTTGGCCAAAGAAACTCGGAATTGAGTCATTATTTTTGCATTGGAAAGATTATCCTCTTATATTTCTAAGTTGGGGCCAGGGACTCAAATCAGAGTCTGTATAAAGAGTTTACAGCCATTCTACGCAAGTCTCTCAAAACTGAAGTTTTTTTACAAACACCCAAATAAAAGTTCGAAAACAAACGAAACGTGTGGAAGAAGGATGAATCGATCTCCATACTTAGTTCACGCCCATAAGATTTGGAAATTATTTATCTTATCAAGCCTAACTCAAAAGGGAATCCATCAAGTAAAAGGAAAAGGAATTAGAGCCAAAAGAGGGAATAAAAGGAATTTGACTTAAATAAGATTCTAAAAATCTCTCCAAGCCGTGGTCTAGACTCTCACACGTGAATAGATGCTCTCTTAGGCTAGTATGACTTCACTTATTCTCTCAGAATTTTTTCTGAGGCACCAAGGTCGAAGAGAATTAGGGTTTGACGAGAATAACCTTAATTTCAAGAGTTTGGCAAAGAAAAGGATTTCTCCAAGAGAGAGATGAACCAAGGCTCCTTCACTTACGTGAATGGATATCATGGATGCCTCTTAACCCTTTTATCTTATCACATTTCAATAAAAACGCGTTCACAAGAGATTTTAACCAAAACGCCCTTATTTCACAATTTTGAGTATCATCAGGAGCCGGCCAAATACCTCGTGACCTTATAAAACTGGATATTAAGTTTTCTAAGGGTTCAGAGAAGAATGAAATTGGCATAAAACACAAGGATGCAAAATTTCATAGAAAATAAAGGGAATTTAACTCAAACAGGGAAGATCGAATTCATAATTTCTAAAAGTAGGACCATACACGTGCCTCGTTCTCTCTATCAAGATGTGACCATTCATACGGAATCTAATGGTCTCTCTCATGCCAAATAAAATCAAGCTCATAATGGTTTTTGATGAAAATACCCTTAAGTTTTAAAAGTATGTATTTTCTCAGAAAAATGGTGTCTGATTGATACAAATAATTGAGCAAGAGCTCATCACACAAGATGTCATTCGTATAAGGTATGACATGCCTCTAAATCCTCTCCAATTTACCTTCTCAAGTCGAATGCAACAAAAAAGAAAATTAGGGTTTAGGTCTGAATTCTGAATTTCTCTGGGACAAAGATTCTACAACCTCAAGGAAGGAGTCTAGATTTTCTCATCATGTCTCACCAACATCACGGCTATCCAAGGATTCATTCAGGTTCCCTCTTCCTCAAAAACGACTATACAGAGTTGAAGCTCAATATTTATCCAGAAGAGAACAATTTGGGTTTTGATCAAGTAAACCCTATTTTGGGAATCTTTCTCAAAATTGAAGGTCTTATATCCTCCCCTACAAGAGTAAAACTAGTGTCACACCCCAAGAAAGACGCTGAATATTTCTTCCTTTCCCCTACACATCTGAACTTATCAGAAGCTTAGAACATGGTAATAATTAAAATGTTGCTCACACATGTCTTAATTAGGGAGTTCACATGTTTCCAGGCAAGGAGGCAAGTTATCAAGGTCAAGATCTCTCCTACACAACAACATCCCATACATATTTGGAATACCTTTCATACCACGCAAGCGCACCTCAAGTCTCTGATGATGAAATTAGGGTCGTGACAGAATTAACCCTAGTTTGAGAATTCTATGAAAACAACATTTTATTGCTCCACTGGAGGACCCAGTTACTTCTCGCACACACCGTTAACATCATACACAGGAGGATCTTCACTCATACTTACTATTCTCTCATATTCATCCCATAGATATATTGGAGTTTACCCAATGAAAATTCTAAAGTCAAGAGTTTGAAGCAAGTAAGGAAATATTTGATTTTGAGGGGAGTTTTTATATAATAAAGATTTATCCTCACAAAAAGAAGTTGGCGCCAGCAAAAGCACACCCGAGTCAGTGGTTGTATACTATTGGGTTTCGTAATCAAACTAGGAGAGCTATTTTTCACAGACATGATAGTTACATAGAAATCTGAATCAAAAAGATGACATACATCCGTTGTTCACAACGTAACCTGCTATTTTGGTACCAGTAAAGTCTATGCCCTAAATTAGGGTTTCTACACCCTTTGGACTAAATTCTCACTGTTAGTAAAACCAGGGGAAATCTCAGAGATCAAATCAAGATAAGTACCACCCATATCACTGCATCACGACTCCTTAAAAGTCCAAGCTCAAATCAAAGAGAACATGCAAAGGTATATCCACATTGAGACTGTGCATGGTCCAAACAAGCCAAAAACTAGCTCACCACCAGTAAATCTTAGTTTTTTGTTTCCATATAAATACGAACTTTATACAAGTTATGCTCACATGCAATCAACAAAGATAACATGAAAGACTGGTTCAACAAATCCTAATTCAAAGTGTTGGCATATTCAAAATATAATTTCAAGTCATCATTAACGTGTGACCAAGTCTCAACTCTATCAAGTTATTTACTTCAATCTCAAGAACTAGGGACTAAAACCTATCTCTCTTTCCTAATGGTGACCGACGAATAATAAGGTACCATATGCAGACAGACCTTCATACAAAACATTCACGTAAAACAAGTCTTGAACATCCAACATTTTGACACAACAAAATATGCCATGACTTTCAGTTTTCATCAACTTAAAATATTGTCTACATTCTACAATGGTAACCCAAGCTTCGCGGGTCATATTGAAGCATCACAATATTCGTACGCAAAGCAGAAAATTAGGGCTTTAATAAGATAGACCCTAATTGCAAATATACACGCCAAAGGAATTCTTTTCATGATGATAAGACTACAACACTCGGATAAACACTGCTTAGCATAAATATTCACGAGAAAGTCTAAGTCCAAAGTCGATTTCAAGTTCAAATTCAAAACAAACGTAGGCTAAGCATCAATTCGGGGACTCTGCAAGTCTAAAAGAACAAGTGGATTTTAATTTCGCATATGGACGATTTTTGTTAGAGCACTGCTCTGTTAAACTCGCAAGCATTGCTATCTCAAGCTTGTTTGTCAAGTTTAGGTGATCAAAACTATAAGTCTTGATTTATAGTCTACTTATAGATATGTCTCGGATTATGATAGAATGTATAGTTGAGCTTTACACTTCACGGCGTTCATCGATTGAAGACGAATATCTACTAAGGAGAGCTTGGAGGAACTTCATCAACAAAAGGTATGTGGAGACTAAGACCTATTTATTACTCAAAATTCTACTGTATTCAATCTCCTAATAAGACTAAGTCGTATAGCTATATAGACTTTTATATTATACACATTTGATATTTCGATCCGAGTTTAAATCGCTTATATATTTCTCGAAATATGTGTTGTAAGCTTTTTGCTTTAGCTACGTTCATCATTATTCTTGACGAGTTTAATTGGAAGTAAATTTTTTTATTGGAAACTAAATAATAAGTCAAAAGATGATCATGTGAAAATTGCCTTGAAATGTCTTACATGATTTGTGTGAGACAGTCATTTGATACCGACTTAGAAAGTTTTGTATTGATCATTCGATCACTTGAAAATTACTTATAAGCTAATAGTTTGTGTGAGACAACTATTGTCATCTTCTAAGGATGTTTCAATGATTGAAATGGGAGTTCAGAATGATTAACCTTTGTATGGATACAACACAGTATGCATACCAGTATGCAAACTGATTTGGTATGATTAAGGTCCGGAAACCTAGTATGCATACCAATATGTGAACGGTTTTAACTATTAGAACCAAGTTTGCATACCAGTTTCCGAACAGTTCTATCTGAGTTAGGTATGGGACGGCAATATGCATATCGGTTTGCAAACTGTTGGACGAGACCAAATTCCGGAACTAATATTTGCGTACCAGTTTGCAAACATAGTGGTTAAAGTTCTAAAATCGGATTAAGTATGTTTTCATACTCATGAAAAAATATATTAATAAATTAATGAATGCAATATTTGCAAACCGTAGCTTAATGTTCATGAATTGATTCTCGTATAAGTACTTTGTACAATCACGAATCAATCCTATTTTGTTTCAACTGTCTCTTATATAATTCTATGAGATATATACAATTGAATAACTCTATGAGTAACAAAATTAGATTCATTTGATTATCTTTCATGATTGATTGGTCACCATATTTTATCTAGAAGTGTTAGATGAATGGGGATAAGACAAAAGTGTTCATATGACTAACTTAGACTAACTATTGTTGAGCCAACTAAATATACACATTTAGATACGGTTACTCATATCTAAATGAAGGTATATTGCATTTGTGTGTAACAAGCTAAGACCATCTAACGGTGGAGAGATATTGCTTAGGTTTTAAGCAAACTTAGCTTGAATCTTAAATCAGGTTTTCATCTAACGGTGAATATTGAATGCTTTGTTTCTAAGCTAACTTAGCTTTGATTATAAGCAAACCCAGATTTGAAAGACTATATAAAGGAGAACTCTAGCAACTGAAAAACCTAATCACGACACTTTTATGTGTCCTAGTTGCGACTTGAGTCAATTATAGGTTAACGACCTGTTATCCTTTATCCTTTAACCTAGGTTTTTCCTAAAAACATTATAGGTTAACGACTTGAAGACTTTATTTGGGATTCGTGTAGCCAGACCCAACTATTTTCTCTGTAGTTGCGTGTTTTAGTCTTACTTGTTCGATCATTTTGATTACTATCTTCTCTAAGATTTGCTCGAGATTTATCTCCGATAGGTAAGATATAAAAGTAATCACAAAGCTCTTCGTCTTATTCTTTGTGATTCCACAATAACTTCCTCTACTACCATATAGTTAAGTTATTATGAGGTGATTGATATTTCTAGGTTGTTCTTTAGGAATATAAGACCGGATTATCAATTAGTTCCTGTTCACCTTGATTTATCAAAATACGAAACAAAAACTTTATAGGTACTTTTGTGGTGGACAGATTTAGCTATCAGAATAGAATTATCTGTGGGAGACAGATTTGTTTATAAGTCTTCTACTTTGGGTTGTAGAAACTCTTAGTTGTGGTGAGATCAGCTAAGGGAATCAAGTGCGTAGAGTCCTACTGGGATTCAGAGGCATAAGGAACACGATTGTACCTTAATCGGTGTGAGAGTTGGTTAGGGCTCAACTACATTCCGGTCTGAAGTGAACTTATAGTAGGCTGGTGTCTGCAGCGGCTTAATACAGTGCGGTGTTCAAATCTGGACTAGGTCCCGAGGTTTTTCTTCATTTACGGTTTTATCGTTAACAAAATTTATGGTGTATGTGTTATTTATTTTCCGCATTATATTTGTTCATATAATTAAAATATCACAGGTTGTGCGTAGTTCAATCAATTGGTTAATCCAACCTTTGGTCATTGAATATAAATTGATTGACACTTGGACATTGGTATTTGGTACCGTCCAAGTTATTTCTCATATCAACCAGGCTCACATATTTCAATCTATTTGATTGCCGATTGTATTGAGAAATTGAGATATAACTCTTTGATATATTTCTTGGTTGAGCTCGCTTTATTAGTTGGTGCTCTCAAAATTATATTGGAGTTAGTTCATACAGATTGCCGAACGAAATATTGGGTGTGGTTGTTATACCCCCGCTTTTTCAATTGATATCAGAGCAGGAAAACACGTTTAAGACCTCATAAGTCTATGTTTGTAGCAATCTGACTTTTGTGGATAGAAGTTTATCTCGCTAGACGCATATTAAGATGCCCTCCAAAGTTTAAATTATGCCAAATATCTTGGGCTTACCTCAAAGGATAACTCCTTAGATGATTCTTCCGAATTCCGGTGTGGAAAACTTTTGCTATCAGATTTTGATAACATTCCCTCTAAAGTGACAGTTGACACTATGTTGGAATCTAAAATGGTGCCCACCAGAACCTTAAAAAAATATGATGAGATTATTAATGTTCAAGTTTCTAAAATTAGTTTTCTTGAGAAAAACTATGCTTAGATCATTGATGAACTTGAGAAGTCTCTTGATAGAGAACGGGAACTCTATAGTATCATTGAGTATATCTCTAACAATATCAAAAACCTTGTATAAGAAACTACTCTACAGCATGAAAAGATTAGTGTTCTTGAAGATACTATTAAAGAAGATTCAATTATAGAAAAATGTTTGATCAAGACTCATTTATTAGATCTGAACATCATTCGTGTTAAAAAAGAGAAACTGGTTGCATCTCTTCTTCTAGCCTGGGAACATTGCAAATCCTTAAAAAAAGAAAACTTTGTTTTAACGAGTAAGCCATCTTTTGTGCCTATCTTTAATATTCATGTGGTATTACCTAGCATGAAGAAAATTACTTCAAAGGAAGTGTCTGCTAAGAAATGTTTACATAACTTGTAGTTTTCCAAAAGGGCTATGAGTCTAAAATAGATTTATTCCGATGTCTCTCATCCACGAAGCTGTTATTTCTGCGGGAAAAGGAATCATAATGTTCTACATTGTTTTTCTGGAAAGAAACAAATTTATGATCTTCAAAATCTACTTCTTTTTACTGTTGATAGAGTAAATTATTTGACGAATCTTCAATGGATTTCGTTCCTGCAGAATACCAGAATTCTCATAAATGAGGTTTCCAAGGTCACTCATCTAGAAATATCTACAGGGATCACGTTCCTCTTAATGGTGCAAACTCTTACGCTATAAATGAACACATTACATGTGTGTATGAGAATAAGTCTGGTAGATCTAAGTCTAGGAGATGGAATTCTCATAATTCTTATCCTCTGGAACCAATTTCAAGAGGTGCCAGACTTAATCCTCAGAAAAATCCTTCTGATGGATAGTAAAAAGGTTTATGTCTAATTTTCCTAGAATAAGATATAATCGAATGAAGGTAAGGAATACATGGAACAAACACCCAGAAGGTATTTACAACTCTTCCCTTAATTTTCATAGTAGGATTACGTCTCAATCTGTTACCTAATTCTAGGTATATTTATTCTTGAAACTAGCTTGAGGGTTGCAAGGATGATTTTTGTGGGATACTCAAGTTCGTTGTATAATACCATCTGATTTTTTGTTTGTTTCATTGAAATAAAACTGTTTTCTTCATAAGGGATGTATCTTGTTAATTGTTTTTCTATGCTTTACTTTTAGGAGATTCTTTTAATTATCGAGCTATGAAAATATGTGAGATATCTGAAAACAGAGTGTATTTACTTATTTTGGATCTTTTCTGACCCATTAGCTTCCTGAAACCGGTCCGCAAACGTCCGTGTTTTCTTCTTAAGAGTTTATAAGGGTTTCCATAACAAGGGTTTCCTTCTCTTGTTCACGAACATATGTTTTATATATTGTTTTCCATCCCTATTAATAAAAAATTATATGGAGAACTCTTCAAGATCTCAGGAAGTGATCAATCTTGATATGGAAGAAGACATCAAGGGATGCAGTTCGGTCCAAGAGCTGGTTTTGAAGAAGATAATTGCAAGAAAAGAGTATAACTCTTGGATTGTTGAATCAGTCAAGGATTTAATTCATTTTCAGAATGACTCAACGGTCGAGTACCTTCAACTGCAAATAAATCATCTCATTGATGGTCATACCAAAATCCTTGAAAATCAAAAGGTCCTGATACGAAACCAGAAGAAGCTCATCTTATATTGCATTAAGGCTACACAACTTGCCCGTATTGTTGATTTAAAGGTGAATGTTCTAACTCATGAACATGGAGTTTCTACGATCAAAAGGATCAATGATATTGATAATATCTTTTATGATGGAGTCATGGAGAGGTATGAAGCTATCAAATAAGTCTAAACTTTTTATTTTTTCTATGAAACTTCTTATGAGAATTTATTCTTATGTTTTAAGAAGGATAACTAGGGTTTGGAATATCAAATATTGTGATTACACATAGCTATTACCAACAATTTTCATCTTGCAATATTTAGATTTATTTATTTAAATTCTAAGTTATTTGGAAGATGCTTTTGCAGTATTAATCTTTATTGGTTTTATATATATTGAAAAAATATGTTATGAGAAACGTGTGTTTACGTCCGTGAACTATGATTATCTCATATATGTCAAAAGTTAAGCCTATTATGTCTTTATGCAAGTATTGATAAAAGATAGGATGAACTTTTGAATATTCCGCAGTATTGATATTTCCCTCACCCACTTCTATGTGAAAGTATTGTATGGCTCCGTAAGTTTTCTTATGTTGGGCATTTCCGATTAAATTAATCATTAAGGTCTTCTTGTGGTTAATTTATTCGAGTTTTCTGGATACAAATTCATGTTTCATGTGATTTCTTAATGTCCAAAGAAATCCTTCTTTTCTTGTAAAAGTAAGGTCGCTCTTGTTGTTCTTTTGGGAATAACATTTTACGGGGGAAAGTTCTTAATTGAACTTATGCTTAATTGCCAAATCTTTGTGGGAGTGCGGTTGTGGAATATTGTAGGAGTTATCTTGTATCTTTATAAAGTTCTTGATGAATACACTAAGTTTCGAATATGTGAAATCATCGAAACCAAGTTGATATGTTCTCTTTTAGTCATGAATAATCTCTTTGAGAATTTCATTATGATCTCGTTGCCAATATATATTGAAAAAAAAGGGGGAGAATTATTTATTAGTTCACACTACATACATATGATTTAGGGATAATTATGTAAGGAGGAGTGGTTTTCATTGTGAGATGGAGTATTGACTAAGGGGGAGTGATAATATCACTGTAGTATTATTGTCAAAGTTGTGATACAGTTGAACTTTGATGCCATGTAATAATACTATGAAACTGTATAACAATAAGAAAACAACTTGTTGCTTATTGTTATGGCTACGGATCTTCAAAAACAATGATGCTGAGTTGAACACGTTCAGAATCACTGGAGTACTTGGAGTGACGAAGAATTCAAGGAATGTTGAAGAAGCAATTAAATCAAGCATGTTGGATGAGAATCTACAAAAGTTACTTATTTTGTAATCCATATGTATTGATAGTTTTTTCACTAAAATTGACAAAAGGGGAGATTGTTAGAGCACTTCTCGGTCGAACTCGCAAACGTTGCTATCTCAAGCTTGTTTGTCAAGTTTAGGTGATCAAAACTATAATTCTTGATTTAGTCTACTTATAGCTATGTCTCGGATTAGGATAGAATGTGTAGTTGATCTTTATGCTTCATGCCGTTCATCGATTGAAGACGAAGATCTACTGAGGATAGCTTGGAGGAACTTCATCAACAATAGGTATGTGGAGACTAAAACTTATCTATCACTTAAAAGAACATTCTATCTCCTAAAGAGACTAAGTCGTATATCTATATAGACTTTTATATTATACACATTTGATATTTCGAGCCGAGTTTAACTCGCTTATATATTTCTCGAAATATGCATTGGAAGCTTTTTTCTTCAGCTACGTTCATCATTATTCGAGTTTAGTTGGAAACAATTTATTTGTTGGAAACTAAATAATAAGTCAAAAGATGATCATGCGAAAATTGCCTTGAAACATCTTACATGATTTGTTTGAGACAGTCATTTGATGTCGACTCGGAAAGTTTCATATTGATCATTCGATCACTTGAAAATTACTTATAAACTAATAGTTTAGAACAATTAACCTTTGTCTGGATACAATACAGGATGCATACCAGTATGCAAACTGTTTTGGTATGATTCAGGTCTGGAAACCTAGTATGCATACCAGTATGCAAACGGTTTTAACTGTTAAAGTTCGGGAACCAAGTTCGCATACCAGTTTGCGAACGGTTCTACCCGACTTAGGTATGGGACATCAGTATGCATACAGTTTTGCAAACTGCTGGACAAGACCAAAGTCTGGAACTAATGTCTGCGTACCAGTTTGCAAACTTAATGGTTAAAGTTCTAAAATCGGATTAAGTATGTTTTCATACTCATGAACAAATACATTAATAAATTAAGGAATGCAATATTGGCAAACCGTGGCTTAATGTTCATGAATTGATTCTTGTATAAATACTTTGTACAATCACGAACCAATCCGATTTTGTTTCAATTGTTTCTTATATATTTTTATGAGAAATATACAATTGAACAACTCTATGAGTAACACAATTAGATTTATTTGATTATCTTTCATGATTGATTGGTCATCATATTTGATCTAGAAGTGTTAGATGAACGTGGTTAAGACAAAAGTGTTCATATGGCTCCCTTCGGTAAACTATTGTTGAGCCAACTCAATATACACGTTTAGGTATGGTTACTCATATCTAAATGAAGGTATATTTCATTTGTGTGTAACAAGCTATAACCATCTAACGGTGGAGAGATATTGCTTTGGTTTTAAGCAAACTTAGCTTGAATCTTAAATCAGGTTTTCATCTAACGGTGAATATTGAATGCTTTGTTTCTAATCTAACCTAGCTTTGATTATAAGCAAACCCTGATTTGAAAAAATATATAAAGGAGAACTCTAGCAACTGGAAAACCTAATCTCGACACTTTTATGTGTCCTAGTTGCGAGTAGAGTAGATTCTCCTTCAACCTAGGTTTTTCCTAAAACCATTATAGGTTAACGACTTGAAGAATTCATTTGGGAATGGGAAGCCAGACCCCAACTATTTTCTCTGTAGTTGCGTGTTTTGGTCTTACTTGTTCTATCATTTTGAGTATTATCTTCTCTAAGATTTGCTCGAGATTTATGTCCGATAGGTAAGTGTTGATGGTAGATTTTAGTTCAGTGCTAAAATTGTAAAACCAGTATTTTACGCGTTGTCACCCTGGAAAGGGAAAGCCTATTAAGAAGTGATGAGTACCTCTTTACTTCATTTATTTGAAGCGATTCAATAAATACACAAAATTCACCCAGAATGGTGCATGTAGCAACAATCCCAAATATTCTGTGAGTTTTAGCATTATTAATTAATGCACGGTTAGCCTAGTGTTTCCTGTGTTGTTCCTAGCCGAGCTCTCATTATTAGCATGACATGACGACTGAGTGTTCACTCTCAGCCGAGTAACATGAATCTCCAAGTGCCAATTTTGAGACATGCACGAAATACCCGTACATGTTACTCTCTGAAAAAGAGAATTTCGAGTTGATGCGCTCTCAGCTCGATCGAACGCATTTAATTTCCTTAGGGAAAATCTAGACTATCCGAATAAGTCTCAGAAACGATCACGTCCACACAAGTTGGCCGCACAATTTAACAAGCCTAGCCAAACCCTGGCAAGAGTAGTGATGACCATCTGCGAGCCCGTTTATTCCTTAGCCATTCGAACATCACAAGAACTCCTCCCAGCACGTCAAACGCCAACCCCGAAATAGGGTGGTTGCGCTGCTTTGGAAGAAGCTCGACGAGCTTAGACTGTTCAAGGAAGTCTTATAATCATCGCGACCGTCTAAATTCACCATCCTGGTTGGACGGCCTAGATCATCCCGTGAATGATTAGTGAAGCGCTAATGCACATATTGGTGGGCCCACTCTATCCTTACCTGATCGGTTTTCTCACGACATGGCCATAAAGCCATGAACGTTTGCCTAAAACATGATGGGCGTGAAGTTTTTTCAAGGGTCAGGGATGATCTCAACCCTCCAACTTAGCCAGCACATTTGTATGACTTAGATCGTGCCTAAGGCTATCAGGGAAGTGCACACATGTTCATCATCAGCCCAACGTGGGCCTCGCATGATCGATCTCTCCAAAGGAGAAGCGTAGCTTGCCAAACCGTTTGGCCAAAGTCATGCGTGCGCGATCGTTTAAAAAACCCTAATTAGGGTTTGCGGCGATACCTATCTGTCGTAGTTCAATCGCGTCCATCCATCTTCGACAGCCTAGATGGAAGGTGTAGATATAGAATTAAGAGGTACCAAGAGTATCAACATGATAACCATAGGCCCACCTATACGTGTGACCAATAGTCCTAGGACAATCATGGCCAAGTTCCTTGAAACGCACTCCCAAAGGAGGCATGTCACGCGGTTCCCAAATCCTTTGCGGCAAAGGATTTCTATCGCAAATCGATCACAACCACTCATCTTTGCCAGTCAACTTGAGTGGCCTAAATCAAGCCTTTATGGGACATAGAGGTATAGACGTGCACAACAACGGGCCGTCTTCATGCGTGACCAATCGGTCCCACCAAAATTGGCGCCCATGCTTGATTTCGGTCAAGCTAAAGAGTGATGCTTGCGCACCTCTTTAAAACCCTAAAATCCATCAACAGTCGCAAACATGTGCTGCAGATCATCTTGTCCGTCCAACTTTGCCAGCTTGGTCGGACAGCCTAGGCTAAGAGTTAAATGGCCAATGAGGCACCTTGGTGATCACCGTCCGTCACTCTACCACAAGGAGTGATCGGCCAAGGGATGGCCTGCCCATTCGGCTTCCAAACCATCACTCGAAGATGGTTGGGCATGCAGCTATTTTAAGACGCTTAGTCCGCGACTTACTCCGTTAAGCTTTAAAACAACGATGCTTCATACATATTAATTATATTCGATGCATTACATGCATAAAGTATACACGATATTTCATGAATATCGATCTTCCTAAATAACTTAGTTATTTAACCTAATAACATCACGTGTTATTTCCTGCGGGTCCCACGACTCGACCCAATCACTCGAGACATCAAACATGTCACAAACTGGGGGATACTCACTGGGGTATTGGTCTGGCGATTTACAGCGTGCAACGCGCCATTACAAGAACGTGTCAGGAATAGTGGACGGTTAACAGTGATGAGGGGAGTGGGCTGATAACTTTCATAGGCGTCAAAAATAAATTACACTTTCTTACTACTCAAAATATAAATATAGCAAGGGCAAGAAATGATCGTTCCCACAGAGAGGACTAAGGTTGTCAAGTTGTTTTGGTTTCCTATAATAACAATTGGGGGGTTTTCTGATTTTTAATAAAGGAAAAGCAAAATAAAAGCAAACAAAGAAAAGTAAAAAAATCAAATGGAGTAGAAGAGATATTGGTTAAGGATTCATCTTCATTCACAAATATGCTTTTAAAACAATAGTTAGAATTGATATTTAATCTCTATTTTGTCAATGGCCCTATAATACCTTGATCACAAGAATATCCCGCTAATCTCCTCTTGTCATCAACAAACGCATTAAAAGATGCGAATATGAATTCTATCTTAGAGAACAACCTAACGTGTAAAAGCACTAATCAAGTTTAATTCCCTAGATGCATTAAGTTCTATGAAATCAGGCCAATCAAAGCAATCGAACGTGTAAAAGCACTAATCCGATTTAACAAAGGTTATGGTTCACATATGATTATAAGGATGCATCACTACAAGCTATAACCATATTTATGCTACTTGTATTCAAGGTGTATCACGTTTACGTATAATAAACCCTAAACTAGCAAATATGATTACGAGTTCTACCAATTTGCAACTTGACGAAACTAACAATCAATCATACATGCGATATTTCTAGTGAATCATAATCGATAATATGGAGACAAAACTAAATTATCATATCAAAAAGCATATCATGTGAAATACAATTATTCCATACCAATAATAAAAACTAGGTACTCATGTTAAAGGAGTTCATCACAAGAATAAAGAGAAAATATATCATGGTGTAAACCCTAGAAACAAAAGTAGAACATGAAGATGTATCATTTTTGAGAGAAAGTCTCCCTTTTATATATGCTTGTTGTATTTCTCCCACTTCTAAAACTGGGTCACCCAAACTCACGCTTAAAATTAGTCCTTTAAACAACCCATTAGTCATGTACAACAAATCCAAGTCCATCTGAGTCAGCTGTCTGGACCGGCGGGTCAACTCGTCTAACTCGGAAACTGGCCGAGTTCTGTCCCAATCCTTGCTGTTTCCAAGCCACATTTCAACCATTTCCCTAAGTCTTTCCCTCCCTGTTCATTGAATTCCAGGCACATGCTTGCATATGCAGCTGCAACTGATATTCATTCATCACTTCAGTTAACCGCACTTATTCAGTTCCTTGCTCTTGACAGCATCATTCAGTTCCATACACAATGCCACTAACTCAGTCTCTTAACTCAACTATTAGTTTTTGTAACACAAGCTATTGTTGCACCTGTATTACCCCAAAGCCATTTAAGCTATAATGCAACAACAAACTGCGCCATCTGTAGCTTCCCTATTCCAGTTCAGTTCATATCCGTATTCCACTGCTACCGAACCAAATCATAACTCCTTGTCCTGATCTAAAGCTTCAAACCCATCATAACACCAGCTGCACAAGCTTATTCTACAATTCCATCATCTGTAGCTCATTGCATTTCGCACTTCACAACACCTGCTCTTCCATGAAAATCACTCGCTCCACCTGCAATTCACAACAATTCATTGCACTTAACAACAACACCAACAAGTTTAGCTTGCGACCCTTTTTCAATTACCAACTCCACAACTAATTACAGCAGCATCTCTTCGTTCAATCTCGAACCCTCATAACAACCTCATTCCATTATGCTGCCACTCTCAGTTCAATGCCATCACTAAAACCATTCATTCAAGCACATGTATAGTTGTAGGACCAGAATATCGCCACAACGATATTCTCGCAATAGAAACGATACTTCTGCGAGAAACCAAAATATTTCTACAAGTTAGCAACACTTTGACGAGAACGTCGCAAGATTCTTCAACAATATTTGACGAGTGTCACAAAAGAGTGATATAACGGTTAACGACTGAAGATATATGAAGAATAAGTCTGCTTCACGATGATTATAAAGTTGGCGACGGTGAAGACTAAAGTTATGGCGATGAGATCGCAGAGTAAATCCGAATTAAGGGGAAATCTTAGCTGTCTTCCACTATGTATTTTCCTATATAAAGGGTTTAACTAAATCCAGAAAAGGATGATGATTTTTTGAGAGCTGAAAGAATCTTGAGGAGAGAAAAACTCCAAAAAGAAAGTTGTATTTCTGAGTTTTGATATTTCTTGTAAATCTTCCTGAAAGTGAATTAATAAAAGTGTTGTTGTTCATCCACAATTATGACTTAGTTTTCATAGATTCTTGACAAGGGTGTAGTGTGGGAAATCCTGCAACTACATTTTGGCGCCCGAAACAGGGAGAATCAAGCTAAAAAATCTATAATTACAACTTGAAAATTTGAAGAAATTGTTAGGATTGAAGAAATGGTTAGAAGAAAAAGAAACACATCAGAACCACCAACAAATGTGAGGAGGAGTAAAAGACTTGCAGGTGAAGGAACATGTGAATTAGAAGAATCTTTAAGAATAAGATCAGGAAGAAATAGAACAAGAAATGAAGCAGAAAATTCAATTCAACAGCCGAATCAACAAGCACAAACGCAAGATAGGGATGTGGATTATGATAGAATGAGCGTGCATACTTAGAGGTCGGATTCAATGGAAGAAGCAGAAAATCGACAATTAAGGAATGGAGAAGAAGGAGAAGGAAATAAAAGAATGGCTGGAGAATTAGTTCACGTGGGACGCGAAAATGGGACAATAAATGATCTGAGGCAAAGAACACAGGAAGAAAGGAGATTAGAGGCGGAGGAACGTGCGAATCTAACAAGACAAAATCATGAGCTAAGAATGGAGAATTTGAGGTTACAAAGAAGGAGGTCAAGAAGTACTGTAAGATCAAATTCAAGATCATTCAGGGAAGAGCCAAGGCGAAATTCCCCAATGAGAAATGTTAGAGAAGAAGTGCAAAATTTAAATGGAGAACAACGTCATAGAGAAGAAGAGATAATTGGCGATCGTTATAATCTGCGTAACAATAGAAATCAAGAGGGAAGAAACAACCAAATTGAAGAAGAGAATCTAGAGGAAGGTAGGAGGATATTTCATGGGCGAGAGAATCAAAGGAATCAAAGAATAATTGAAGAAGAAATTGAAAGATACTATGCTAAACAAGCGCGCCTGGCTTGCGAGAGAGAAAGATTAAGAGCAGAAGTAGAAGGGCAAGAATTTCGAGAGGCAGTACAACAAAATAAACATGAAAATCGAGAAATAAGACGTACACAAAACCGCTATAATGATAATATTCAAGAGGAATATGATAGGATACAAAGGAGAATAGAGAGACAGCGAAGAGAAATGAGGAGAAATGAAGAAATTCGCAGAGAAGAAGACAGGCAACTGCGATTTCAAGAGGATGATGAAAGAGAAAATCGCAGAGAAAGACGAGATGATGATGAAGAAGGAGATACGCAAAATCTCGCAAGACAAGAAAGAAAAGAACGCAGAAGAAGGGAAGCTGCATTAAAAAGGCCAATGGAACAAAACTCAACTGAGAATGAGCAAATTTTGAGAGAATTATCAGAAATGCGAGGAATGATAAGCAATAGAAGAGAATGAGGTAGAAGGAAACTTGATGAAGCTATTGAAGAAGTTGCGAGGACTCCATTTACTCAAGAAGTACAGTTAAGAGGAATACCTCCAAAATGCAATTTACTAGCATTAACTAGCATTTTTGATGGGACTACTTGTGCTGTTCAACACGTCAAAGCTTATGTTAGAAGTATGCTACAATGGGAGAATCATGATGCTGTGTTATGCAAGTATTTTGCATCTAGCTTAACTGGCGAGGCGTTGAAATGGTTTGAGGGATTACCAAAAAATACTATAACTTCTTTTGATCATTTACAAGATACATTCTTAGGAGCGTACATCAGCAACAATTCATCGCGGCTGGGTATTGAAGATGTGTTTGGGCTAAAACAGAGAGTTGACGAGAATCTGAAGCACTTAACTATAAGATGGAAATCAATGTGCAGCGAAATGGCTGGAAGAGTGGATGAAAGATATCTGATCATATCCTTCATTAATGCAATGTTCGCGACTAATACATTCAGATTTTCAGAATCAAAAATACAATCACCATGACAAAACTGCGAGAACTACAGGGAGAATACATTGATCTGGAGGAGAAACAAAATGAAATGGAATCATACCCAATCGTGAACACCAGCTTGCTGGCGGCAAGTGGAAGTTTACTCCCAAAAATGATAAATAATGTAGCGAGCACCTCGCAATCACAACAAGAGAAAGTAATCATTGATAACCAACAAAAATTAGTAGCGATGGGAAGTCGAGATCAAGAAGAATATGAAAGGGAGAAGAATTATTATAATCGTGGTGGAAATAATAAGATTCAAAGACTCGATCAACCTCAAGAAACTTATGGTGGATAAAGGCAGAATAATTTTAGAGGACAAAGTAATCATAGGATAATATGGGAAGAAATTAAGATGCCATCTCTCAATACTAGCATAGAAAAGATTTGGGAAGCTATCATTTTGATGGATCTCCGTGGAACATGGGAAAAGAACCCCATCCAAACAATCGAAGTCAAGAATTCTGTCCTTACCATCATTTTCATGGCCATTCAGTAAAAGATTGTAGGAATGTGAAGAGAATAATCTTGAGGATGATTGATCAGGGAAAGTTAAATCATTTTCTAGTAGGACATCCACAATCTCAGCAATTACCGCCAGCACCAGAAACTCGCAGAGTGAATGCTGTAAAAGGAGAAGAAACATTCGTAATAGAAGTTGGGGATAAAGCAAAGAATTTGTTTTGTAATTCTATAGTGCATTCACACAGAACTATATAGGATTTCCATGACAATATTCTGAGCAGGGTCTTCGCGAGAGACACAGATGGAAAAGAGATATTGAATATCACGAGAGCCTCGCCATTAGAAGAGTGGCAGAAACAGACTATATCTTTCACTGCACAAGAAGTACCAGAGCCTGGTGAGCAACATGATAATCCATTGGTAGTAAGGTTATAGATAAATCCCAAGCAAGTAGAAGAAGAAGATGATACTGAAAATGAAGATTCTTGGGCTATCAATAGAGTTCTAATAGATACAGGGAGCTCAGTTGATATATTATTTTATCATACCTATAAGACCATGGGCGGGAAAGACGAAGATCTAATTCCATCAACATATAAAATATATGGTTTTAATGGCACAACTAACAAACCAAAGGGGGAAATTGAAATGCAGATACCGTTACAAGGAATATCTTCAAAAATATTATTCTGTGTTGTGGACATCGAGTCACCTTATAATTCCTTGATAGGACGACCTTGGTTACACGGGATATTGGGTATAGCATCTACTTATCATCAATGTATCAAATTTCCTCATCCTAAAGGTGTTGGAGTTATTAAAGGAGATTGGGGAGAAAGCAAGAAATGTTATGAAATCGATATGAAGTCTTGCGAAGAAAGGGCTGAAAAGAATAGCAATTGGAAGTACAAATTCAAACAATAGCATAGATGTGAAAGGTTAATGATTGATGCGATAGAACGGAAAGAGAATGTAACAGCGGATGGCGAGCATCTCGCAGAAAAGGAAACAATGGTAAAACGTAGCAGAAAAGCAGAATCAGATAATAGTAAGTAGAGAGGTAAAATGATGAATTCCAGAAAACTCTATGAATGATTTGTTTGAAAAAAATATGTAATTGAACAAGAATATTCTACTTGAAAGAATCGCAAGATTTTCAAAGTTATGAAATTCTATCAGAGTAACAAAACTCGCAAGAATAGCGAATAAATTTTCGCAGAGATTAAAAGAATGGGACGAACCTTTATGGCGTGCACCCTAGTTCGCGAATAAAATTTCGTAAGAGTCAAATGTAAGACCTAATAGTGCGTCATATGAGGGGGCATCTCTTGACATGACTCAGAGATAAGGTTATACCTCTGCTGGAACCTGAGTCATGCATATGTTGGGGTTAAAGAAAACCTATCCGGGAGAGAGATCTTGGATTTCCAACTATATAAGGTTATACCCTGGTTGGGCGACCGAGAGTCTTTTACAAGAAGTGCAGAGTATGACCAAGGTGCCGAGGTACACGGTTGAGCCAAGGGTGACCGGAGCGTACGAAACTCTCTTGCCATCCTTGGTAAGTCTTGGCTATAATGCACTTGGCCCGAAGAAAACCCCACTTAGGGTGCAGTCTTGTAACTATAAGCCATATAGGCATAAAGGACAAGAGGCTGCGAACACAACTGGTTGTTGGCAAATCCGGATGGGGGGAGCTAGTCTTGTATGGCCGATGTGCCCTCCTTGAAGGGGCAACCAGGGGGAATATAAGGGCGGCACCCTCCATTAGGGAGCTGATAAGTGTCTTAAGACGGCAATGTCATGGGGATTTATGATCGCAAGATCATTTAGACCTGTCATATTGTCGCGTGACGAAAATTATACAAAGGCAAAAAGCCTAAAGAGAAAATGTTAAGATGATATCAATGGGTCTTTGCATGAAAGTGTAAAGACGTCCTGCGATTTCATCGCAAGACGACAATGTCACGAGGCTTTATATATTCACGAGAATCTAGACTTGTCATATTGTCGTAGAGATATTGAAAAATACTGATAAGACAAGATCAATGGGTCAGTACATATAAATGTAAAAGACGTCCTGCAATCTTGTCTTAGAAAAATATTAAAGGTTGGAAAAATAAGACCTTTAACTAGGAAGGCATAATAAGACCAACAGATTAATATTGAACATTAATTATTTTATTTGAGAATGCAGGAAAAATCTATTCATCGCAGGAGGCAGATTTACTTCAGAAAATATCTATTCAACATCATATAACTCACCATCTCAAGAAATATATTAGAGGGCAAGAAGAGGAATGAGCAAATAAAATCTTAATATCTTCCTTGAGAAGATTCAACACAGACAACGGGAAAAATTAAAAAAGTCATCCAAGTTACATTCCTCGCGAAAAAAGAGGCAGGAAGAGAAAGCATAAATGAAACTCAAACTTCAGCGACAGGCTCGTCAGTATTCTTCTCGCCAGATTTATCATTCTCACCAGCAGATTTATCAATATCACCATCATTCTTCTCAGTATCGCCAGCATCCTTTTCTTTGTGAATTTCTTCTTCTCTAGGAGAGCCTTCGTCTTCTTCTGGGTTATCTTCTTTAGCTCCTTCTTCTCCTTCAGTGGGCGTATCTTCTAAATCTTTATCCATAGGAATGGGAATTTCGTCATCCTCAACTTTTAGAGGGAGAACAGATTCAGTAGGGAGATAATGGGAGATCAGAATCTTATTCAACAGAACTTCAGCAGAGAGATGAACTTTGCGAAGAAAACCTCTATCACGGTTTCTAATCTCCATATTCTTGAAGTACTCAAGATAATCAAGCCTTCTTTATGCTTTATCGTGAACGTCCAAGCAATCAAAAATGAGAGTCTTGTTTTCTTTGCGAACCTTATCTAATTTATCAGTAAGGGCAGTAATAGTAGCAAGATGGCTTCTTTCAGATTCTGCGAATAACAAAAATGACAAGGAAATATTCAAATGAAGAGCTCACAAGAAGTAAAACATGGGAATTTATCAGAAAAAATAACAATTGAGGCAGTCAATTGACTACCTTCTTTTTGAGAGGTTAAGTTTTGGATTAATGAAAAGAAACAATTCTCCCACTGATTCATAGCATCGTCAAATTTATCGCCAACCATACCCTTCAGACGAGATTTCATGTTTTCTTCTTTGGTGCGAAGATAAATATTTTCTTTTACTAATAAAGAGTGAGATTTCTATAACTGAGAATACTGATCTTTAAGTTCACTAGCCTTTAAACTAAGAGTTAATCTACCCTTGATAAGTTTATCCTTCTCAGCAGTAGAGGATTCAGTTAATTCATTGAGTTCATCTTTAACGGAACGAAGAGATTGCTCTTGATTATCACAAATTCTTTGAAGATTATCTAATTGTCGCGAGGAAGCCGCCATCAAACTTGAAAAATTATGTTTCTCTTGGGATAAAGTTTTATTCTCATTTGATAAAGATTCTATCGCCAAATCAGTCTTAAATAACAAATATGTAAGGCGAGCAACTTCGCTACACAACAAATTTTGGTTTTGAGACAATTGATTATTCTCATGAGTAAGATTATTTATGTGATCAATTGAGTAAGTATAAAGATTATCTAATCTACTATGTTGGTCCATCCAAGACTCTTTTTCAGCGCGAGCTTCTTCATCGATTGATTCTAATTCAAATATCCTCACTAATCGATTCCGATTTGAAGCTAAATAAATAAACCAAACATTTAAAAGGAATGAAATGTAAAAAATAAGGGAGACGGGAAGTTATTAGAATGGAGAGACAAAAAGATAGAGGCAGGAAAACTATACCTTTCAACTCGTCATTATGTCTGCGAAGATTCTCGCACTCAAGTGAAGAATTGCGAAGCATATGATTGAGAATATTACACTCAGAATTTTTAACTTGAAGGCCTTTTCTTAGAGCTTCAACTTCATATTCCAAAGATACTCGCGAGGTAGAATTATCAGAACCAAAATACTTGAGTAAAGTCTCGCAAGCTTCATATTGAAGAGAATCAGTGGAAGATTTTCTAACGTTATCTAAAATATTAGATAAAATTTTAAAAGCAATATCAACTCCAGCAAAGGTTTCACTTGATGGAGGAAGAGATACAGAGGATGAAGTGGTAATGATAGCAAGTTGACTATTTGAATCATCTGTGCTGGATGCGTTATGAGAAGGAGGAGTTTTTGGGAAAGTGACGGTTGAGGGTAATATTGGACTAGAAGGAGTTTCAGCCACAACATTTGTAGGGATTTGACTTGTCAAATTCTCTGAAGGAAGAGGGGTATTGATAGCGAGGTTCTCGCAGACAGAAGAAGGAGGATTAGATTGTAAGGGTGTGATGATAACTCTCCTAGATGATAACTCAGGAATAATGATATCATCTTCAAAAGTTTTGTTGCGATGGGATTTTTTATGAGGTATAGCGATGTTATCGTCATTCTGCAAATAATAATTTAGATAAGAAACAGAGGCAACAATATTGTTATTAAGATAAAATGTGTTTCTTACTACCTTATCATTCGCAGAATCCTTCTTCCTCCTCTTCTCAACAAGCTTCTTGAGGGAATTAGGGTTTGGAGTTTCAGAATGGGTGGTAGGGGTTGCTCCACTAAAAAAAAATATGACGAAGATTATAATTAAATCAAGAAGATCAAAGAGCAAAAGTAGTAAAAAATAATTCAAATAAGATGGTATAATCAAAATACATACCTTGGCATTTCCATTAAAACAGTAGCAGGTGAATATGAAGATAAAGAAAAGTTGCAGACGGAAAGAGAAGTAAACATATGAAGAAGATGAAGAAGTAAAAAGAGAAAATTATTTTTGTAACTCGGCTCCACCTTTTATAGACAAGAGCAGTAGGACCCATTAAGAGGACACGTGTTAAATAAGAGCTACAACACGTGTAGGCGATTAAACTAAATAAACAGAGGTTTGTCGAGAAGAAAACTTGTAAAGAAAGAAGCTGCGAGCATCATTAAGAGTTGAAAGTTCTCATATCTTATCTTCTTCGCGGAAAATACATGAGAAGAGGCAAGATGCAGGACCAGAACATCGCCACAACGATATTCTCGCAATAGAAACGACACTTCTGCGAGAAACCAAAATATTTCTACAAGTTAGCAACACTTTGACGAGAACGTCGCAAGATTCTTCAACAACATTTGACGAGTGTCACAAAAGAGTGATATAACGGTTAACGACTGAAGATATATGAATAATAAGTCTGCTTCACGATGATTATAAAGTTGGCGATGGTGAAGAATAAAGTTATGGCGATGAGATCGCAGAGTAAATCCGAATTAAGGGGAAATCTTAGCTGTCTTCCACTATGTATTTTCCTATATAAAGGGTTTAACTAAATCCAGAAAAGGATGATGATTTTTTGAGAGCTGAAAGAATCTTGAAGAGAGAGAAACTCCAGAAAGAAAGTTGTATTTCTGAGTTTTGATATTTCTTGTAAATCTTCCTGAAAGTGAATTAATAAAAGTGTTGTTGTTCATCCACAATTATGACTTAGTTTTCATAGATTCTTGACAAGGGTGTAGTGTGGGAAATCCTGCAACTACAATAGTGGCAGCAAAGCATCACCTCTTTCGTCTGCAGTTTAGCTTATACCACCAAAACCCTTATTCTTCTTCATTTGGTTCTTGGGAAACAACTCAAAACTCAGATCTTCCTTTGTGCAATCGGTATCTCCATTATACCACTGCAATATAGCTTCTTAACCCATTCACAGCTTCTCACACAACTCCTTGAAGCAGCTGCACACTATCCTGTAACTTCCCTAAGCATTCATCTAAACCATTCCCAAACCACCAAGAAGCTAATTCTATTCATGTACAATTTCTTGAACATACCCTTATTAGATCCATTGCTCAATCGACGACATCACCTGCGGAAACCATCTCTTCTTTGCTCAAATCGAGCTCCATTCCTTTTTGATTTCACCATGCAACAACATCTCAATGGCAACAGCAGCTCACCAGTTTAACCAATTGATTCCCCCTCTCGATCAAGCCACCATATCTATCAAACTGAAGCAATTCTAGTACCTTGAGTTAGTTCAAGCCATCTCTTCCCTGTTTTGAGTCTCAGTTTCAGAAATCCACCATTTCTTCTTTTCTCTTTGATTCAACCACCAGTCAAACATAAACCCTAACTGTAATTCCTTCTTGACTTCAAATTTGTAGCCGAACCCTCAATTATTGCTCTATGATTTCATCAGCAACATCTCATATGGAAACCTAATTGCATAACCCCCATCGATCTCAACAACCATTTCCACAACATACCCAATTTCTTCACAAATCGAACCCATCCTTCCTTCTGAACTTCCATGGAAGATTTGTTCTTGATTGTAATAGATTAGATATCAACTCGTCTATGTTCTTCTCACAAACCCTTGGGAACAACTGCAAATCATCTATTTTTCTAAATCTCTCCCTTTTTCTGAGTTTCACTGCCGCATGGCTCTTTTCTTTCTGCTTTGAATTTGAGAAGTAAAGTAGATCGAGAAATGAATTCTCTCAACTTTAGGATCGTGTAAGAGGTGAACTGGACACAGGCACCCAGTAACTAGACAAGGGATACCTATTTATCATTTGGCCTATCGGTTTCAGAGAACCGACCGCCCATTTTCTTTCATACTCACCTGTCAGTTATGGGAAACTGACAACTCATTATTCACCTTCTTCTAACACGACCTAGCCGGCTCCAAATGAATGATTTCGCCTTGTTTTGCTCCAAATGACTCCATTGCACCTAATAACTCAAAAGTAAACATAAAATACATAATTCACAAGAAAACATAGCAAAGAAAGCATAAATACTAGATATAAAATTAGGTGTTTTAGACACTTATCATGGGAAAAGGTGTGATCGTGTAACAATCAACACTCCTGCACGACCCCGCTACTCCATCACTTCACCTCCTCCACTTCCTATGAGATGAGGGTTGCGCTCAATGACTTGTATAAATAGGTCTTTCACCTATTTCCAAACAACACGGGAAAACACACAGAAAAACCAAGTGTTGTCATGTATCCAGAAAATACCCAGGACTGATAGCTTACATTGTGCAAGACAGTTCAACATTATGATACAAGTTATAAACAACCAATACCTTCACAATCTCAACACCTTCTTCGCTTCCCTCCCTAAGATCAACCCCATCTCCTTCACTTTGTGACCAAAGCAAGTCTGGAATGGCCATTTCTTGGTTTAGGCCAGAATTGTATAGATTGATCTCTCAAATCAAAAGCACTCATGTGCAGTGCATTTTCTTAGGGTTTAGATTTGTTTCTCATCCACACACACCCAAATATACCAAAAACCGCAGAAACAGTTTTTACCCATAAACAGTAAGATATAAAAAGTAATCACAAAGCTCTTCGTCTCATTCTTTGTGATTCCATAATAACTTCTTCTACTACCATATAGTTAAGTTATTGTGATGTGATGTAATTTATATTTCTAGGCTGTTCTTCGAGAATATAAGACCGGATTATCAATTGGTTCTTGTTCTCCTTTATTTATCAAAAGACGAAAAGAAAACTTCATATGTACTTCTGTGGGAGACATATTTAGCTATCAGAATAGACTTATCTGTGGGAGACAGATTTGTTTATAAGTCTTCAACTTTGGGTTGTAGCAACTCTTAGTTGTGGGTGAGATCATCTAAGGAAATCAAGTGCGTAGATTCCTACTGGGATTTAGAGGCGTAAGGAATGCGACTAAACGTTAATCGGTGTGATACTTGGTTAGGGCTGAACTACATTCTAGTTCGAAGTGAACTTGTAGTAGGCTAGTGTATGTAGCGTCTTAATACAGTGTGGTGTTCAAATCTGGACTAGGTCCAGAGGTTTTTCTGCATTTGCGGTTTCCTTGTTAACAAAACCTCTAGTGTCTGTGTTATATCTTTTCCGTATTATATTTGTTTATATAATTAAAATATCATAGGTTGTGCGTAGTTCAATCAATTGGTTAATCTGACCTTTGGTCATTGAATATAAATTTATTGACACTTGGACATTGGTCTTTGGTACCGTCCAAGTTATTTCTCATCTCAATCTGGCTCATATATTTCAATATGTTTGATTGCATATTGTATTAAGAAATTGAGATATAACTCTTTGATATATTTCTAGGTTGAGCTCGCTTTATTAGCTGGTGCTCTCATAATTATATTGGAGTTAGTTCATATAGATTTCCGAACAAAATATTGGGTGTGGTTGTTGTACCCCCGCTTTTTCAATTAGTATCAAAGAAGGAAAACACGTTTAAGACCTCATAAGTCTGTGTTTGTAGCAATCTGACTTTTGTGGATAGAAATTTATCTCTCTAGACGCACATTGAGATGTCCTTTAAAGTTTTTGATTATGCCAAATTTCTTGGGCTTACCTCAAAGGATAACTCCTTAGCTGATTCTTCTGATTCCCGGGGTGGAAAACTTTTGCTATCATATTTTGATAACATTCCCTCTAAAGTGACAGTTGACACTATGTTAGAATCTAAAATGGAGCTCACCAGAACCTTAAGAAAATCTGCTGAGATTATTGATGTTCAAGTTTCCAAAATTAGTTTTCTTGAAGAAAACTATACTCAACTCATTGATGAACTCGAGAAGTCTCTCGATAGATAACGAGAACTCTACAGTATCATTGAGTCTTTCTCTAAAAATATCAAAAACCTTGTTTAAGAAACTACTCTACAGCGTGAAAAGATTAGTGTTCTTGAAGATACTGTTAAAGAAGATTCAATTAGAGATAAATGTTTGATCGAGACTCATTCATCAGATCTGAATAGCCTTCGTGTTAAAAAAGAGAAATTGGTTGCATATCTTCTTCTAGCCCAGGAACAGTGCAAATCCTTAAAAAAAGGAAAACTCGATTTTGATGAGTAAGCCATCTTCTGTGCCTATCTTTAATTGGGACGACCGAGCGAAGCGAGGGAGGACCTTTATATGGCCACTTTTTTGTAAATCCTAAGGCATCATAAATTCACACAAAAAGATTAGATTTTGATGTCCCAAATAGATTTCAATCGACAATGAAAGGACAAAATAGCCCCTCCATGTTTCCATTTCTCGCTAAAACTAGCGTAAATACAATACAAAAGAATGGGTAATCACATAAATTGCGTGGGTAAAAAAAAAGGACACGGAGGTTGGAAATATTTTAATTGTTGAGGGATAATTTAGTAAAATCCAAGGTAAAGTGGCCTACAGGTTGCATGATCGAATCCCGGCTACTTTTTTCCCCCTTTATTTCTCTTTCTTCTTCCTTATCCTTCGTTATTTCAGTAAACCAATCTGAAGATTAAATTATCAAAATCGATTTGAAAGGTAAGATTGATTTATTATTATCGTTTTAATTTGATCGCGACTCTTGATTTAGTCGATTTGGAAACCTAATTTCAGAAGAAAAAATAATTACGGTATAAAACTTTTTTTTTTAGTCAATCAAATAAAATAATTACAGTTCATAGTTTTTTTAGATGTAGATTCAAAAAATTTGTTAATAGTTATGACATCCAAAAGATTTGAGCCAAGAAAATGAGATGTTATAGCTGACCAAGGATCGATTGTGGTTGTTTCAGAAGATGATTTGGTAACAAAAGGAGAGGAAATAAATTGGCTGTGAAGTTTTTGTCATGAGATTTGATTGAGAACTAGATCAAGAAGATATCAGTTTGAATCGATAATTACAAGGGTTTGTTGTTGATTGGTTAGATTTCAGATGGGTTTATTTGGATTTGAGTTTCCAGAAAGTTCGAGTTCAAGGTGGAGTGATTTTTTGGCCAAAGTTGAGAAGAAATTAGGATCTCACAGAAGAGCTCATGTAGCAGATGAGTTTGAGCATAGTTTCAAATAACTGTAACAGAGAATGGGATGGTGTTGCAGTGATCTGTCAAAACAAGAATCATGGTTGGAGAGTTGTGTGTGTTTGTTGGCTATGAGATGAGATGAACTGACCAATTGAACTGTTGGTGCTGTGACATGAGTCTGAGATGGGGATGGAAGAAGGAATTGAAGCAATTATAGAAACATAAATTGAGAGTTTGAGCTGGTGATTGAGATGAATATCAAGGGATTGAGATTTGAGAAGAAGGGTCTTGACAGATTTCTTGTAGAGTGGGGTTGAATTAGTTCTGAATTTGGCAATGAAGGTGGTGGTAGTGACTAGTTAAATTTGGTGGACTTGTGATGATGATTTTCAAGGGTTTCGAAAGATTTTTGTGCTGAGTTGGTTGTAGAGCTGCAGATGAAGAACAAATGGGTTCCAGTGATTTTAAGATGGGAATGGGTTTGTTTGGGTTGAGAAGATGGGCTTGATTTGGTACTAAGATCTCAATGGAAGAATCACAATGCAATACGCCAATACCTCTCTCCCATCTACTGCACGCATGTAAAACTAGATAGTAATAGGTTTCTTTGTTTCTATTATTCGTTTTCAAAGCATTTTAAACCAAGTTTCTCTTTGTGATTTGTTGTTTCTTAATTGTCATTGTAATTCCATTCTTTTCTCTTTACTTTCTATATACTATTTCATTTAAACAAGTAAACATTGGGGGCCTGTACAAATCAGGAATATGATCTTAGTGAATAGCAGCATTCGTTCTTTGTGTTAATATTGTCTTGGTGATTTTGTAGGTCATTTTCCCTACAAAATCCAATCCTAACAAAGTAATTTACATAATTAAATGAATACACCTTGGGATTACATATTAAAGTTAGAAATATAAATGTATGCTAGGATTGCAGTGAAAAAGCAGAAGTAAATGGCCTGCAATTATGGCCGGAAACAGCCAGTAACAGGGGAACTTGGCCGGATATATATATATATATATATATATTAACTCAACGATTCAAGTGAGCTGACCAGATAACGGCACCGTCAATATGATCGTTAAATATGACGGCGACTCTGAAAGACCGTTAGTTTGTCCGGGTATAAATTACAGTGAAGGAGCAATCACGTAGTGGTGTCGTTTCGTCAAGTTCTTCGGTCGGCCCTCCTACCGTGGCAACGGTTGTACTAGTATTCATGTGGTATCACCTAGCATGAAGAAAATTACTTCAAATTAAGTGTCTGCTAAGAAATGTTTACATAACTTGCAGTTTTCCAAAAGGGCTATGAGTCTAAAATATATTCCTTCCGATGTCTCTCATCCACGAACCTGTTATTTCTGCGAGAAAAAGAATCATAATGTTCTACATTGTTTTTCTGGAAAGAAACGAATTTATGATATTCAAAATCTACTTCTTTTTACCGTCGACAGAGTAAATTGTTTGACAAATCTACAATGGATTTCGTTCCTGCAGAATACCATAATTCTCATAAAATAGGTTTCTTAGGTCACTCAGCTAGAAATCTCTACATGGATCATGTTCCTCTTAATGATGCAAACTTATACGCTACAAATGAACACATTACATGTGTTTATGAGAATTAAGTCTGGTAGATTTAAGTCTAGGAGATGGAATTCTCATAATTCTTATCTTCTGGAACCAATTTCAAGAGGTGCTAGACTTAATCCTCAGAAAAATCCTTTTGATGGATATTCAAAAAGGTTTATGTCTAATTCTCCTGGAATAAGATATAACTGAATGAAGGTAGGGAATACATGGAACAAACACCCAGGAGGTATTTACAAATCTTCCCTTAATTTTCATAGTGGGATTACGTCTCACTCTGTTACCTAATTCTAGGTATATTCATCCTTGAAACTAGCTTGAGGGTTGCAAGGATGATTTTTGTGGGATACTCAAGTTCTTTGTATAATACCATCTGATTTTTTGTTTGTTTCATTGAAATAAAACTGTTGTCTTTATAAGTGATGTATCTTGTTGATTGTTTTTCTGTGCTTTACTTTTAGGAGATTCTTCTAATTATCGAGCTATGAAAATATGTGACATATCTAAAAACAGAGTGCATTTCCTTATTTTGGATCTTTTCTGGCCCATTAACTTTTTGAAACCAGTCCGCAAATGTCCGTGTCTTCTTCTTAAGAGTTTATAAGGGTTTCCATAACAAGGGTTTCATTCTCTTGTTCACGAACATATATTTTTTATATTGTTTTCCATCCCTATTGATAAAAAATTATATGGAGAACTCTTCAAGATCTCAGGAAGTGATTAATCTTGATATGGAAGAAGACATCAAGGGATGCAGTTTGGTTCAAGAGCTGGTTTTGAAGAAGATAATTGCAAGAAAAGAGTATAACTCTTGGATTGTTGAATATTCAAGGATTTAATTCATTTTCAGAATGAACCAACGGTCGAGTTTGCAAACCTTCAATTGCAAATAAATCATCTCATTGATGGCCATACCAAAATCCTTGAAAATAAAAAAGTCCTGATACGGAACCATAAGAAGCTCATCTCATATTGCATTAAGGCTAGGCAACTTTCCCATATTGTTGATCGAAAGGTGAATGTTCTAACTCATGAACATGGAGTTTCTACGGTCAAAAGGATCAATAATATTGATAATACCTTTTATGATGGAGTCATGGAGAGGTATGAAGTTATCAAAAAAGTCTAATTTTTTTATTTTGTCTAGGAAACTTCTTATGAGAATTTATTCTTGTATTTTAAGAAGGATAACTAGGGTTTGGAATAGCAAATATTGTGATTACACATAGCTATTGCCAACGATTTCATCTTGCAATGTTTAGATTTATTTATTTAAATTCTAAGTTATTTGGAAGATGATTTAGCAGTATTAATCTTTATTGGTTTTATATATATTGCAAAAATATGTTATGAGATATGTGTGTTTACGTCCGTGAACTATGATTATCTCATATATGTCAAAAGTTAAGCCTATTATGTCTTTATGCAAATATTGATAAAAGATAGGATGAACTTTTGAATATTCCGCAGTATTGATCTTTCCCTCACCCACTTCTATGTGAAAGTATTGTATGGCTCCGTAAGTTTTCTTATGTTGGGAATTTCCGATTAAATTAATCATTAAGGTCTTCTTGTGGTTAATTTATTCGAGTTTTCTGGATACAAATTCATGTTTCATGTGACTTTTTATTGTCCAAATAAATCCTTATTTTCTTGTAAAATAAGGTCGCTCTTGTTGTTCTTTCGGGAATGACATTTTTATGGGGGAAAGTTCTTAATTGAACTTATGTTTAATTGCCAAATCTTTGTGGGGAGTGCGGTTGTGGAATATTGTAAGAGTTATCTTGTATCTTTATAAACTCCTCGATGAATACACTAAGTTTCGAATATGTGAAATCATCGTAACCAAGTTGATATGTTCTCTTTAGTCATGAATAATCTCTTTGAGAATTTCATTATGATCCCGTTTCCAATTTATATTGACAAAAAGGGGGAGAATTATTTAGTAGTTCACACTAAATACATATAGTTTAGGGATCATTATGTAAGGAGGAGTGGTTTTCTTTGTGAGATGAAGTATTGACTAAGGGGGAGTGATACATATCATTGTAGTATTATTTTCAAAGTTGTGATACAGTTGAACTTTTATGTTGTGTAATAATACTATGAAATTGTATAACAATGAGAAAATAACTTGTTGCTTATTGTTATGGCTACGGATCTTCAAAAACAATGATGCTAAGTTGAACACGTTCAGAATCACTGCAGTACTTGGAGTGACGAAGAATAAAAGGAATGTTAAAGAAGCAATGAAATCAAGCATGTTGGATGAGAAGCTACAAAGTTTATTTATTTTGTAATCCATATGCATTGATAGTTTTGTCACTAAAATCGACAAAGGAGGAGATTGTTAGAGCACTTCTCGGTCGAACTGGCAAGCGTTGCTATCTCAAGCTTGTTTGTCAAGTTTAGGTAATCAAAACTATAAGTCTTGATTTCTTGTCTACTTATAGCTATGTCTCGGATTAGGATAGAATGTGTAGTTGATATTTAGACTTTACGGCGTTCATCGATTGAAGACGAAGATCTATTCAGGAGAGATTAGAGGAACTTCATCAACAAAAGGTATTTGGAGACTAAAACTTATCTATCACTCAAAATTCTATTCTATTATATCTCCTAAAGAGACTAAGTCGTATAACTATATAGACTTTTATATTATACACATTTGATATTTCGAGCCGAGTTTAACTCGTTTATATATTTCTCGAAATATGGGTTGGAAGCTTTTTGCTTTAGCTACGTTCATCATTATTCTTGACGAGTTTAGTTGGAAACAATTTATTTGTTGAAAACTAAATAATAAGTCAAAAGATGATCATGTGAAAATTTCCTTGAAACATCTTACATGATTTGTGTCATACAGTCATTCAATGTCGACTCGGAAAGTTTCGTATTGACCATTCAGTCACTTGAAAATTACTTATAAGCTAATAGTTTGTGTGAGAATCTATTGTCGTCTTCTAAGGATGATTCGACGATTGAAATGGAAGTTTGGAACAATTAACCTTTGTTTGGATATAACATAGTATGCATACCAATATACAAACTGTTTTGGTATGGTTCAGGTCCGGAAACCTAGTACTAGTATGCGAATGGTTTTAACTGTTAAAGTCCCGGAACCAAGTTCGCATACCAGTTTGCGAACGGTTCTACCTGACTTAGGTCTGGGACAGCAGTATGCATACAAGTTTGCAAACTACTGGACAAGACCAAAGTCTGGAACTAATGTTTGCATACCAGTTTGCAAACTTAGTTTTTAAAGTTCTAATATCGAATTATGTATGTTTTCATACTCATGAACAAATACATTAATAAATTAAGGAATGCAATATATGCAAACTGTGGCTTAATGTTCAAGAATTGATTCTTGTATAAGTACTTTGTACAATCACGAACCAATCCGATTTTGTTTCAATTATTTCTTATATCCTTTTATGAGATATATACAATTGAACAACTCTATGAGTAACACAATTGGATTCATTTGATTATCTTTCATGATTGATTGGTCATCATATTTGATCTAAAAGTATTAGATGAATGGGGTTAAGACAAAAGTGTTCATATGGCTACTTTCGGTAAACTATTGTTGAGCCAACTCAATATACACGTTTAGGTACGGTTACTCATATCTAAATGAAGGTTTATTTAATTTGTGTGTAACAAGCTAAAATCAGCTAACGGTGAAGAGATATTGCTTTGGTTTTAAGCGAACTTAGCTTGAATCTTAAATCATTTTTTCATATAATGGTGAATATTGAATGCTTTGTTTCTAATCTAACCTAGATTTGATTGTAAGCAAACCCTGATTTGAAAAACTATATAAGGGAGAACTCTAGTAACTAGAAAACCTAATCCCGACACTTTTATGTGTCCTAGTTGCGACTAGAGTCGATTCTCCTTTAACTTAGGTTTTTCCTAAAACCATTATAGGTTAACGTCTTGAAGAATTCATTTGGAATTCGTGAAGCTAGACCCAACTATTTTCTCTATAGTTGTGTGTTTTGGTCTTACTTATTCTATCGTTTTGAGTACTATCTTCTTTAAGATTTTCTCGAGATTTATCTTCGATAGGTAAGATATAAAAAGTAATCACAAAGCTCTTCATCTCATTCTTTGTGATTCCACAATAACTTCTTCTACTACCATATAGTTAAGTTATTATGAGGTGATTGATATTTCTATAATGTTCTTCGGGAATATAAGACCGGATTATCAATTGGTTCCTGTTCACCTTGATTTATCAAAAGACAAAAAAAAAAACTTCGTAGGTACTTCTATGGAAGACATATTTATCTATCTAAATAGACTTATTTATGGGTGACAGATTTGTTTATAAGTCTTTGACTTTGGGTCGTAGCAACTCTTAGTTGTGGGTGAGATTAACTAAAGGATTCAAGTGCGTAGAATCCTACTAGGATTCAGAGGCGTAAGGAATGCAATTGTACCTTAATCGTTGTTGTTAAAGCATTGCTCGGTTGAACCCACCAAGCGTTGGTATGTCAAGTTTGGTTGTCATATTTTAGTGAGCCAAAACTCATTTAAGAGTCGCTTGATTTAAATGTACTAGAGTCAACTTCGTATAGGTTAGCTTAAAAGTATTAGGGTGAGACATTACAAGTATTGCGAAGACTTGAAGAAGTACGGAGCTACAACGACAACATCATCCTTCCACTTGAGGTTAGTGATATTTGACTTGAACTATTTTATTCCCTAACGTATCTTTCATGTTGTGCATATTGAAAACATAAAATTGCGAAGCATGAACACTCTAGATAGACATGGTATTAAGGAATACAATATGAAGTTTCTTGCTTAACCATTAAACTTTGTATATAAGACATCGACATAATCGTATGAATGCTATTGTGATTATGTATGGGTATGAGGTGAGGATTTCATCCTAGGGAACAATGTTTACATGTGTTCTAAGGAAGTAAGTTCATGATATGTGTTGTGAACCAAAAAGGAAATCGCCAGGCGTTATTGGGGCTGTTCTCCATTGCTTATCTTATGAACGACCAATATGTGTAATTAGTATAACCGCTCATGACTTGTTTGTGTTCTTGGAAAAACTATTCACATGAGGCCTGACTTATGTATTGGTATGACTTTTATTAGTGAAACCAATCTTAAGTAATCACCTGGGGTATGATCGAGTTGTGTATGTCTGAACTTATTACTGGGAGAAGGGGAACCGATCCTAGTAAGAGGTGCAGTATAACACAAAGGGAACCGATCCTTGTATGAGGTGCAACAAGGTTTATGGAAGAAAGGTGAACCGATCCTATGAACAAATGCAACACATTTTTGGGAAGGGGGAACCGATCCTATGGACATGTGCACTGCATACAAGTTAGATACCAAAAATATGTGGGGAACCGATCCTAGTACCTAGTCAGCTGTATATTTGGTAAGATAGTGTAACTATGCACATTACTCACATGGAGGTAGAACCGAAACTTGTTTCGGTAGAACTGTAAACCCATGAGTTGTGATTGAGTGGTACTTAATAAGTCACACAGTTCTTGAAAGTCATATGAACCAATTCTAAACTTGTTTGGAAGTGTGGTAAATCGGTTTCAAGTGAGCAAGCATGGAAAAGACTTGCAAGAGTAAGATATCGTCACTCTTTGAACACGGTGCATTAATACTTATTCTTTATTGTTCAAAGATATTCCTTAAAGTCTAAGAAGGAAGTAAATCCCAAGATCGAATTAAATAGGTTAAGAATCTTTTTAATTAAGGGTTTTTAATTATATATGGAAAATAAGAATTAGTAATGTGCATTTACTAATTAGAGATTTTCCAAGGAGATTTCGATCATTATTTTTGGACAGTGAATTCACAGTAATTATAAAAACCGAATTTGGTGGAGTAATGAAAAATATCTTGAGAATATTTTCGGTTTTGGAAATTCCTTGGTGTCCAAACTTCCTTGTCTATAAATACTTTGAGTTTGCATTTCTAGCAAACTAATCCTGCGTAACATAGACTTCCTCTTTTGTCTTTGTTACTGGTGAAGCCACCTTAACTGTTGCAAAAACCGTTACAAAGAATGATGAAGATAAACTGCTTCTGTTACTGTAGCTTTGCGACGCTCGTTGAACTGTCGTTGTCGCTGTTGTAAATCTGTTCTTCACGTTC